>JAGFBZ010002500.1:0-283484 GCA_018398805.1 Hirundichthys speculiger
GTTTGTTGCTTATTTCTGGTGTGTGTTTTAATCTGTGTAAATAGGGAGAGTTGTGTTTCAGAAGAACAAAGTGTCTCTAAGCAGAAGCTTTGAGCTGCATGGTTTTTTCTCGTGAAAAACAAGTGACATTATGACCCAGTAATTCACCTCAGGCTGGATCTGAACTTTAGGGAGAGTTCATGAGAGTAGCAGAGTTGAAGAGTTTGACTAAAGTGCAACAGGAGCAGCTCCCAGAGATACTGAATATTCTCCAAGTAGCATAAAAAACTGCATAACAGGGTAAAAAGAAAATAAACATTCAGTTGGAGGATGAAATGAAAAATCTCAGTCCCATTTTGGAGTCGTTTTAGTGTGTATTTGTAATTTCTTTTTTGTCAAGTAACTGGAAGTTTGAGAGATTTTTTTGAATGAGAAGTGACCAGTATGTGTACAACAATCCCAAAACCTGAAGAGAATCTTTGCTCAGAAATTAATTGTTTTTTTTTTTCCCCACATTATTTCTTTTGATTTAAACCTATGACTAAATATGAAACCTCCGAAAAAATGCACACATTGCACAGAAAAGGACAGTTAAATAGGAACTTAGCACAGCTATGAGACGTGACCTGACATGTGCAAAGCTGTATCCATGTCCACCTCAGAGGCTCTTCTGAAAATGCTTTTAGGTTCTTTTTCTCAAAATACTGCATGTATTACTATTTATAAGAAGGGACAGACTTTACTTCTTGAGGAAGCTTAGGTCCTTCAGTGTTTGCAGCAGGATGCTGTATATCTTCTATAAGTCTTTGTGGAGAGTGAAATCTCACCTGCAGTCATCTGTTGGTGGAGCAGCATCAGAGCCACTGACTTAAAGAAAAAAAAAAATGATAAAGAAAGCTGACTCTGTTGTTGAGCATCTGGTGCAAAGGAGGATACTTCATAAAATGAAAAATATCATGTCCAACCCTGAACATCCTCTAAACATAATTCAGCAACAGTGTCTTCAGTCAGAGGCTCCTAAAGATTCGTTGCTGCACAGATGCTACAGGAGATCCTTCCTGAACCCAGCTGGAACCATCTACAATGAATCTTTGAAGAGACTTGCATCATGATAACTACTGCAATAGTTAATCTGCCTTCGGGGATCAATACATTATTATTGAATTGAATTGTATTCTTCTCTGAGAGGACCAACAGCATGACCTAACACACAGAGGCTGTAGGTGCTTATCAAATCATAACGGCTTTATACTGTCCATCTCTGTACACCTGCAGGCTTTCACACTGGCTCACCTTTATTTACAAATCCATACCAGGACTGCTCCCGTCATATCTGTGCAGTTATACGACCCAAAGGCAAAGCCACTACGCTCTCCGTTCCCAAAGCACCTGACAAATGCAGGTTGGAAATGTTCGCAGAGTTTGGAAAGAAAGCTTTTAAATATGCTGCTCCATCCTCTTAGAATAGTTTCAAATAGACATGAAACTGACTGAACTCACTACTCTGGGTGAATTTAAGTCAGCTCTGCAGGACAGGGAAAAGAGTTCCCTCGATGGGTGTAATTGTTTTAATTGATTTATTCTGATGGTGCTGATTGTTTGTTGATTTGTTTTGTCTGGTGTATTTTTAACCAACTGTTGCCATTCTTGGCCAGGTCTGTCTTGAAAAAGAGATTTTTGATCTCAATGAGACTCTTACCTGGTTAAATAAAGGATATAAATAAATAAATACTGTATATACACAATAGTTGTGTATATACTTGTTGAACATAATTGGTAGGAACTCATCAATAAGCACCATTTTATTCACAGGTTTTTGCCTGAAGGAGCTTTCTGCAGTTCAATGCCACCCAGCGTCCAGTAGGAGTAGCCTGGGTGCATCAGGTTAACCACTCCCTTCATCCAGTCCTCCTTAGTCTTCACCTGCACCTGCTGACAACTCACATGACTACAGGAAACCTGGACGAGTCACCACTAAAACTAAAACTGGACACTAAGAGATTCTAATAAATAAAAAGGAGGAAAATGAAACACCACTGACACCAGATGCCAGTCAAGCCCCGTTCTCTGAACATCATCCATGATGGCCGTCAGCCGGCTGCAAAACCTGGTCTCAAATCTCACATCCTCCTCCAGGACTTACCTGTTGGAGTTCCCGCTGAAGCACCTAGGAGGCAAAACACAACAGCCTTAATCATCATGAGTGACTTCTAACAAAACCTGCAGGCATAACATGTACATTATAAATGTGTTCCTGCTTCCAGATGATGAAGAGAGCAGCCCACCTCCCCTCTGGTCAGACCCTGGTCTAAATAAGGGTCTCTGCACCCAGGTAGCGTGGCCAGGTAGCCTGCAGGTGAGAGGAGGTCAGCTCAGGACAAAAATCTGAACAAGCAGCAGTGAAACACATGGCTTTTTCTAACACTGATTCCTGCATCTCTAAAATTTCTAAACTGATGGTTAAATACCAACCTTAAAGGTACTTCAGTTCAAAAGTTCATTTAATTTCATTTATTAATTCATTCCAGACACGTCAAAACAATCTTTTAGCGCATAGACAATTTTAACACTATCATGAATCTATGTATGTGAAAATAAATATAATATATTTATAAAATTAAATATATAATAATGCAAAATTAAATATACAATTACACGTGTGCATAACTATAATTTGGAAACATATAGAACCTCTTGTAAATAAATCTAAATATTAAATCAATCAATCAATCAATCATACTTTATTTATAGAGCACTTTTCATGCAGACAGGAGCAGCTCAAAGTGCTTTACATAAAAACAATACAGGAAACAATAAACACAAATGACACCCCCCCATACACACACACACACACACACATATAAAAACATAGAATTTAAGATTTGTGAGGAAGAATGGTGAGGAAACGCCATCTCACACTCGCTACTTTGAAGTGGACATATTGGACATATTGCCCCCAAAAAAGAAGAAATAGAAAATAAACAAAATGTATACCCAATGTATACCGATCTATATACATACACATACATATCAATATGCAAAACACATATCTGGTTTAACATGTCTGAAAAGTAGTAGGAATAAGTAAAACTTGTTTAATCCTATACCTTCTCCAATGTTCCATAATTACCCTTAAAATTTATCTGAGGCCTTGTCCTAAATTTTAGTTGTAATTTAATATCCAGATAAACATAGACATATAACTACATACATACTGATACGCACACATTCACACTACAGTACATACTACAATATATACTACAGTACATACTACAATACATACTACAGTACATAGTACATATACTTCACCCTGCACATTCACATTAATATATCTTTACATTTAAACTGTCATCGATAAAAATATTTAATGTCAAAAAAATTTACTTTCATTGTAGTTTGATAATCAACTGTATGTATTGAGTTTTTATTATATTCTCTTTAGAATCTTCAAAATGCCTTAATATCACAAGAAGCCCCATTATTATTCTTATCTGCCATAATCTATTTGATTATTTTTTGATCACTATATATAACGTTTATCAGTCACATTTTGCTCTTATTTGATATAACTAATTTGAACTACAATCAACACAAATTAGGGTCTTACCAAATTAAACCTGCCTATGCAAAGCCGGTGTTCTTATACTGTAAAACAAAAGTAATAAAGGGGAAGATATTCTTCTGAGTAGTTCAGCACAAGTAGGAAGTTACATCAAAGTGAAAAAATATTTCCAC
The DNA here is from genome assembly GCA_018398805.1 of Hirundichthys speculiger. NCBI lineage: Eukaryota > Metazoa > Chordata > Actinopteri > Beloniformes > Exocoetidae > Hirundichthys > Hirundichthys speculiger. Next base: position 3,715 of record JAGFBZ010002500.1, read on the forward strand.
TGGTAACTGTAAAAATTCCCATTTTACAAATAAACAGATTCATTTGGCCATATAGCATATCCACCAACCAGCCACTTCTTTAGCTCCACCTGTTCAAGTGCTCTTGGATGGAGATATCTAATCAGTCGATCACATGGCTGATCAATGCTCAATGCATTTGTAGAAGTGCTCAAGATGACTTAATGAAGTTCAAATGAAGGATCAGAATGAGGAGGAAAAGTAACTTTGGTGACTTTGAACTAAGATCAAGTTTCAAAAACTGCTGATCGGCTGGGATTCTCATGCAGAGACATCTCTCGGGTCTCAGAAAATAGTCTGATAAAGGGAGGAAGATGCCAGATACAGTTATTACTCAAAAAAAAAAGAAAAAAAAAACACTGGCTACAACAAAAATATGCAGAATGTGACTGGTCAGGACAGATGGGCTTCAGCAGGAGATGACCACACTGGGAGCCATTTTCATCAGCAACATACAGGGAAAGTGAGGCTACAACTCACCACATGGCCTCACTCAAAAACTGGACAACAGAAGATTTAAAAACAAAAAAAATGTTGCCTGATAATTGGTTTCTATTTTTGCTGTCATATTTAAATGTCTGGAAGAGCATTTGGTGCAAACAGCACAGGTCCTTCTGCCTCACCAGCTGTTCAGGCTGTCAGCGGTGGCGTACACTTGAGTCCTGTCAGTACCAACTGAGCTTTGTTTGAATACCACATTCAAGTATTGCTCATATAGATCTGTTTGGAGGAGAAAAATGAGACTACTCACTTAAACAGAAAACTCCATCTGGAAATAATCGCAAAGCCTTGCAAAATACATCTGTACCTCATCAAATTCCATTTTTCATGCTTTTTTTTTTTTTAAATGTATTGTGCAAATACTGTGAAGGCTCCAGCCGTCAACTGAATAAAGATTTGACATATAATACAGTAGTGTTTTTTTGTCTTTTCATAGTCATTTCAAAAATATTTTTCATAGATATGTCCAACGTATTGTACAAAAGATGTGAAATTCTAAAATAGCATAAATGATGAAAGTACAAGTGAGAGACGGGGGACTTTTATCACAGGAGAGAAGCATGTGTCGCGTCTGTGAAAGCAGAAAAGGAAAAATATGTTACGTAGGGGCAGTTTTCAAAGACGTGTAGTTGAGAGCACTAAAGCTGTCAGCTGCAGCGGCAGTCCTGTTATTACATACATCATTGTAAAGAGTACTTACTGAGTACTTACTGAGTACTTACTGAGTACTTACTGAGTACTTCTGTCAGAGTGTGAGAGATTCTGCTCTTCTTCATCCAGAGTCTGATCTTCTCTGATATATATATATATATATATATATATATATTATATATATATATATATATATATATATATATATATATATATATATATAGATATATATATATATATATATATATATATATATATATATATGGGTTATATATGTTATTCTTCAGTATATCTTGTTATATTTATATGCCTGGTACAACTAAAGGTACATTTGTTTGGACAAACATAACGATAACCACAAAGATTGCTCATAAGAGTTTTATTTAAGAGCTGATATCTTACCATTTTCCATGGTTTTCTTGATTATAACCTAAATCACTTAAGTTTTTACATCAATAGCTATGGCGTTGTACTGCCAAAAACACTGCTTTTATGCATTCAGTGTTTTCTTTTCTGTCTGTTTTAGTCACATGATGACGTTTAGTGGTACCAGGTATTAAAATGAACAAGAAAGTGAAGAAAAAATGGTGGTCTAATCAATTTTTTCCATGACTGTATATATATATATTATATATATATATATATATATATATATATATATATATATATATATATAGAGAGAGAGAGAGAGAGAGAGAGAGAGAGAGAGAGAGAGAGAGAGCGAGAGAGACTTGATATATGTATGCACATATGCATATTTTAATTCAATTTTTGAATTTAAACTGTGCCACAATTTATTTTCTCTCTTAATACAATTATTTTACATTGTGTTTCAAGGAAATGATATGGTATACAGTAGTCTGTCCACATGCAATGAAGAAGTTCTGTTATTTAAGAGATGTGCAGCGAATTATATTTCATTCTGACAGTAAATTTCTAATTTTGTTGTTGATTTATAGAATTTTGTCTTTGATATTATACTCATGACATTTAAATCTAATCTCAACATTAAAATAATTACTAACATGTGTCAAGGTGAAGATGTAATGATGTAATTAACTGAATAAACCTCCTCTTTGCTACGTATTGAAACTTTTAAAGCTTTTATGTGTTCAGTACTCCCTGCGGTCATCAGTGTTTCATAAATAAGGATTAGTCTGCATATAAATGTGTCTATAATGTGAATTCCAAGACTTGATGCTTCTTATCTGCAGTTTCAGAAACAGTTTTACTGCCTGAGCTGCAGTTAGAGGTCTGTTTGCTGGAAGAGAGGTTGTCTTTCAAGTTGAGACCTCCACATTTACACCCGTGTGAGGATCAATATGGGATTGTAGAAAAAAAAGTGCTGCATGTAAATAAGGTGCATATGTTGTTTATAATAATAAGCAGCACTGTGCATAATGTTAGCGTGAATGGATGAAGGAAAGAAAGAAACATCTTGTAAAGCATTTTACATAAGCCAGACAATAAAATCACACAAGAAAAGTATCTATTGCAGCTTAATTCAAAAGTCTGACCTGCTTTCCTTACAGAAAGTGAAGGCCATGATGTCATCTAAGGAAGGACGAAGCGTGACTGGCGCTGCGCCTCAGATCCAGAGGGAAAGTGCAGTGCACCATGGGAACAGCGAAGCTCTGCCTTTTCCACTTACAGTCTGTAGAAACCCTGCGTGTATATGAGGATGGTTCAGAATAAACAGCGTTTTGGTCTCAGTGGTTCTTATCTGTCTTATTGGATCCTCCTTGTGCCTCCCTTACCTGTCTCAGCTGACCAACACCTGAAGCATTACTGTGGTCCACGCTGTGATCAGAGACAGCCCTGAGATCACTGTGAGAAAAGAGGGCCGTCTTTCCTTCTTCCCCACTCCCACCGGGAACCATAGCTGAAGGAAATCATCAGTGACATGTGGCGTGACCCAGGGGTCAGTCCTTGGGCCTTTGTTGATCAGCCTGTGTGTTCTCCCTCTCTGATTAATCATTAACAACAAGAAGATCTCCACCACAGTCAAGGAAACATAAATCTGTTTGGCCCTCCCACTCAGTGATTATTGTCCCTCTTGAATCCCTTTATTTATCAAAGAAATAAATAGCTGGTTGTCTTAAAACATTTTTCAGCTAAATGAAGAAAATACTGAAATTATCTTATAAGAGACAAAGAGAACAGATTGATGATTCTATCCCACCTTTACCGAAGAGGGTTTGAAATAAAAGACGCTTAAAATAGTTGCTGTGCTAATGAGCAGTGAGCTCAACTTCAGCAAAGAGAAAAGCAACAGCTGTTTACCCTCTTAAAAACACAGCTAACCTGAGACATCTTTGGTCAAGACATGATCTAGAAAAACAAGCCCATGATGTTTCCAGCAGGACCGATGATTGCTGTGGTCTTCTTCCAGTCCTTCCATAAAAGATGATGCAAAAATCCTGATTACATGACACCTACAGTGAAGTCTTTACACTGGTGACATCGACTGATTTCAAAGGACTTCTGCTTGTTTGTTGGTGACTGAAGGGGGGGGGTGATGATGTTTAACACGTCTCTGCACCATACAGGTGTGAGGTCTCTTATATCTGTGGAAAGAAATCTACTGATTGTAGCTGCAGGAAAAAGCAACCAGGATAAAAAAATAAAAAAAAAAGCTTCAGTTGCTGTGATTCTGAGCTCTGGAATAAGCTTCCAGAAAACATTCAATATGCCCCAACAACAGCTGGATTTAAGATGCAGATGTTTTCAACTACTTTTCCCTTTAAAGTGTCATGAATGCCTCTTAAATATAATTAAAGTGGGTTTTTTTTTTTTTATGTCTGGGACTAAAAGGATTTCTGCTTAAATTATACATGAGTCAACGTTCTTCTCTTTTTTTTTATTTCTAATTAGAGAAATCTCTAAATTTTTAGCAATGGTTTAATAAAAATGCAGAGAGGTCAGGCAGGCCCACTTAATCCTAAAATGTTCTGAGAACCAATATCCCACTTCTGTTTCAAAATTTAGATTTTAAAGAGAGCTGGCAGCAGTACAAAGGTCTGGGACTGAGGGATTTGTTTTGTTTTAACTTGTGTCCTTAATTTTATTTTCACTTCTTGTGTGAAAGTACAGTGATCCCTTATTTTTCACGGTTAATGGGGACCTTGATAGATGTCAACATGTATGTACAGATACGCAAATAGTTTTACAGCTCTTTAGAACAAATCGTTACCTTTCTTTGGTAATAATTTCATTTAAAACATTCCATCTTTCTTCAGAAAGATGAGATGACATGAGATGCGATTTTACCAAATAGCGATGCAGCCCTGTGGATAGTCCAGTCTGTCAAAGACACAGGACAGGCTGTGGTGTGTGTCGCATGCGAGGAAGGAGATCAGCACTGTGGCCTTCAATAAGGAGGACTCCTGCTGGGCAGACAGGTGGAGGTGTTCAGGTGACCGCTCCTCTGTGCTGCTGTGAGGGAAGAGACGTCCTGTCAAAATCATCGAGTAGAAACTAAACCCCTCACACATGCATGATGACACAAACACAGAGACACAGGGAGAGAGAACGAATGAGAGAAATTACAAACTCAGTTCCAAAAAAGGTAGAACTCTCTGTGTAAAATGCAAATAAAAACAGATGATGGAACAACAATGACCTGTGATTCTCATAGTTTATTTACAATAGAGCATAGAAGACATATCAAAAGTTGAAAGTGAGATATTTTTTGCTCATTTTCCATTTAGTGATAGCAACATCCATTCATCTATCCATTATCTATACCCGTTTCATCCACTGCTGGAGTCTATCCCAGCTCTCTTCAGGTGAAAGGCAGGGGTTCACCTGGACAGGTCACCAGTCCATCATACAGACAAACAACCACTCACAATCACTCCTACGGGCAGTTTAGAACCACCAATCAACCTACATGCATGTCTTTGGACTGTGGGAGGAAGCCGGAGTATCCAGAGGAAACATACGCTAGCACGGGGAGAACATGTAAGTCAGGGGTGTCAAACTCCAGTCCTCGAGGGCCGCTGTCCTGCATATTTTAGATGTTTCCCTGCTTCAGCGCACCTGATCCAAATGAACGGGTCGTTAACAGACCTGAGCGGACCTGGATGACAAGCCTATGGTGATCCATTCATTAGAATCAGGTGTGCTGAAGCTGGAAAATATCTAAGATGTGTAGGACAGCGGCCCTCGAGGACTGGGATGTGACACCCTTGATGTAAGTGATAGCAACATGCCTAAGAAAAATTCAGGACATGAGCAACAAAGCTGGAAAAGTAAGTGGCTCTAAAAAGAAACACCTGGAGGATCATCTTGAAACTAATTAAATTATTTGGGTATAGAGAGATCCTCTCAGAAGTAAAGATAGACAGAGGTTGACCAAACTGCAAAAAAAACTTCAAGAACAACCCGGAAATAATTATGACCAAAGATTACCCATCTCAACATTAGAGGAGCTAAATCAGTTTGATGAAAGAGTTCTACAGGACAGCAGTTTTAAGAAACACATGGTATGTCCTGCACAATGAGTTTCACATGGTTAGCATGATCTAAATGGAAGACTGATTTGTTGAGTTTGTGTTTGTGCTGGGCTGCACAAACCCAGACAAACGGGTTTAAGTGATGTCTTCCAAACTAACAGACACGTGAAAGAAAGGAATTTGCATCATCTTAGTAACATTTGCTTTAATGTTCAATTTCATTACAGATCGCAAATCTATCCATAACTGCGGGAAGCTCTATTAAAAGAACAGTGTGGCGAGTGTGTAGTAAGGTCTTTGGACCTGAACTGGCAACACAGTTAAATTGGTGTGGGAGAGGACAGAAAACTGGTATCAAAAAGCGACCGATTCGTGACATTCTTCTGTGTAAGTCCAGTCAGGTTTCCATGAGCATTTCTTTTTCAGGAATAAGGATCTTAAACTCTATTGCTGATTAGACCTTAGATCGATTGGATATGTTCATTGTTGTTGATCCTACAACCTGCAAATTTGATGATGGACACTTTACTGCCATTGACTCCAGGCCAGAGTTTATTTCTTATAGAAAACAGCAGGGTGCTCATGATACAGCCTTAGCCATCAGCTAACAGTTTATTTGTCAGATGTCATATATTATGTGAAAATCTTTAGCTTGATCTTGACCTTTTAGTTTTATTGCTTTACATTTTCTCTTGTAGTATCAGTGCTTGGAAATGCAACATTGACCAATGCCACAGAGGCAGAGGTTGAGATGGCCATTAAAAACTGGCTGAGACTGAGCTGGGACAGAGTGGAAGGAAACCGTCGGCAGAGATTTACAGAAACAGGCCTGTAAAGGTGAACCTACACTACAATTATGCTGTAGTTTGGATGTACTATTGGAAAACATATTGTTAGACGTTGCAATTTATAACATTTTGGAGTAACAGATAGGCTACACTGCTGCTGTTGCTCAGCAGAGTTACCTAAAATTCATCACATTGGTGATGTGCATTTTTCCCCAAGTACAAACGATAGAATAAGTAAGGAATAAATATCTATAATTAATGAATAAGGCAGAGGTAGGAAGTTTCCTCCACTATTAATTACGTATATCAGGATAGCTCTAGGGCCGTTACCCTCATTCCTCAGTTGATACTTGTGTACGCAGACAATAGTTATAGTAAGTTTATTTTGAATATATAAAAAAGCACAAATGCAGTTCTCAATCATCAAAAGCACATAAGAAAACAACTCAACTCTATGTCATAGAATTAAAAGGGAAAGATGAGTAGTAAAAATAAGCACACAGAAGAAGCATATGGTTGAGTTAAAGCAAAAAAAAAAAACCTGTTTAGTATGTTGAATTGCTTTCTTTAGTATCAGACAATGATGCTTGATCTGTGTGCTTAGTTTGATTGAAATTTTAGTTGTTTTTGTTCATCCATAAGGCTTGTTTGTTGAAGTTTTATATACTTTACATGTGTGTTTATTTTGCATATGCATGTAACATTTTCTAGGAGTGAAGGTCCACGTTCTTCAACCTTTTACTGTGGCTTTTCAGTGCCAAACTTTCTCATAGACTGGCACACAGACCAACAATCACTTTAAAACTAATTTAGCTGTTTAGTTTAAGCCTGATATTCAATTGGTGCCCCAATTGTATTAATAAATGCCATAGGTTATTAATAAATGTTTTTGGATACTTATGAATAACTGAACAAGCACCCTTGGTACCCAATACCTGGAATCATTTTCCTCAAATTCTAAACAAATCGTTCTGAGCTTGGTTGATCTGATAATTGTTTATATCAGCTTTATTTTGAAGTTGGACTTATCAAAAATGAATATAATTTTACATGCATGGGGACATAGGACCATTATAAAATGAATGTACATGGGTTTCTCTATCAGGGTGTCTTTGTGTAATAATAGCTTTGAAATCAGTTTCTTCCATGGGAGGGTGGCTCGCTCAGAATAATAAAGGGCTGATGCCAAAATGATAAAAGTTGTAGCGGTGTGTGGTCTGTTTTTTTTTTTTTTTCTTTTTTGTTTATCTGTGCATTGTTGTTTTTTTTTTCTCTTGCAGGAAGGAGAAATCAAGAGGAGATTCCCGCTTGTCTCAATTGTTGCTCTGATGTTCCATAACAAAATAAAAATTGTTAACTTAAAATTTGTCTCTTTATTATGCCCCGGCTCTAATTTTAAAATGTCAGCATTATAGCAGTGATAGTCAGCTGGTTCAGGAGCTCCTGCAAGAACCAAGATTTACGTGATCGTTTTACGCAGATCAAAACAAGACATTTTCAACAGATAAATGCATGGGACAATGCGCTGGAAATTGTGAAAGAATTTGGGTAAATGAATTAGTTAAGATAAGAAAAATAAGTTGGAATAGTAAACAATAATTTACCATGAAGAATTTGTAGTTAGATGTCAATGTCTATCTGGATATGAAATTGCAACTCCAAAATTTAGGATTAGGCCTCAAAAACCTGAAAATTTTTAAGGGCAATCATGGAACAGTAAAGGGTAGGATTAAATATGTTTTGCTTCTTCCTACCCCTTTTCAGAAAGTATGTTTCAAAAGTATGGGTCTATGTATATTGATTTATGCATTTGTTTATTTTCAGATACATAGATTCATGCTAGTGTTAAAATTGTCGTGCTTTATAAGATTGTTTTGACATATCTGGAAAGATTTGATAAAATGAAGTGAAAAATGGAAAAAAAAATTCTGGCAGGGCAAACGGAACGAGAAGAAATTAGTATGTTTCTACCCGGACGGCGATTAGTGTAACACACAATCAAAATATATAAACCAGGCATGGCATGTTCACAGCTGCCTGTCATCAGGTAACATTTAGCCAGCAGATACCTTTATTAATGAAAATGTCAGACGTCACAGAAGCTTCCGGGGAAGCTGCACCTGCGAACTGGATCCTTCTACATCCGGTGGTGAGTGTGAGGAGGTTTAAAGATGCGCCGTGAGCTCTGGCCGCGACCACCATAGACATATATACATGTATGTGTATATGTATATATGTCTATGGCGACCTCAACCAGGTGTGTTTTTGTCTCAGTACCAACAGATGAAGGCTCTGGGGGGCGGCGACCGCGCGCAGGTGCACGCTGCTTTTCTCGTGTACATGGACCTTTCTGAAGGTGAGTGGAGCCAAACCGACTATCAGGGTCATATGAGACGTTTCCGGTTGGCATCTCCCGTCTCCTTTTCAATGTTTATTCTTGTGAAAATCATACTGAAAAAAAAAAATCCCTCGGTCCAAATCAAGAGATGATGAATTTTTCTTCAAGAGATACTTCTGACATTATTAATTAGCCCCCTTTTAAGAACAAAACCAAGTGTAATTTAATGCACATTACTGACATAGTGAACATTAAAGATACTCCAGATTGGACATCGGATAAGTTTGTATAAATGCATGAACAAAAAGGACCAGACAGATTAAAAACATGATTTAAATGGAGGACAAAAAAAGTACCATATGCAGAAGCTTTGCGTTTGCAGGCCGCCCCGGTCCAACAGGGTTTTGTCCTCCACAGTGCGGCGGTGGAAAGAGGTGTCTTGTGTCAGCAGCCCTGAACTGCAGCTGGTTCTGCTGGAAGGGAAGGAGAAGGACGGATCAGCTGTTCACACGGTCCTGCCCCTGCCCGTCCACCGGTCTCTGAGCCACAGCAGGTGATCAGGACGCTGTGGAAGCTCCTACCACAGGATGCTTTTTTCCTTAAAATCCCGTTAACATCTTCTCTTCGCTGTGCAGCGTCCGCCACGTGCTGGACAGGGGGTTTCCTGTGCTGCTGTGCGCCGTGGCGTCTGACTCCACCTTGGTCTACCAGAGGATGACTGATGGGCTGGTGACGCCGGACCCACCCGTGGGCCCTTTCCAAGACGCGGGGCGCCGGCAGCACCGGAAGAGACGGCAGCAGCACTGAGCAGCCGAGGGAGAAGATGGTGAATATCAGAATATCAGATGGGATGAAGGTGTTTTCCATTCAGTGCTCTGTCGGTACGAGCAGGTAACTTGTTCTGATGACTTCGTGGAGTTCAATGTTCAATGGACTGACAGGATGGAGGTTCCACATGACTGACTGTGTGTCAGGTACTTCATCCAACCAACTCTGAACATGTACAGTTCAAAGGGTTTTAATCTTTGTAACCTGTTAAAACCAAAAACAGCAGACATAAATAGATGTTTGCATGTGAATATGGTAAATACATGGGCCAAAGTCTGTGAGAACAAGGTTCTGGACTGGGAAGATATCTTTGTTTATATCTACATTCTGAGCAGCGTTTTATCAAATGCATATACGTTTCATTTCTTTAAAAGGCAAAAGAACTGAAGACACTGAAATGCAAACATGAAACCACATTGTTTTCTGATGATGCAGCTTTTTATGTTATTTATTTGTTATTCATCTGTTTGCTGGGATGTACTCCATCAGATTATCACTGGCTGTGAATCATCACCTCAGTGTCTTTGGGTTAACACGAATAAGGGAAATTTACCTGTATATTTACAAGAAAACAAAAGAGCTGAATGTGGAAAGATGAAGAAATATGTACATTTACACTTACTGGTCAAAAAAAAAGGTGAAATGCTTTAATATTTTTGTTGGACAACCTTCAACTCTGATTATGCCACACATTCACCATTCAGCATAGTTTTAACAGTCACCATTGTTTCTATAAATGTATGCAACGCCAACATCTTTTTAAAATAAATATTTTGTGCCCCTAGTAACATTTATGATTCAGAGTAGTCAGACAGGAAAGTGGACTAAAGCCAGTTAAACCAGCATTTATTTCTGTCCAGAGTTGCCCTCATTTTTACTTCAGGATCGTGTAGCAATGATTTGAAAGTGTGGTTGCTCGTCCAACCTGCTGATTCTGATCATCTGAACTCGTTCTTTGGACACGTGAAGCAGTACCACAGTCGGTACCAGGCGTGATGGACCCGTCCCTCTGGAACAGAGTAAATCTGACCACGTGACTTTTTCCACTGCTCCACAGTTCAATCTTTATACTCACTGCCAAGTTGAAGCCCCATTTTTTTGATGATTAAACTCACTGATAAATATTTGAGGCCACACAGCTGTTTAGTTCCAGTAGATTAAGTTCTCAGCTTTGATAAATGAACATGTGACTTCTGACATGCTTGTTTATCAGTTAAGTAACGTGTAACAAACACAGAACATTTCCTCTGGCCTCCTGTTGCCTGTTAGTTGAATCCCAGGTGAGAACTTGTATTTTGTATAATGCAATTCTGCAGTTTTGTGACAATTGTATTTGAGTCTTTAGGGTCCTCAGCTCGTGTTTTAAATTAGAAATTGTCCATGTTTAAGAGGTTGGCTGTGGTGTTTTCATCCAGCAAAGGTGCACTTTCAGTGTAGTCAACATGTTTACAACGACCCCAGTATCGTCTCTGATCATGGACCTGGAAGGACCTGAACTACCTCTGCTAACTGCTAACATGCCTGAGCCTCTGTTGGTTTATTCAATTCAATTCAAAATACTTTATTAAATACTTTATTAATTATTACTTTATTAATTATGGGGTTAATACAGAGACTCTTCAACCATCACACTAGCTGACTTCATATCCTCTTCTCCCACCAGGCAGCTCGATCTCCAGCATCCTTCTACAATGTATTTGCTGCTTTGCCTCTTTATGTCCAGACCATCTCAATCTAACCTCTGTTCTTTATCTCTAAGGAGTTTAACTGTATCTGGTGCAGAAATAAAAGGAAAGGAAAAAAAATAACATAATTTACAACTTTCAGTGTATGGAGACATGATTTTTTTTTATGCAAATATACAGTTGGTGAAATAAAAATTGAACATGTAACCTTTTTTTGTTCTCAGCAAATGTATTTTTAAAAGTGCCATTGAAATGATATTAATTTACACTGACGAGGGGCAGGATGGCTTTCTAATTACTGATTGATGTACCTGGTATCTTGGCTTTCCATGCCATTTTGCACCTCCCTTTCTTCATGTGTCATTTCATATAACTCCAGTCCCTCGTCTTTACAGGGATGTGACCTGGTTTTACAGCTTTGTTCTACCCACTTCTGAGGTTCATCAGCAGCAGCATTTTGTGAGCTTGGTATAGAAATTAAAAGACCAGATGACTGTGCTTTGATCTGGGTTTGTGACGTCGGTACTCTACAAATCTGAACGGCTCGCTGACATACGTTCTGACTAAGGCGACTCTGAACATCTTGGAAAATTTCCAGCTAGTAGTAATTGCAAAAATGTAAATATGTGCTCTCAAACAAAGGTCTCCCCTGCCCACATGTCCCCTTTAATGTTTAACAGTCATGATGTGAATTAGTTCTGTCAAAAAGTCACATTTTCCACTTAAAAGAAAGAATTGAGTAAATGAACCCCGCTCATTCTTAAATTACTAAACAATGTGATTCTGGTTCTGGTCGGATCCTTCCTGGTTTTGTCATGTAAGAAATTAGGAAGCCAGCAGGTTTTTGTTGATTCTTGGCATTTAAAGATGTAATTAATGATGCATATGTTGGCGAGTAATGACTCATTGCAGCACTTTAGGATGTGTTTATTCTCATTTAGAGAATAAACTGACTGCAGACGTTCATGGTGGATGAACTTCCTGAGGACGTTCACAGGACAGTTGCTCTGTGAACACAGGAAGCACCGCCAAAATTAAAGACAATAAGATTCAAATGTGGGAGCGTGCATGTTGCTCTGATTTGTGAATTTGACTGACTGTGAAGTGAGTGGCTGTGCCAGTGGAGCAAATAAACTTAATTTTTTTTTACCAAACAACGTCATCTTTCATGATTCATACCTTTGTTACTGAACGATGCTCTACCGCAGAAACCTGCACCATCCCGTTCACATGAATCCTATTTTGGCTCTTGGCACCTACCAGAAACCTTTCACACCTTCAACATGGCAACATTTTTCTTCTAGAAGAGCTGCCTCCCTCAGTAGGTCGACGTCACTCAACGATTTATTTTTATTTATTTATTTATTTTTTTTAGGTAGTGCTCAAAGAGTACAGCAAATAATCTGAAATGTTTATTTGGTCTTCAAACTTCACAGATAGCAGTCTGGTGGGGCTTCTCCTTCCACAGAGACCCCAGCACAGAACTGCAGGACCCAGAAGACCTAGAGAGAACATCCTGGTTCCAGACACTGCAGGAGAACATCACATGTTCTTGGTCCAGAGCCCGACTGCTCACAGCTCCTTTAAAGAGCACAAGGAGGACTTCCTTATTATTAAGCAGGTCGTCATGATGTTCTGCTTGATCCATGTATACGTCAGAAACCAATCTGAGCATGTGGGTAAAGGGAGTTTCCTCTGATCGTAACATTTGTTGTGCATCTGGTGAAAATTTATCAAAGAATTGGGATTTGTTAAACTGTTTCAAAGTTCTGAGCCAAAGAGCATTAAAGCTAAAGGCTCCATGGTCAATATTCTTATGATGTGCAAGTTCAGATTTTCAGTGTCAACTGATTATTATGTTTGTTGAGTGTTTGCCAGATCGGTTAAAGGTTTTAGTTTACCTCTAGTCATTCACACAGCACTGACGTTTTCATTTACAAAACTGCAGTAACTTTAAAATTCTCTTTCTCTCCATCGTGCATGTTGTTGCCTTCCTGTTTTTAAAACTCAACAATGTCAGTTAGAGGAATAAATTACTAAAAGTCATTTTATTTTTCTAATTAAAAAAGAAAAAAGAATCAACATTGAAACAGAACACGATGATTTAACACTGGTGATTGGAATACATAATCAGATTTATGTGTGACATTAGTGTCCATTTTGCTAGATTACACAAAACAGATGTTGACGCAGGGATCATCGGCGACCCCGGTGTGGGAGTGCATGTGCATCTTTCACGGTGCGACAGCGTCTAACGACAGGAGAGACTACATGATTACAACACTTTTAACCCTGAGCCTTGTTCAAACGTAAACCGTAACTCTTAACAGACACAGACACACATACTGGCCCACAGACTGTAGAAAAGAGCTTCACGCTGCCAATCCTCTAAATGTACCAAAGATGTCATTTTCATTACGAGTCGATGTCCACAGGAGAACATTTTCTACTGCTGCAACAAGTTTATACTGACAGCAGCTTGCATGTTTTTTTTTTTTGTTTTTTTTTACAACATCTGCCATTTATAGTGACGTTTCAGGAGAAAGTTTTTGATCCCGACATCCGTCACCCTGGACTGGGTTGTAATCTCTTTCAGATGAACAGGTTGTGGTTAGGAGGGAAAAATAAAGGTGCTTGTTTCAAGTCAGAAGTCTGTTCTTCACAGGCGTGTTAATCAGAACAAGATGGACTCTTCCCTGAACGTGGCCAACGTTGGATACTACGCTCCGTCTGGGACGACAGTTCCTTTCGTTCTTGGACTGCCGGAGCTATGTCATATCCTCCTCCTCTTCTGAGCAGTAGTCCCGGCCCTGGAAACAACACAGACCATCACTGAGCTGGAACACGACGCTGACAGGTGGAGAACATCTATATTCAATCAACTTTCAACTTTCATAGTCCAATAATACAAACTAAAAAAAATGCAGTGGCCCGTCTGAGACCTAACATGACCAGCCGTACCACTCACTTAGCAAGGATTCACTCCTGAAATGGCTGCGGTGCCCTTCTCTGGTACAGAACGTACCAAACCAGTTGCAACAGGCTTTAAGCAGCTGTTCCACTGTTAAGAACAGCCATGACGGCTGCAGAAGCACTAATATCTCTGTGGATCTCCACATTTTTACTGCAGAATTAACTACAGTCAGTCAGGATGTGTTTTTGTGTTTCCTTCCTGTTTCTTCTGCATCCGCTGGTATCACCTCCTACAAACGAAATTCAAATCCAGCGGAACCAGGCTAATTCTTTGTATCAAATCAAATCAAATCAAATCAAACTTTATTTATAGAGCGCTTTTCATGCCCTCAGGCAACACAAAGTGCTTTTCATTAAAAAAAGAAAAGATAAAAATTAAAACATTAAAACAAAATAAAAGCCGTCACACACCCCAAAGTCACAAAGCCTCCTCCCATTACCCCTCACCCCCCCCATGCACCACAAACAAAACAAAACTCCCTCTTTTTTTTTGTCTCTTAAAAGAAGGAAAAAATAAAAATAAATAAATAAAATAAAAAAAATAAAATAAAATAAATAAAATAAAATAAAATAAAATAAAATAAAATAAAATAAAATAAAATAAAAAAAATATAAAAAATTGAGATAAAATAAGATTCAGTTAAAAATTAACATCGAAGATGCTTAGATTTAGGATGGCCAGCCAAGCTATCGATTAGGTTAAAAAATAAAAATAAAGAGGCTGGTGTCTAAAACTGTCACCAGAATCCAAATACAACGATCAAATGTGATTGATGGGAGGAGAAAATAAATAAATCACTCTGGAGGGTCAGCGGTGAAAGAGGTTGCTATCCTTGAAGTAAACAACATTACAACATTACAGGTGTTTTGATATTTGTTTTGATATTTTGATATTTATTTATTCAAATAGAAGTACTTTATCCTCTTTTTTCTTTTTTTAAAGAAAAAAAAGAGGGAGTTTTGTTATGTTTGTTGTGCATGGGGGGGGTGAGGGGAAATGGGAGGATGGCTTTGCAATGTTGGGGTGTGTGACAGCTTTTATTTTGTTTTAATGTGCATTGTTTTCTTTTTTAATCATTATTATTATTTTATTATTTTTATGTAAAGCACTTTGTGTTGCCTGAGGGCATGAAAAGCGCTCTATAAATAAAGTTTGATTTGATTTGATTTTACAGAAACATTTGAAAAAGAAAGTACTTCTCTTCAAGATATAATTATTATATTCTGATGTGATTATTAATCACATGTATTACATACATTTACATTATTTATCAAAACCTGACTGAAATAATAGAAGTGGTGTGTGTGGAAAAACATCCAGGAAGCAGATGTGCACGGCGTCTTAAACTGTTGAGATTGCTGAGAAAAATAGAAATAATTTTCCTGTAAAGACATTAAAAGCAGATAGGAAGAAGGTGCAGGAGCTTCATTTACAATTGTTATTATTATTATTAAGGAGGAAGTTTTTATTAGAGGAAATCCTGCGCTCTTTGACCGTTGCACAGTCAGGCCTTGTGTGGGAATCTACTGGGAAGCCAGGAATTAAACGTTCTAAACTTTAGAAACCCTTTTGAAATGTGAGGAAAAAGTCACTGATTTACAACAGAAGAGGAAGGTTTTTATTTTACGTTTCTAGTTTCCTCAGAGGCTTTAGCGAGGTTTCAGTGGACTGTTGGAGGTTTTCCAGAAAGCCTAAAAATGAGACTTTGGGTGGGTTAAAAGTCTAAAAAGGTTATTTAAGTTCACTGCTGTTACTTATACTCGTTCACAGCCTCTGTGTTTTTATTGAATAGATGAAACTTATTGCTGATTGATTAACTGGATGTTAAATAAATGAAACCTGTACACTGATCTAAAAAATGTTTCTTCCATTTTGTTTCAACGTTGTGTCCAGATAAATCTATAGCTGATGTCCCTTCATCAGATACCTTCAACAGATAGCACCTTTATAAACAGCTGATGACGTCAGCGTTCGTAGCTGGTAAGTCAGAAGAGATGGGTGAGTTTAGGTTAGAATTGGCTACAGCAACAGTTATATTATGTTTTTTTTGTGAAAATGTTTTTCAAATATGTGTTTAAATCTCAGATTTTTTTCCTCTATCATAAAAGAACATATCTTTCATGAGCATGTAGGACTAAATGAGATACTTCTTTGTAAACATATTTCTTGGACAGATTTAGATCATTTTGCAGTTATTATGTCACCTCTTGTTTCCTAACCGAGTGCATATCTGATGCAGCATCAGGATTAACCTCCATTAAGTCCCACAGCAGGAACATTTTACACAAAAAAGCGCAAAATCCCTAAATGGTTTGTCAGCATTTACCTTTTCAATCTTCTCGTCCAACATCCGGAAGAATTCCTGCTGACTCTCTGAGGAGTGGATGCTCCTGGGGGGGGGGGGGGGACAATACAGCCGGTTAGAGCTTCACAGTACAACCTGGGACAAAACTGGCAAAACTGGGACAAAACTGGGACAAAACTGGCTCATCACAGTCACCCAGCGATGCTTACAGAATCTTTCCATTCGATCTCGATTCATCCGTGTGTTGTCCTTTACCAAGGAGGGCGCTTCTCTCCTGCGGGACAACACGCACAAATAAATGAAATAAATAAATGAAGCTACTATCTTCTAGCATTTGTGTGTCTCTGTTTGTTATTAATGGGATGCAGTTGGTTCCTCGAGATATGAAATGTTAAAAGTACGATATCATGATGCTACATTTATCATTTCAAGGGAGTTTGCCACTGCCACGTTTATTTATTTCAGGAAACCTCCATTTTATAATGGGTGCGTTTACATGGGAAGTTTAATTCCTCTTTAATTCAGAATTAAAGTTAAAGCCGAATAAAAGTTACCATGTAAACACTTAATTCCATATGAAAATGTCAATTCCGAATTAAACTTAATTCCGAAGTAAGTGGCTGGTTTATTCCCATTTTAATTCCGCATTAAGTAATTCCGCGGTCATGTATACACTCATTCCTGTTTAAATTAATTCCCGTCTTTCTGCGCATGCTCGTTCTCTTGGCCGTCTGTCGCGATGACGCTTATATTCCGCGCTGGGCTTGTTTTCAAAACGGCAGCACGCAGTAAACGGTGTTCAAGAGCAGAGACGATTTATTTAATAAATAGCTTGGAGGAACTGGAAATAATTAAAAGAACAGATGGCAGGAAACATAAAAATTGTGAGCTTTTCAAAGCGGCCAGGTTAAATGAAGGAGGTTTCACAGATAGAGACGCCATCCAGGTCAAAAATAAGTGAAATGTTGTTGCTAACCTAGTTAGCTAAGTTTGTTTTCTTCCGGTAGACGTAAAGACGTCCGCCCCCCCATCCAATCAGAACCCTTCCCAACCCCCAGACCTAAAGCGGAGTTGGATAAAGCAGAACCGAACAACGTGTTTTTCCATGTAAACCTTAATTCGGAATTACTATTTCCATGTAAACTCGAAGGAAAATAGTTTAATTCGGAATTATTTAATTCCTAATTATTAATTCCAAATTAAAAAACATCATGTAACCGCAGCCAATGTCAGATGGAATAATTTCTGCAGATTTTTTCTTTTCTTTTCCTTGTATCCAAATAATTTAATTTTATTTCTTATAGAAACCGTATTCCATGAATGATCTGTCAAAGCCTTGATTTCTTTTGACAGCTTACTTGCTATTTTTACAGAGTGATGAAAGGATTTAATCAAAATCCCCATTAGAGACATCAAACTGGAGAAAGGAAGAGTAAAAGAGGGATCACGCACTGTGCCGTCATGGCCGTCCACCCCCGCCTCGTCTCCACCGATGTACTTGACTTTCTCCAGTCCTTTCACCTTGTACTCATCTGTGGCGGGAGACAGAGAGGCAGAGATGAGCGCATCCCCTCGTGTTAATGCGCGACAGCGGCGGCGGGCCAATCCAGGACGACCCGCTCGCAATCCTCTGAGGTTAATAGTTCTCACAGCTCCGTACTTGGCAAAGTAATTATGTGCTCAAATTCTCACGCTCCGGACTAAATCCCCTCTCAACAATGGCAGGCAGCAAAACACATGAGCTGATTCTCCTCTTTCCTCCGCCTCTCCATCTTTCATCCTGCACATCCATAGTCTCCTCTCCTCCCCTATCCAGCATCCACACTTAACACGGATATTATTCTAAACAATGACATCAGACTAACCTTGGTAAATCTATTTATGTTTTCTATGATATGAGGTTTGAAAAACTCTGATAATAAACCACGAGACTGACATAAAGCGGATGACATTTTTGAAAACACAGAAGAACCTTCACACCTGCTTTTTCAGCCAGAAAAGTAGTGATTCATAAACTCGTGCAGATTCGGCTCAGCAGCTTCACTTCATTCATTTGGTTCATTAAGAGGAGAAAAAAAAATCTGTTCTCAGTGACTTTATCATGGCATGATTGCTGGTGCCAGATGGGCTGGTTTATGTTTGTAGCACTGCTGAAATCCAGGGATTTTATCCTCAATAGCCTCTAGGGCTTCGTGAAAAGCAAAACCAAATTCACTCACTGCAGAAATAAGTTACTGGGTGGCTGAATTGTTAAGGAATAAAGAACCTGGCTGCCGGCTGACTGGGGTGTAAAGAAAACCTACAGCACAAACCAGACTAGCAGCATGTATGAGGCTGCAACAGCAGAAGAGCCTGAGGCCAGAAACACGGGCCGGGCTCACCTATACTGGTCCTATACTGGTCCTATACTGGTCCTATACTGGCTCTACAAGAGACTACATGGTGAACTGAATGACTTCAGGCTGTGAAGATCCTGTAGCTCCAGAGCACCTCCAGTCGTTACCCCTACGCTGCCATGTTTGACAGATGGTATGAAGCCTTTCTGCTGGAATGTTGTGTTTGGTTTTTGCTAAACAAGTCACTGAGCATTAAAGCCAGACAACTCCACTTTGGTTTCATCTGTCCATAAGACATTGTCTCAAATATCTTGTGATTTGTTCAGATTTCTGGACCTCAGTTGTGCTTCCATGTTACTTTTAGAAGAGGCTGTCTGTTATTCATATATATATATATATATATATATGTATATATGTATATATATATATATATATATATATGCATACATATCGATCATCCGTAAACATTACACCCCAACCACTGAATATTTAGAAAGCCTTTGTTGTCATATCTACACATATAGGTATGAAGGACTAAACGGGGAAGATTGCTGATGTGCTGAACTTCAAAAGAAATTCCAGATAGGTTAATATCACAACACATCTGGCAATGGGAAAAAAGCCAGAATAAGGTATAGAACGATGCAGTTGAAGAAGGAGAAAGGGGGACTAGGTCTTCCCAACCTACAGGCCTATTACATGATGAAACCACAGGACTCAATATTACACACAATGTTAGACTCTTGGAAAAAGACAGTTAAAATTTGTCAATTAGGAAATCAGATCAAAATACTCAGGTGGTGTGCCTTTGACTCGGCCTTTAAGCCAAAGAAGATTGATGAGAGATTCAAAAAATGGATCTCAAAAGGATTAACCATCTATTATACATTTACTCAGAGGGGGGTGTTTCAGAGTTTTGAGGAGCTTCAGAGGTCTAATGGGCTGGAAAAGGACGACTTCTACAGATACCTACAGGTTAGAAACTATTTTAATCAAAATATACAGAAAACTTGGGATTCTCCAGAATCAGGATTCTTTAATATGTTTCTGTCCTTGTTAAAATCAGGCTCATGCACTAAAGTTATTTCCAGGCTATATAATGATATAATACTATCTAAACAGGGTGACACAAACTATATAAGAAATAAATGGGAAAAAGAAGGAAATTTGTTTATTTCAACTGAAAGCTGGGAAAAGATTAACAAATTACAGTGGATGACCTCTTGATCCAACACATGGAGGGAGTTTTGTTGGAAGAATATTGTACGATTTTTTTATAACTGCGGCCCAGAAAACACATCAGGGTAACGGAGGCTCCTGCTGGAGACTCTGTGGGACAAAAAAGGTAAATCACTATCATATTTTCTGGAACTGTCCAATAATCAAAACCTTCTGGGAGCAGCTGTGTGAACATTTAAATAAGATTTTTACTGAGAGAATCCCATGTAAGTTTGAATCCCTGTACTTAGGAGACATTGCAGATAATAACTGGTCCCAGAAAGATAAAAAAAAAAACTGCTATTAATGCTTTTCGCCGCAAGCAAAAAGACAATCACTAGAAACTGGTTGAAGCCCGAAGCACCTACAATTGAAGTATGGACCAATATTGTACAAGATATTTACACTTTGGAGAGGCTGACATTTACCTTCAAAGACAAAAGAGAATCTTTTTTCAAGATCTGGTCAAAATGGACAGAATATGAAAAACCTGTCATCTCTGTGATTTGAATTTGATTGTCATATGAAAGGTTGCCATGCCATGTATTTCTGTTTTGGTTTGTGTAAACATGCCACTTTTATTTATTTTTTTTTCTTTTTCCTTCTCTTCCTGATGTCTAGAACTGGAGAAACTCCCCCTTCCCAGCCCACTTGTTAGTTTTGTTTTGCTATGTTCTGTTAAGATAAAAAAAAAACAAAAAAAAAAAAAAACCCTGGATTAGCACTCAACGGTCGTACAACCATAACTTGGATGTGGACATTGAAATGTATCCAGAAGTCAAGTTCTGTACCATCTGCTTTTCCAAATAAACAAAAAAAAAAAAAAAAAGAAGAAATTCCAGACTCTGTTCCTGTCAACTCTGGAATCGTTCCACAGCTGAGAGGCTCCAGCTCCGTCCCCTTACATGTGGTATTACCTGGTTCTCAGGTATTACTTCTCTAGAACCGGTGCTTATGACCTACCAGTGTGTTGACACACACCTGGATGCCCCGAACCAGCAAGCTGCAAAAACATCTGCCTTTATAGATGTCTGCACACCTGCTCAAGATCAATTCATCAAGAGCTGATCATCAGCAGCACCTGGCTGCTACCTACCCTCTGAGATCCTCTGGAAGACGTAAAACTTAGCATTACCTGTCAAATTTTTGTTTTTGTTTTTGACTTAATTTCTGTTATGTCATTAATTGTACAGTAAAAATAAACTTCCTGTTGTTGTTCATCTAAGGCTGTTTTACCTAAAAGAAGAGCCACTATGACCAGATAATTATTATTATCATGTGTTTTACAGAAAGAAAAACACTGAATTAAAAGATGGCTATTATATGTGGGACAGAGCAGAACATTTACGGGACAAATGTACAGCTGACGAATCTGTGAGTCGATGACATCATCCCAACATGAGGCCGAATCTGGAAGGAACGCTTCCCACCTGCCGTAGAACTGATACCACCAGAACCACAGGCCCGGTGGAGCGTCAGGACAGTTATGCTGTTCGTTTATAGAGCTGAAGCTGCTGAGGCGGAATAATGAAAACAAATCATTAAATGACTCTGCGGTCATCATGATAATTGACTGAGACAGTTGGCAGATATCTGAGGACCAAACGCTTGCTGCTTCCATCTGGACTGGACACGAGAACTGGCTGCTTGCTTTCTATTTATATATTTATTTATCAGGATTCTTTTTCCAGGCAGGACGAGAAGTTTCAAAATGGCTCAGGCCACTTTCACAATTTAGCATGACCCTTTAAAGACAGCAAATTTATCAAACTGATCTTGGCGCTTTCAGTGATAATGACATGACTTGTTAGAGCCTTAGACTAGAATCACTGAGACCTGACACAGAGAATTAACTCTTAAATAACGAACAAAACACTAAAAAGTGCATCAGCTGAAAGCACCAGGGGTTTTTCAGGAGGACTGAACTAGAGGTGAGTGTTGGCAAGGACCTCGCAATACGATATGTAGTGTTGGGCGATATGGAAAAAATCATATATCACGATATGGACTATTTTATATCACGATAACGATATATATCACGATATACTATAATAAAGTATGTTTTCAGTTATTCTCTGAAAAGTTTGACAAAAATTAAATTCCTTACTTCAACTTTATTTTGAAAGGACATTTAGCTGAACTGTCACAAACATACATTTTAGTGCAGCAAAAACAGGTAGGTACAGAGGTACAGTAGCTTTCACATTTTTTTAAAGTGCACAACAGTTTCTGAGAGGAAAAACACCATTTTGCACTGAAGTTCAGCTATAAAAAAATAAACACAAATTATTTTTCAACTTTCTGAAATCTGTAACCTTGTAGTGCAAAGTTTGCAAACCAATATAAAGTGTCTAAAGTAAACATCAGGGTTGAAGAGAACTCTGTTTAAGGCATTAACCATGAATAAAAGTGCAAACATAAAAGGCTACTTTGTAGAAGTAGATATGTTTCTATCAAATTTATCGTTGCAGGTTATTTAATTACATATTTGCTGTAATAATTGATAAAATTAGGTTAGAAACAATAGAAACAATAGAAGAGAAATGGCATGATACACTCTTTTCTATCGATATGTATCGTCATATTGCCCAGCACTAACGATATGTATCATGATACTTGGGTCACGATACGATATTGTCGCGATATCACAATATATTGCAATATTCTACCCAGTTAATATCAAAATTAAAAGTAGAGATGAAAAATCAAGTTGCTGTATATGTTCATCACATGATATTGATCATTCAGAGGACAAATTGAGTCAAAACCAAACCTATTTATTGTTTATTATTAGTGTTTTTGCACATTTAAGTAACCATTACACATACTAAAAAAATCGATATTAGGAGCTGAAAAATCAATATTATATTGGGCGGCCGAAAATCGCGATATATTGCCAAATCGATTTTTTTTTTTTCACAGCCCTACACTGAACTGTCTTCAACTAATAAACACATAACATCTATATTAATGATGGTTATTTACAGGTGGTGCTTGGTTGCCTGGAAACCTGAAGCAGCACATCAACCCACTATGATCAGGCATAAGAAGACATGTGACATGTGTGCACCTGATCTGAAGAGTGCATGAGGTTTACACATTCTCACTACACATCCCTCTTTATTAAATAACATTTTTTGTGCAGAAAAAAGCCCATATGTGGTTTATGTCTCACAGTGTTGTACCTGAACCAAACCAAAACTGTTCCAGGTTTCCAGTGAACCTCATTTAAAATCCACCACAAAGAAGCCTGATATGTATCTGAGGAAATCAATCAAACATGGCAACACGGCTGTCACTTCCGTCACGCTAACAGTTGCGTCATCAAACGTTTAAAACAAGCAGGAAGATGAAAGCTGCAGTCGCCCAGAGCTGGAGGAGACCCCCGACTCATGGAGGGGATTGAAATATTGAAATGGGGGTAAAAACACTTTAAGGACCTGTTTTTGTCTTATAATAAAGACCATTTTGCAGCAGGTTTTTCCTCATATTTTTAATCTACTGTAGAGAAGCTGAAATGAAAATAACAGTTTTACATGGACTGTCCCTTCAACGCTAATGTGAACCTCTGAATTGGACACATAGTTTTCGACAGATAAAATGGATAAAATAATTGCTGTTTTTGGTGGTGTATTATATTTGTCATTTTGACAAATAATTGCTCGCAGCAACATTAAAAAAGAATTTAAAAAAAGAACTAAAAATGAACTATTTAGTTCATTTTTTGAAACTGAACTAGTTTGTTTTAATTTCTATGAACTTAACTATTTGGTGTAGAAAGTGAACTTGTCCAACACTGATGTCTCAGGACTTTTTTTATTACCAAGTTCACCAGTGAATTCTTCTACATTTTTCCAAAATTGCTGATTGAAGCAGTTCTAGCTTCTCTGATTTTGTTAGTCGAGTCTAAGACGACCAGTTTCATCGGCATAAAGGGCTCCTTTTAACTGGATTTCATTGGCTACATCTCCGTTGAAATCATCTCAAGAACCTTTCCCTTCTTAATAACAGAGATGTAATGTCTCATTAGTCCACATCTGTCCATGAAACAGCAGTTTTCCAAATATGTTTTGTTCCTCTGTTAATCAAAGAGCAGTGAATCCTAAACTATCAATACCACCAAATTAAAGCTTTAAGTCTGCACTTGAAACTCAAATTCATCTATATTAATATGTTTTGGCTACAAAGAGGAATAATATTTCACAGGAAGACAGATGTGTGCAGATAAACTCAGTAAACGCAGTAAACACACTGACCAGAGAGGAGGTCCCCGTTGCTGAAGGCTTTATTCTGGCCCTCCTCGTCGTTGGGAACTGCAGACACTTGCTTGGCAGAGGTGCAGCCCATCTCCTTCCCCTCAGCTGCTCTCCTCCTCAGCCCAGAGCATGACAGGTACACCTGGGGACAGGTACGAGGAAGGGACCATGTATGATTACAAACAGGAGCTCGGAAACTGTCCTTGAGGGCAATCACAGACCCCCAGGTTTAACAAAATATTTATTTTAAAGGGATATAAGTCAGGCCGAATACTGTCAACATATTTAAATTATTGCATCACAGAGAAAGACATGGTGACTGTGGTGAAAAAACGTATGTTTTCTGTATTCATTTGCCATAAAATGTGATCTGATCTTTTCCCCCAGGCAGGTAATAGTTACATTCAATGAAGATTTAGGATGACAATTGTGTCATTAACTTAAATACATTGTGTTTGTCAAATTTATGTAGGATCCACTTAACTCTAAAGCAGTGGTTCTCAAACTTTTAATGCTGCGTACCACCTGAGAAACTGTTCAGCTCTCTGAGTACCACCATGATGACCAATTTTAAAATATAGCCATATATTTTGGCTATATTATATAACAATATTGCCTTCTCAGTTAGCTTTGAACACACAGGAGAGATGTTTATTCCTTATTGTGGTTATTTATTGTTACCTGAATTTCATTTGAAACATTGTATTTATAATGCATTGACAAGTCATGACGTCCCCCCACGTACCACCAGAGACCGCTCACGTACCACTGGTGGTACACGTACCACAGTTTGCGCACCATTGTTCTAAGGGGCTCACATACTTTTTTCATACCACCTAATTTGAATAATAGATAGATTTAGATTTTTTTTACACTTAAATCTATGTAATAATGTGTTACATTTTGTTTTATTAAGTTAATAAAGCCTTTTCCTCCACATGTTGGTGGTATTATATTGTATTGATAACTATCAGACCTATCAGTATTGGATTTGTGACTCTTTAGTGAAGTTATCTGTGTGTGATCACTGAAGTAAACATCAAAGGCCAGAAACTAAACTAGCAGTTTATTTATGGAGACGCCTCCCGCGGCAACATGGGAATCTCTGTTTTCATGATCAATTACTCATGAAGCGCCCCACCCTGGAATTAAAACTCGCAGGCCTTTTTCTATCTGTGCTTTAATGGACAGTAAAGTAGATGTCTCAGCCTGGTTGTGAGTCACACACACGCACACGCGCGCAGGGAAAACACACCAATCACAAGGAGCGCTCGGCGGTGCCAGCAGCGCCGCAACAATGAGGCCTTTCAGGACGCGAGGATGCCCCCGTGCCAAGCCGCCGGGTCATCTTATTAGAGAGTGATGGGGGGGTAGTGGGGGGGGGGGGGGGGGGGGGGGTCCTGTGAAGCTCGGAGGATTAAACTGGCCGCGTACTCGCGTTATTGAATTGCAGAGCGGCTGCAGCGTGTGAGAAATAACAATCCCACGACCATATAAATCCACCACAGACCAGTTTTAAATGCATAATACAGATGGATCCGGTCCCGAGTGTTCTGGCAGAACCTTATAAACGCACAGTGACCGCAGGGAGGTCCAGCTGCAGACGCAGCTGCGTCTCTCCGGTCTCACAGCCGCATTTACGCACAGAATGGAGCATCGCCGTCTAATCTCACTGGACTGTGGGGAAGCAGTTACTTTACATTTTAAAACTGCAGACCATCATTTCATTTATTTCAGCATCGGGAAGGCGGGTGATGGGGGGGTGTGGGGGTCCTGAGATCCTGCTCCATACAATAAATAACAAAAGATGCGAAAAGAGCTGCCAGCGGGAAACGCAAAGATGATATTACACGACCAAAGACCGGAAAAACAAGAGCAAGGTGATTACCTTTCTGGTGAATCCATGGCTCGGAGACCCTTCTTCTGTTTTTTTAAATCCAGAGAGGCTTTAGTCCAGACGGAGGAGACAGACAGTATCTGCATGTGTCGACCCAGTCGGTCTGCTGTCTGCTCCGCTCTCACCGCACAGCCTCATGCGTCCAAGTGAGGAAACACGGCGGGCCAGTTCGGGAATTAAAGAGCGAAATTAAAGCACACAGTGTTTTTTTTTTTGAAAGTTAAATTACATTTTAAACTAAAACACAAAACAACTAATTTGCATTTTTTAATCGAAACGCAAACCTAACCGCTCTTTACTCTGTCGCTCGTTTCCAGTCGGACGTAATTCAACGGTGCACCACAAGCTTCCGGCCAACGCATTCCTACTTTATCATTTCAGTAAACAAGAAAAAGCAGCGAAAGTTTGCAGGGTTTGGACGTCTGGGACTGAACCGACGGCTGCTGGCTTCCACTACGATGATCTTACTGACGATGATCGCTCGTGTGGCGGACGGACTTCCGCTGGCGGCGTCTGTTCAGGAGGACGAGCAGGTACGAGACTCAGCAAATAATGACAAGTGACTCAACAACCAACTTTCTGGGAGTCATTAATTTATTTTCTGACAAAGTTAGTTTAGTAATACACTGGTATATAATAAGAAATGGTAAATTTGGCCTGCATTGGAGAAAGTCCATTCATTTTAGTGAAAGCTTGTTAAACTTTAACCACGTATTCACAGTGGTGTTAAAGGTATTATATCTTTACATAGAGGTAGTTTTAGAACAAAAAAAGAGATTAAATATTTTACTCATGCCTAGGAATAGTGAAATACTTCTTTTGTTGTTTAATAGTAGTTTGCAAACAACTTGGTGCTTTATTGCCGCTAGGTGGCGGTAGTTCCGCGTTACTACCGGGACAACAGTCACACATAACTATTTTAATTTTTTTTTTCCAAGTCAGTGAATAGTTTAAAGTTTTAACCAGACCTAATAAAAATAGATATCCACATGTACATACATTTTTAAAAGATCTGAAAATACCAGAGAGCAGTGGTCATGAAAACAATGAAATCTGATAATAGAATTTATTTGTTAAAATGTATTTATTTATTTATTTATAAGTAACAAAGCCACCCTGTTAAAATATCTCACTACAACTATAAGGTCTTCATTGAAATCTTATTTAAGTAAATTGTTTGTTTTAATGTCTGTATATAGTAAAGTTATACAAACTATTTTATTTTGATTTTATTATTTGTTCCCGATGCTGTTATTTATCAGCGTTATTGCAAATCAAAATCAAATTTATTTTCCCAGGTTTCTGCAAACAAACAAGGAATTTGATTTCAGCACAATTTGTCTCACGAGGTTTATTTAAAAAAAAAAAAAAAAAAAGTTAAACTATATAGAAGTCAGAAGACAATACTTACAGACGTGATATTGAACAATTGGGGAAGAAATTCTCTGTGACGGCTGGTTTTGGTGCTCAGTGCTCTGTAGCGCAAAGACTGGGAAAAGTTTGAGTAGTTTGTGAGGGGTGTGCAGAGATGTGTAAAGCCTGAGTACCACAGCTTTTGTACTGGAGTCCCAGTTCCACCCTTGTCTGTACTCCTTGGTTTGCCAGGTTAAGGCTCAGTTTTTTCTTTGCCAGATCCTGAGTAGTGGTTATTTTTCTCTTCATCTGGGGTATTGGGGGCAGTTTGGATGCCAGATGAGAAGTTTCCCAAAAGAAAAGGGCCCCTACCCTGCTTGCCAGAAGGCATCGTGCAGGGTTAAGGCTCGGGGGGGTGATTTTGGACCGGACCGACCTTCAACCACTGCAGTCTGAAATCACTCTGTGTCTCGTGGACTCTTTCTATTTGTACTTTTCCCTCCTCACAGTTGTTTTAGAGCTAAGAAACTTTCATCTGCTTTCTCTTCACCCCGTCAGTCAGGCCGAGACCTCCAGCAGTACCAGAGTCAGGCCAAGCAACTGTGTCGTAAGCTGAATGCTCAGAGTCCAGACCGGTGCACGCTGGAGGCTGGGGACGTGCACTTCCAGTAAGACGAACACCAGTACTGATGTTCACGCTGTGCTCTGTTTGATCCGTGCAGCTTGTAACCGCCGGTTTGAAACGTTATCTTTTCCAGCTGTTTAATAGCCCAGGGTGTGTGTTACCTGTCCCTCTGTGAGGCTTCTTTTCCCTAAAAAGATGGCTTTCGGATACCTGGAAGACCTCAGCAATGAGTTCTATGATCAGTATGGAAGAAGAGTATCCCACGGTAACGAGGCCGTACTCCTTCATCGAGTTTGGTAAGACTGTTGTTATTTGGTACTGAAGAAAAATGTCTGCGATGATCAAAAAAAAACAAAATGACAAAAGTGTTGATTATCATATTGTTCCAGATACATACATCCAGAAATCAAAGAAGTCGTACATCGACAGCAGGGCTCGGAGGAAGTTGGGCAGTATCAATGTTGAGCTGCAGGATGTCCAGAGAATCATGGTGGCAAATATTGAAGAGGTTCTACAGAGAGGAGAAGCTCTTTCTGGTAAGTTTAGGGACAAAATACACTCATTTGCTTTTTCGTTTCACTTTGTTAGACACAAAAAGACAACCGTGTTAATTATAAAGATAATAATGTGCATATAAATACATGAAGAGTAAATAGAACAGTGATTAAAGAGCCCCGTAGCAGCGTGACTAAAGGGATGTTCAGGAGGCCTGAGGCGGTTCTGACTACACTGGAAAAAAGGCCA
Source organism: Hirundichthys speculiger (assembly GCA_018398805.1). NCBI lineage: Eukaryota > Metazoa > Chordata > Actinopteri > Beloniformes > Exocoetidae > Hirundichthys > Hirundichthys speculiger. The sequence goes on from JAGFBZ010002500.1 coordinate 32,689, forward strand.
CTCAAAAAATAAGTAAAAAAAAAAACTTAATACAAGATATTTTTGCTTGTAATAAGCAAAAAAAATCTGCCAATGGAACAAGTGAAAATTCTCTTAATAAGATTTCATGAAATAAGACATTACATTTAAGCCTGACAAGATCTTGAAATTAGCTTAAAAATCTTATGACATGTCAAGTCAAGTCAAAAAAACTTGTTTTATCTGAGATACGACTCAAAACAAGATGTTTTCAAGACTATTTCACTTAACAAGATATTCAAGATGCACTATCTTATAAACAAGCTCCTATATCTCACTGAAATGTTACTCTTTAGGTGATTTTGTCTTATATTAAGTGTGATGAGATATTTTGACTAGAAATTAGAAAAATACACTTAGTAAGATTTTGAGATTTTTGCAGTGTACATGCTTTGTCAAAAAGGTTCTGGTTTGAGTCCAGTCTTGAAGGTAGAGAGGGTGTCTGCATTCACAACAGAACTGGGAGCCAGTTCTACCAGTTATCAGAACAAGAGAGGAGCCTGATAGCTGGAAATGTGAGTTATTTATGGTTAGAGGGAACCTGAGCTTCATCACTTTGAGGAACTAATCCTCATCCAAACTCACCAGCTGGAGGCTGTTCAGTCATTTTCAGGACGTCACATGAATCAGGAATGCAGTAGTTTGTTGAAGTTACAAATGCATAGAATAGTCTTGTTTTTTCACAATACCATGAAATAGGACTTTTTTGTTGCAAATATTTAAGCAAGTATTTCTGGAAGCTTGTTTGATGTGTGGGGAGGCGTGGTGTCATACCTCTAGAAATTCTTCTATTAAATCATTTTTCCACGCTTGTCAGGTGCTGCTTCTGCTCTATATTAAACTGTTACAAAGGTCATAGTAAAGATTTGGACTGTTATTTCAACTTTTTTTTCATTTTCACATACTAATTGTCCTGCTCATCTGATTGTTGGGATTTTTTATTTTCCACAGCTTTGGACACAAAAGCCAGCAACCTATCCAGCCTGTCCAAGAAGTACCGCAGCGACGCCAAATACCTCAACACACGCTCCATCTACGCCAAGGTGGCCGCCGTGGCCGTGTTCTTCATCACGCTCATCGTCTACGTGCGTTTCTCGTGGCTCTGACGGGAGCATCAGCAAGAACTTTGACGTGAAGAAAGCGTGAAACCTTTCTAAGCGTTTAAGCGAAGCCTGTTACATTTCTCCTGCTCACCACGGTGCCTTAAAGGGTTCTAGCAGTCCGTCCAGTGTTGACCTTCTTCTGCTTCTCTACAGCGGTGCGTTATGTTACTTACTCAGAATAAACTGAGCCGTACGTTTTTAGTGGGACTTGTCGCTCTTCAGGTAAATGTTTTATGGTGACTTTGTAACTGTTTACTGGAGTGGTGGGATTTCATTGCACTATGTTGAAAAAAAAAAAAAAATGATTTGCACACTGGAGTCAAGGCTTCTTTTTGAGTTTCAGCATATAGAAGAAGCCAAGTATTCATCAGCAGAACATCTTTGAAGTCTGCAGACTGTGATGTAAAAAGCCTTTATTGTTGTTTACAAAGTTTACACAACTGTATGAAAGTCTTAAGAAAAAAGAATAAATAATTATCACATTGTCTGTATTTTACAGCTGCATGTATGACATTGGTCCTACCACAAACTCCGTCCATTACTGGTATATACATATAGTCTCTGTACGGGTTACAGACTAATTTGATTTACTTAACTTTTCACAAAAGACCTTTTTTATGATGATAGGAGTCCATCTGTGTGTTGGACCTTCTGGAGCGTCCTGTGGTTTCAGACCAGTGACTTCATCCATCTATTAGGTTCTACATGTTGCAAATGTGACCACTTTCAAGTACACTAGTACAAGTACACTAACGCCCTTATATACCCATCTGTGTGTTTACTGAGGACTGTCCCTTGATCAGATATATACTATAAGGATGCAAATGATTTTTTTTCCTTCAGCAGTTTCCAAGGTGATAACATTTCAGACTGAAGCCTCCTGTGTTGTTCAGTAACCAACAGTTTCTGATCCAGACTCACGCCACCATATCAAAGTCATCCCTCTGCAAAAGAAACACATGATTCAGCCAAATCGTTTTTGCACTTTTACACAGCTGATTAAAGCATCTCAGGCAAATGGAAGCATGAATGAAACGAATGTGACATGAATGTGAACACACCAGTCTGCATGTTCAAGATGTGACTTAACTGCGAGAAGAAATGACACCAGCTGCAACTTCGAGTGACTGTTTCTACATGGCCTTATCTGACCAACACTGCCCCTCCTCTTAGTATGAAAACTTAAAAGGCTTTTTTTAGATGGTGAAAACTGGCTCGTCTTATTCTGGACAGCTGTGCTGAGCGCTGTGGCCGCCGTCTGTGACGACTCTGAAGCACTTCATACAACCTCACTTCAAAATAAATAAAAATCAAAGTCTGATTCTTCTTTGTTTGGATGCTTCTGATAGGGATGTTAATGAAAGCAGAAGGTTCAACCTGCCAGATGTTTGATTTCATGTCTCTAGTTTCTTCAGAGGGTTTAAACCTATAGCCTTCACACTTTAGAAAACTTAAAAAAAAAAAGGAACCTTGGGTCATTAACAGGGTGAAATAATTAATGACATGATGCAGCAATGTCATGTGTTGTTCCTCTGAGGCTGTATTTGCCTAATTTTTATTTGTTAAGGACCAGATAAATTATTTTGATTATGTCAATTATGAGTAAAAGATGGTGAATGTCCTTTTCCACTCGACCATAGGTTTAGTTAACTGTTCATTGTTTTAACAACCCCTGCACTAGATTATCATTTGATTTGAACCGATAACAGTATCTTTACCACAGCAACCGTCTGTAAAATAACTCACCTCGTCATTATAGTTCATGACATGCTGCTTGATCTTTGAGGAGTCCACCCAAGTGACAAAATCTTCCATATTTCTTAAAGAAAAAACAAAAATCATTCCAGACGGTTGTTGTTGTGTCGGTTGTATGTAAAAGTGAGACGTGGACCAACCTTGTGACGAAGAAACGCTGGGTCTGTAACAATGTCGGGGCCCACTCGCACATCTGTCACTGAGTCAAGGAAAATAAAGCTCGACTGTTTCCACCTTTAATTCAAAAGTCAATTCAGTCTCAAACATTAATCAACACAACATAAGAGGATAAAAAACAATGTCACATTAAGATTAAAACTTGTAATACAGAAGGATACGTCCTTGTTCGATGAACGTGATGGCTGTCTTAAGGTTCTGAGCCATACGGAGGTTCAGCATGATGGAGGGCAGCCGCCTCCTGCAGGTGCACACGGCAAACAGGTAAGATGATAAATAGCTGCATCAGTCGACTCCGTCTGAGTTTGAGGTGACTTACCTGCAGAATGAGGAGGCTGTGACTTTCTCTGTCAGGGACAGATTCTGCCTGGTGGGGGTGAGCCCGATGCTGTACCTTAGACACGAGTACAGAGTTAGCATGACAGCGTCAGGTGGATCAAACTGCTTCATCCACAGAAACTCACAGTTTCTCTAAGAGCTGGTGGGTGCTCTGAGCTCTGAAGCCATCCTTCTCATCCAGGTCTCTGATTTTCTGGGCCAGATCTCTGATGTTACGACTCAGCTTGTTATACCTGAGTTTAAAAAAAAAAAAAAAGACAGATATATTTCTCACAATACTTTACACAAAGTATTATGGGTACGATGCTGATATATCACCTAAATGTTTGATTTACCATCAGTGGAAGTCAAGAAATAAGACCTTATTTCCTGGTTATCTTATAGGACGTTAGAACACACCTCCAAAACCCTTTTCTCTGCTAGTGGAGACTTCAGTCATTTTAAAATGCAAGATCAGCAGCAGCTTTCCTCCATTTAGTGTTAAGATAGCTGGTGAATCAAGCTCAGCATGAATCTGTAAAGCTAGTTAACTTGAAGTTTCTTCGCAGTGTCAGGACACTTGTGGTTTGAGTGCAACGTCAGCAGGTGTCTGAATGTGGTTTATTTTACAGAAAGTAAGGAAAATTTAATATTAGGCTGTTAAAAAAAGCAGCAGTGTGTAGTTGAGTTAGTGGGGTCATTCATTCTGTGAAAAACCAGGTGTCAAACAGGTGACTCTTAGTTTAGGACGAAGGTAGCAGATGTTGTAAATGCTGGTTTAAGTGCATTTCTCTGAAAATCTGAGTCGCTCCAGACACTGTTCAGAGCAGTGTACTTTGACTAAGAGTTGATTGGAGGGAGGAAAACATAAAGAAGAGCAGAAAAGGAGGCTGCTCAGCTAAAATGATCCAAATGCTTTTTTAACACAACAACTAAAACCAGAAAAGACCTGGAAGAATATGGAAAAAAAAACTACCATTTGGGTGGATGGAAGAAAAAACAAAATGGCCAAGACTCAACCAGTGATCAGCTCCAGGGTGATCAAAGAAGATCTAAAGTTACCTGTGAGGACTGGAAGACGTCTATGTGAAGACAAGATATCAGTAAGTCTCACTGTTGAAGAGGTTATAATTTACCCAAGAACACACTGACTGGCCTGAAGTGACGTGAAAAATACTGTTTCCTGAGGAATAAAAAAACAAGAACTGCAGAGGACTGGTTGAATGTAGTCCAGTGGTCCTGGACTGAAATACCTGTTCACAGGTGACAGAAGCTGGTGGGCTCCATGAACACAGATGTGAGGAAGGTCTCACAGAGGTTCTACAACTAAATATTAGTTTAGAAAGGAAAGATCAATCTGGAAGCATTTATCACTTTATACAGTTAATGTTTGAGTTTAAAACGATAAACGTAGACCTTGCTATGTTTTAGCAGCCTAATATTACTTTTTCTTTACTTTCTGTCAAGCAGTAACATATTTGATATATATTTGTCTTCGTGTTTTCATTTGTAATAGAATGTGTAGTGTTCCTAAATGTGTATTTGAAAATAAAAGCTGTTATAAGGATTTTTTTATTTTTTATTTTTTTAAACACACTGTTATTGTGAACACAGATGTCTACAATCACACATGCTGCTACTCACTTGGTGTAATCCTCCCTCTTCTCGATGCGAAACCTCCGCAACACCTTTACCTCGTGGAGGTTGTTGTCCACCTCCCAGTTGATGAAGTCCACCTTCTTCAGCAGCTTCTGTTCATGATATTTTAATTTACGAACCATTGTTGCTGCTGTAGCGACCAGCTCTCTCAGACAGACGACTGCTGAACCGGAAACACGTGTCCTTCTTCTTCTTCGGCGCAGTAAATGATGTTAGTTCAGTTGCCGGAAGCAGCGCCACCTGGTGCCGGATACAGTCACAACAATAACCAGCGTCATCTCGCGCTGTTGATCGTTTTAACCTAATAAAGATTAAACTTGCCGGAACCTGCAGGGTTTTTGTACGTTTCCATCCACGAAACACTGATAATTCAGTCAATCATTTCGTGATTGACTGAATTATCAAATCTAAATGATTTAAAAGGTTAGTGGAACATAGATAACATAAATATTCAAACAGACATCTGAACATCTAATGAAAAAATATTAGGTCATTTTGAATTTATTGGTGGCTGCACGTCTTCAAAAAAAAAACTAAGATGGGGAACAAAAGGCTCAGCAGGACTTCATGAAATCACTAACTAAAAACACAGTTTATCATGCCACCCACAAATGCAGGTTAAAGCTCTGTAATGCAAAGACAAAGTCATATGACAACATCATTAAGAAATGTCGACATCTTCTCTGGGGCAAATCTAATTTAAGACAAACTGAGAACAAAGTAGAAAACTATCTTTTAGTCAGGCTAATCTGAATTAAATCATGGACGTCACAACTTCGTCATCAGAACTGTCCAAAAGCCTGTATTTCTGATCTCTGATTTGGAGGTGCATGAGTGGCGTCAGAGTGGGCACCTTGCACATCTGGAAAAGAAAAATCAGAGCTGAAAGGTATATCCAGGTTTTAGAGCTGCCTCCTATCCAGACAGGCATATTTTTAAAGAAGACGTTGGATCTTTTTATGTGACAGTATTAAACTGCATCCATGCAGCGTGTTTCATAGAAGAAAGTGTTGAACTGGAAACCTGCAGTCAAGGCCTTTCATGCACCAAAAACACTTCATGAATCAAACAATGTGACAAAAAAGACTAGCCTGTTGAGCAAAATACTGTTTTGTTTTTTGGTTGTTGTTTTTAACTAAAGGTGGTACATTTCTCAGATTAAAAATCTGGTTGTGACAGATGTGGAAAGGACCCAATTCCAGCACAAGCGACACAATTCCTGAACAGTCTTTGTTAAACAGATCAGCAGGCACACAGTGAACCAGAGGGTAGCAGCAGAGAACTGGGTCCAAGGGGATATGGCAGGCAGGGGGTAGGGATGTGTGGGGCTTGTAGGCAGGTGACAGTCCAAAAGTCTCTTAACCGGCTATTATGGGCCTAAAACTCCTGGGAGCCAGACAAGTCCATCTCCTCAGCCAGGTGGGCGGAGGGGGTCTAGAGGCAGGGGTCCCTGACACCAGACACAGAATGGTTTTCAACATTCTGAGCAACTGGGGGCAAGGTACCAGTCCTTGGACGAGCTGACCCATTGGCTGGCTGATCTGGGTGTTTCCGATGAAAGTTGGTCATGAGGGTGGAGTCATAATATGGCGAGCCGGAACCCAGGACCTTTCCTCTGGACCATACCCCTCCCAGTCCACAAGGTACTGAAAACCTCTACCTCGCCGATGAGAGCGAATCAGGCCCCGCACTGTATACACAGGACCACCGTCTACAGATCGTGGACTGGCAGGTGGTGGTGCCACGGGGACAGAAGGGAAGTGTGGGTAGGGTTAACCCTGAATAGGTGGAAGGTGGGATGCACTCTCATGGACTGGGAGTTTCAACTGGACTGCTACTGGATTGATGACCTTCTGGATCATGAAAGGCCCGATGAACTTAGGTGCCATCTTTCTGGCTTCCACCCTTAAAGGCAAGTCCAGGGTGGAAAGCCACACCTGCTGTCCTGCCTGGTAAGTAGTTGCAGGTGTTTGATGGCGGTTGGCGGTGGCTAGTAAAGCAAACCGACAGAGCGCAGCAGGGTGGAGCGAGCTTGGAGCCATGTTCTGCAGCAGCGAACGAATGAAGGCTTGAACAGACGGGTAGGAACTTCCCCTCTCCTGAGCAGGGAACAGTGGTAGTTGATAACCATAAGCACACTGAAATGGGGAGAGGCCAATAGCAGAGCAGACAAGGGAGTTGTGAGCATATTCGACCCACAGTAGTTGTGATGACCAGGATGAGGGGTTCTGGGAGGCCATGCACCATAGGGCTGTTTCCAGTTCCTGAGTTCATGTGCTCAGTCTGTCCATTGCTCTGGGGATGGAATCCATAGGACAGACTGGCGGTGGCCCCCAGTAGACTGAAGAACTACCTCCAAAACACAGACGAGAACTGGGGACCATGGTCTGACGCCACATCAACGAGAAGGCCACACAGACGGAAAACATGGAGCAAGACGAACTGAGCCGTCTCTTTAGCTGTGGGGAACTTAGGCTTTGAGAAAGTCCCGAATGTCCTCCTGCACGGTGGGTCACCACGTGGCAACAAGGCAAGACGTGAGGAGGATGGACTCAGGCTTATCAGCAGACTCCTCCGTCCTCTGGAACTAACATTGCGAGACCCAGGGTGGTAGGAGAGGGTGAAGTTTAAACGGGCAAAAAACAGGGACGAGCAGGCCTGACGAGAGTTAAGTCTTTTAGTGGTACATATGTATTCCAAATTCTTGTTATGTCCATACAAGAAAGGGTTCCCCGGTGCCCTCCAACTAATACCGCCACTCTTCTAGGGCCATCTTGACTGCCAAGAGTTCTCTGTTGCCATTGTTGTAATTTCTCTCAGTGGGAGACAGGCGACGAAAGAAGAGGGCACAGGGATGGAGCTTGTGGTCAGCACCTGAGCACTGAGACAGGAGAGCCGCCACCCCAACATCAGAGGCATCCACGTCAACCACAAACTGTCATTCAGAGTCGGGCATCAGGAGAATGGGCAATGAGGTGAAACATCCCTTGAGGGTCTTGAAGGCTGCAGCAGCTGGAGGTGACCACTGAAAGGGAACCTTAGTTTGCGAACCCCAGGAAACGCTGCAGCTGTTTGCTGTCACTTCCTGGCAAGTTCCAGAGAACTGCAGAGACCTTGGCTGGGTCCATCTGGATCTTGCCTTGTTCTACAATGTACCCCAGGAAAGATACTGAAGAGACATGGAACTCACATTTCTCTGCTTTCACATACAGACAGTTCTCCAGGAGGCGCCGAAGAATGGACTGGACATGATGGATGTGTTGTTCCTTGGACTGGGAGAAGATAGGGATGTCGTCAAACAAAGACATAGCGATTTAGCATGTCTCTGAGCACACAGTTTATCAAAGCCTGGAAGATGGCAGGAGCATCGGTCAGGCCAAACGGCATTACGAAATATTCGTAGTGTCCAGTTTGGGGGTGTTGAATGCTGTCTTCCACTCATCTCCTTCTCTGATGCGGATGAGGTGGTAGGCGTTGCGCAGGTCAAGTTTGGAGGAAAATAGTGGCCCCTTGGAGCAGTTTGAAGGCGGTGGTGATAATGGGTAACGGTTCTTTATGGTGATTTCATTCAAACCTCTGTAGTCGATACAGGGTCTCAAAGTCTTGTCCTTCTTGTCCTTCAGGTTCTTTCGAAGAAAGAACCTGCTCCAGCTGGAGATGAAAAAGGGCAAATGATGCCTGCAGCCAGGGAGTCATTGATGTAAGTACAAAACAAGGCAAAGCAAGGCAAGTTTATTTGTATAGTACATTTAGTGTACAAGACAATTCAAGGTGCTTTACATAAGCATTACAGAGCATTACATTAAACAGGAGGAAATAAAAAGATAAAGTTAATCAACAGTTGTTTTTGATTAAAAAAAAAAGGAATTAAAAATGTAGATAAAATGCAAGAAATAAAAGTTAATTGTTATGATAAAATGTGGCAAATAGAAAAGTTTTTAACCTTGATTTAAAACTGCTGAGAGAGTCAGCAGACCTGCAGGTTTCTGGGAGTTTGTTCCACATTTGAGGAGCATAAAAACTGAACGCTGTCTCTCCGTGTTTAGTTCTGACTCTGGAACAGAAAGTAGACTTGAACCTGATGACCTGAGGGATCTGGTGGGTTCATAACGAACCAGAAGATCCTGAATGTATTTTGAAACTAAACCATTCAGTGCTTTGTAAACTAACAGCAGGATTTTGAAGTCAATTCTTTGACAAACAGGAAGCCAGTGTAAAGATCTGAGGACTGGAGTTATATGATCCAGTTTCCTGGTGTTAGTGAGGACTCGAGCAGCAGCGTTCTGACTTTTAATCTTTCTTCCTTGGCTCCAAAAACTATTATTTCAGTTTTGTCTTCATTTAACTGAAGGAAGTTCTGACACATCCAGTCTCTAATTTGATCAATGCATCTGGTCAGTGTTTGGATCGGACTGTAGTCTCCTGGTGAGATGGTTATGTAGATTTGTGTGTCATCAGCATAGTTGTGGTAACATAATTTGTTGTTTTTCATAATTGTAGATGTAGATGTTGAACAGCAGTGGCCCCAAGATGGAGCCTTGAGGAACTCCACAAGTTATTTTAGTTTGCTCAGATTTATAGTTACCTATAGACACAAAGTAGTCCCCATCTTTTAGATAGGACATAAACCAATTCAATGCAGTCCCAGAAAGCCCTACCCAGTTTTTCAGCCAGTCTAGTAAGATGTTCTGGTCAACGGTGTCAAATGCAGCAGTGAGATCCAGTTGTACCAGGACTGAAATGTTTCCACTATCTATGTTCAAGTGGATCCAAACAGTGCCCTTTGTTATGCGTTTTTTCTTTCACATGCTGAGATAGACCAAAATTATCAAGAACACAACTCTTTGCTCAATCTGTCCTGGACATTATCAGTATGAATGTTGAAATCTCCAACAACAGCTACACAATCAAAATCAACACAGATTATTGACGGAAGTTCAGAAAAGTCTTTAAAAAAGCTTGTAGAGTTTTTAGGTGGCCTATATATGTTAACAAACAGCACACGACCAGAGGAATTCATCTGGAGAGCTACATATTCAAAAGATGCAAAGTTTTTATAAGACATCTGTTTACATTTGAAGGAGTCATGAAACAAAACAGCCACTCCTCCACCTTTCTGATGTCGTCTAGCTTCACTCACAAACTTGAAGTTTGGAGGGGTTGCTTCAATAAGAACTACTGAATCATTTTCTCTGTCTAACCAGGTTTCTGTTAAAAACGAGAAATTAAGTTTGTGCTTTGTAATAAAATAATTGATTAGAAATGTTTTTTTACTGCCAAAGATCTAACATTTAGTGACGCTAGTTTCAGTGTGCTAGGAGCATTATCTGTCCAGTTCTTGTTATGGGCAAGCTGGCGAGGAATGAGCGCAAGATTTGAATATGTTGAGGTGAATCTTGTTTCTCTGCATATTTACCAGCCTTTTTCTATTACCTATTAAAACAGGGATAGAGTCCAACTTTCTGTGATTTTATTTGATCTTTGATTTGATTTACAAAACAAGAGATTTATAGCAGAGTCGTAAGGGCGGTGCGGGGGTGGGGATGTGGCTCTGACCTTACTGAAGACCTGGCGGATGTCATGGTACTCAGGTGGCACCTTGAAGAGGTCAGGTGGAGAGCTGGAGCTGGAGGAGTGAAATGGAGCTGAAGCATGTAGAAACCTCAGATGACTCTGAAAACAGATGCAGTAACCCAGTTGATGTGATGTTATGAAGACGGAGCCATGGACATCCCAGGATGAGAGGCAGGCAGGTAGAGCGTAAGATATATGGAACTGGATTGTCTCGTGATGATTACCAGAAAGCAGCAGGTGATGGTTGGTGGTGGTGGTGTCACCAGAGGACGTGAGCAGGACAGGTGGAGGTGACCAGGTGAGTCTTTGGTAGAACACATTCACGGTTCCACCAGGCAGGTGATGAACAGAACATGGCGGGAAACACTCGTGGTCGGGGACAGAAGACTAGGTGGATTTACTGGAGCTGAGACAGAGACGATAGTCAGAGGCAAGACGGGTCAATACTGGGTCAGCAATCTGGAAATACGTACATGAGAGCGAAGACAATCTGGCAGAGAGTCAGGGGAGCGAGGCTGCATATATCCTGTCTAGACTGGACATGGCGAGCAGGTGAGAGCAGCAGGTGAAAGCTGTTAGGCTGATGAGGGGTGTGGCTGAGCAGCAGAGCAGGGAAGGAGCAGAGCAGACTGTGATGATGAAACATCTACATTTACACAGTATCCATGTTTTCCTTTTCTTCTCAGAATCTTCACAAACTGTAAGGCACTCCAGATAAACGAAATATGTAAAGCAGCGATTCTCAAACTCCAGAATACCGAGGCCCAATTTGAAATGTATAAAATCTCTGCAGCCCACACCAAACTTTTAATCACAACTGTGATTAACAAACAAGGCAAGAAGCTATGTCCCCATATTAATGTAAGGGGTCAACAAATACGGTGACACTTGTCATATTAAGTGGTTTGTTTTATTACTTCTGAATTTTTTTTTAAATCATGCCATAAATATTTAACAGTAATTAAGAATATATATTTAAAAAAACATCGAGGATTTCAAACACATTTGTTTATTTTTAATGACCTCTTACTGCAGTACCACGACAGCCCACCAGGGGGCCGCAGCCCACTCTTTGGGAATCACTGATGTAAAGGAAACATGAAAATATGACAAAGACAACCATTCTTTGTATATTCTTAGCATTTGAATAGTATACATTAATTACAGCCTGTAGTTAGACTTGAAATGTCAAGAACAAAAACAAAAGCATCCCAGTGGTGGAGAGAAAGAGACTGGACAAACTTATTACGAAGGCCTGGGATGCTCCCTTGACCTGGTGGAGGTGGTGGGAGACAGGAGAATGATGGCTAAGCTGTCCTCTCTGATGGACAGTGTCTCCTGTCCTCTGAAGGACACCCTGACTGCACTGGAGAGCTCCTTCAGCGACAGACTCCTTCACCCCAGGTGTGTGATAACACACACACACACACACACACACAACATCCCAGATACCCTGAACCTGGACAATGTGACTAATTTTTATTGTGTGCAATATACATATACATATTCATTAACATGTGCAATAACTTATCTCAGGTATAGTAATCACTAATGCCCCTTGTAAATAAAGTCAAAGTTATTATTTATTATTTATTATATATTCTCTATTGTGGTTATTGTTTGTTTTATTATTGTTTTTATCTTATTTTATTGTCGTCCATTTTCTTTTTTATTGCTATTTCCACTTGCTGCTGTAACGATGTAAATTTCCCCATTGTGAGGACAAATAACGGAATATCTTATCTTATCTTAAAACGAATAGAGAAAATCTAAATAGTGAGTTCATATTGTTCTGTGATTTAAATCATAATCTTATTCATAAGATAAGATTCATATTGGGAAAATCCCAACATGTTTTAGTTAAATCTGGTTTAAAACTGTAAACATTGTTTAGATATTTAATTCTTATAAAGACATGTAATTTTTCTTTTAGTTTAGCCTTTATGGTGACACGTTTGTTTGTTTTTTGATATATATTACATTATTATATTAAAAAAAAAAAAAGCCCTATAAGCTTGGTTGAAGTATTTGCTTTGGATGTTTTTTTTTTTTTTTTTTTTAGGTAAGAGTGCGACATTTTTTTCAGCAGGTGTCACCAAACTTGTGGCGCGTGAAGCGCGCACATCGGTTCATGGATCCATTCATCCGGTGGAGAGGGGGACGTCTGTGCGGAGACTCTTCCTCTCCTGTAGCTTGTAGATGTCAGTTTCCCTCCTCCCAGCTCACAGGTCGCAGTAACAGCTGAAGGAATGTGGCGGTAGAAGATCAGCACCATCCCGTGAATGAGAGTCCGCAGGCTCGTGCACGTCCAGCCCAGAACCAGAACCGGTCCTACAGGTAAGCGCAGTTTCTCTGGAAGTGGCAGGAAAAAAAAAATAACTAAAACAGCCAAAGCGTTAAAAGGTAGGTGAGATGCTGAATTATTTTTCCCTCTTTTGGATCTACCTTCTGGACTTTCTGTTTATTCGGATTGTCAGAAGACTTTCAGGGAGCGTTCAGGGACCGTGGGATTTTTTGTTACCAGCATGAAGTGAGACTGAGAACCATCAGAGGAGGCATTCACGTGGGTCCACAATTCAGTTTCACAATCCAGTCACCCTCTCTCTTTGCATGCCTTCTCAAAGATCCACATCCTGATGTTGAGGATATTCAATATTTGTCCAAATCACCTCCCTTTAAACAAATGAATCAAGACAGAGATGCTTTTATGATTCAGATCCACGTTACTCCTCAAACAGGACACAGTAATCAATTCATCAGAGGCAAGCAAAGCTTTATGACAGCCAGAAGCACCCCCAAACAGTTTTTACTACTTTGTCTCACCTTTGTAACCTCATATGTTGAATTCGATTCAATCAAATCAGTTTTATTACCGAATGAATAAATAGATTTATTTTTTTTTTTTCAAATCATAGGGACTTTCAGTTTTTCCTGACTTGTTCCCACCTTCAGGAGACAAAAGATGGATTTTCAGATGTGCAGCGAATGATCTTGAAAAGTGATATTTGGTCACGGTTGTACTTGAAATATTTTCCTTGACTGTAACGATTAGCATCCATGCAAGCAAGTTATTCAGTTGGTTTCTTTGAGAACAATCTAAGATTCCATAGCCCTTAAACTCCATGTGAACTTTAATGATGTTTTAAAGGATAACAAAGGCTTTTTTTTAATATATTTTCACCTGTTGACAACGAAGCCACTGCTCGTCTCAGTAAACCTGCCTACACTTCATTTTAATGAATCGTGGGTGTTGACATCCAAGTTCACTCCAAATTCCCGTGTTACAATCCCAAAGTCTAGTAAAGTCACTGTTTGCAACACATCTGAAGTAAATGACGTATGAGCAAATACCCTGATTCACATGTGAGATTAAATTCCTTTATGTCAAAATGAAATCATTTGCACATCATTCACAGCACTAAGAAAACCGGACATCACAGGGTGTAACACCAGAGGGAGTACTAAATCTGTTTGTTTTTTAGCTCTCTGCGGGAAGCTGGATCAGTTACAGTGATCTCCTCACCATCTACTGCTGCATTTAAAGACGTGGGTGTTCGGAAAAAGGTTTTTTTTTTTTTTTTTTTTTTTTTTTAACCGTGCTTGTGAGTATTTATTTGTACCGTATGTGTCGCTAGCAACTGAAAAACTTCAGCACGACTTTGGTGTTTCCTGAGTCTGAAAGTGTGTCAGTCAGTGAGCTGTTCAGATTTGCAGCGTTCTGTGACATCACAGATCCCAATCAGAGCAGAGTTATTCCCTGTCTTTGTCTCCACCCAGCTTCACACACACACACACACACACACACACACACACCCACACACCACACACACACACACACACAGTGTGTTCGCTGTTCCTGAAGTGAGTGGTGTGAAGTCGTAACAAAGAAACTGTGTCAGCTTTTGAGCAGGTAGCGTCAGTCTCAGACTCCTGCTGAGGACAGTTGCTGGAAATGTCTGCTCAGGTCTTTGCAGGTCGTCTCTGTCGGGAGCTCAGAACGGGTTTGCTGCTGTGCGTCTGTCGTCACGGGTCCAAACGGGCCTCGCCGGGCCTCGCCGGGCCTGTGATTTGCCTCTGACAGGTTGCTGCTGGTTGACGTTTTGACTACAAATGCATACTTGGCACGACCAGGAAGAGTGTTTACTTTGAATGGTTGAATTTCAAGGGTTTAGAGTTTCATCTGGGATGTCATTCACACATTTTGAATGTTACTATGATGATGTTTAGTTATAACACGAGGATTAACACCATCAGTGTAAAACTAGTATGTTTACTTCCGAGTCTACTAAGTTGCTTTCCTCTCATGCTCTCCAGTGTGTTTTATTTACAGCCTTCTGCTCACGTGACCTGCTTTGCAGGTCCATCAATGCAAATAGTATGTTATCTTTTGTAGGTTATTTGCATCTCAACATCATTCTCCCTTTAATTTTCATTTAATTTTGCTGTACAGTGTCTCTTTCTTACAACTTTAAAAGGTTTCTTTCAAATCTTGGCAGTCAGTTTAGGATAAATGCAGCAGTAAGCTTTAAAAAAAAAAAAACAATTTATTACATACAGTCATGGAAAAAATGATTAGACCACCCTTGTTTTCTTCAGTTTCTTGTTCATTTTAATGCCTGGTACAACTAAAGGTACATTTGTTTGGACAAACATAACGATAACCACAAAGATTGCTCAGAAGAGTTTTATTTAAGAGCTGATATCTTACCATTTTCCATGGTTTTCTTGATTATAACCTAAATCACTTAAGTTTTTACATCAATAGCTATGGCGTTGTACTGCCAAAAACACTGCTTTTATGCATTCAGTGTTTTCTTTTCTGTCTGTTTTAGTCACATGATGACGTTTAGTTGTACCAGGTATTAAAATGAACAAGAAAGTGAAGAAAAAATGGTGGTCTAATCATTTTTTCCATGACTGTATATGCATATCTAGCTCACAATTAGCCAAGGAGACCTGCGTCTCAGCTGCCAGCAAAAAAGTTTCAGAAATGTCTTCCCCAGAAAGCATGGATGAATGAATGAATGAATCTTTTCTTATTGTGAGGGACAACTCAAGCGTTATTAAATATTCTAACTAAAGACAAGATGTAGTAGCTCAACTTTTTGAGTAATTAAACCATTAATATGTGGTTTCCCACACAGGCTTTTTAGGAAACTGTTTTGTAAATGTTCTCAGAAAGTTTCATCAGCATGTGGAAGGACACACACACACACACACTCACACAGAAAAACACACACACTGACGCAGACAGAGCGCGGACTGTGCAACCCTCAGCACAGCTGCCACATAAGGAGGTCAGTGTGTTGAACACACCACTCCTCCTGTTTTGCCAACTCTCATTTGGGCAGCGTGGCTCGTTCCTCTCGTCAGTGAATCAGAGCATATGTTAAAACACGTTAAAAACATACAGCAATTCACTGTGTGTCTCGGCCTGAAAGTGAAAGGGACAGATTAACACCCTGGCTCTCAATCATGTTAACAGTTAACTAAAATTGAAATGACACAACAGTAAATTGCAGCTTGACTCAGATCCAAGTAGACGTGGCGGTCGTCAGGATACAGTGCCGGCAGGAACAATGAGCGTACAATGCAAACAGTCCACCTCATCCAGGTTTATGTTGTAAAACACTGCAGCTCCTCCCACCTTTATGAAGAAGAGTCTTAAAGTGCCATTGCTGCATGAGTTTAGTCTCTCTGTGAGCAAGCTGGGATCATGTGGATAAGGGGATGAAGAAAAAAAGAAGTAATGCAACAAAAGTGTAAAGAGACGAGATGTTAGTGGATGTGAGACAGAACGGTGAGGAATCTCTGTCCTCACAACTACAGGAAGCTAAACATGGGGTAACATCAATCTCATTATTGTCGTTTTCATCATTTTTGCATGATAGTGTACAAACTACAATAGGACACTGAACCATATGCTGTTTTTGCTCTGTGGAAACTGTTACGCTGTAAACCAAACTTTACAAAAACTTTAGCACCTTTATTTTACTACCTAAGGTTTGGCAGGTTATCACATGACACGTGTTTTCCTCATGGTGACCAGAGCTCCATGCTAATCCAACAGGTGTCATATCTGTGACAGTTACTGTGTGAAGATACGTGTGAGATAAGGTTAATAAGACGGTTACAGTTCGGGCCGGGCCGGGCCGGGCAGAACACGGTGACTGGAGCTCATGCAGAGTGATAAGGATCGAAGCTTGTAATCGTTTTTGTTCATAGTTTGGGACACACAGACCCACTTTCCTGGATAATTAAATAACTGTCTCTGTCATGGCCAGTCTTCCTTACTGGCACATAAAGGTTAAAGACAGTGTAAGGGTTTGGTTTAGGCCAGATCACAATGTGTTTGTATGTGTGCAACCTCAAATCAATGGACCTCACAGACCCAAGTCCCATCTCTGGTGTCTTTGTGTAAGTCCTGATACAAAATATTCCTCTATATGTTAGAGTATTATTGTTATTAGCAGTCAAAGAGCTTGAAATAGAAGAGCATGATTACAGGCCAACGTCTGTGTGGAGGATTGTGTTGTAGCTGGAGTCAAAAAAAACAAAAAAAATACTGACAGAGGAGATGAAGTTGAAGCTGGACCCGATGCTGAACTGATGAGTGTCTCTGGGGAAGCTGGTGCAGCGAAGGTAGACAGGAGAGGTGAGTCTGAAGATAACTGTAGTCCTTTTATCCAAACAGGTGATTACTGACTGGCCAGGTAGAAAGAACGCAGGAGCACAAACCCACACTGAGGGAAAAACTGAGATTAGCAGCAATACTTAGGGTTCAGGCAACGACCAGAATCTGAGTCTGATCCACGGTCAGGTTTCAACAGTTCCAAACAGTCCAAACAAACAAGTCCAAAACTTAAGTTTAAGGCACAAAACCAATCAACAGGAGAGACTTACACATCCATTCAGGGGCTAGGACAGAGTTCTGGGTCCAGACAGAGTTCTGGGTTCAAGGCTGGTCCAATGAAGACTGGCAGTGTTGCCAGATGGGACATTTTGAAGTAAAATTATCATATTTTGAGAAAAGTTATCTTCCTTCCCTAATTTGCATTCTGACGTGGCTCAAGACCATCAGCATGGATAACATGATCATAGACTGTGCACGATATAGCCTATAAAGCACTTTTACCATTAAAAAAAATAAAAAAAATCTAACAAATTCTCTCTTACCAGAGTTTACTAGCGATATCTTTGGACCATTTGCTACAGATCCAGAGTCAGTTCTTGTAACTGGCATGACAGTGTAAATACTCAGCGAGCGTTTAGGCTGAATCTGAATCTGGGAGTGCTCGTGACTGTGAGCAGGAAGACTAACTTCAGGTCAAATCTCAGACTAGAAAGTATCCCTGAGAGGACTGTTTGCTTCAACCCAAGTGTGACAGACAACCTGCCAGTTTTGGGTGGAAGTCTGGGGCTGATGAGCTGTGCGCTGATGAGGTCATGTAGAGTCGTGGTGCCAGCTGCATGAGGCCTGGAAAGGCCACGCCTGCACAAACACAGCGACACACATACACAAGTACAACATAGATCCTTTGTTATCATCGTTGTTACTTTTCTTTCTAGGGGCTGCAGTTCTGCTCTTCATGGGAAAACAGTGCATGACAGAAGCAAATGAATAAGGGGCGGTATATTTCCTTCTTCTGTCTGAAGCTATCTAAAGCCTTCTTTGCCTGTCCTTCAGGCTTCTGCGTCGTCCCTCACGATGGTCTTGGACTCGTCACATACCAGGTGGCTGAAGTACGTGTCGCTGGGTGTGCTGGTGCTGCAGACCACCTCTCTGGTTCTCACCATGCGCTACTCCCGAACCCTGAAGGACGACGGACCCCGCTACCTGGCTTCCTCTGCCGGTGGTGTCAGCTGAAGCGCTCAAGGTCTTTGCCTGCACGGTCCTCGTCCTCGTGGAGAACAGTGAGTGGAAATGGAGCTCTGCGTTCTCCTCAGGATCTACAACCCCAGTTCCAAAGAAGTTGGGACGCTGTGTACCAACCTCATAATGAAACTGAAACAGAAAATATGACCTCATTTTGACTTTGACGGCAGCGATGCATCTCAAAAAAAGTTAGAACAAGGTGATGTTAATCATTGTGCAAACCCTCTTCTTCTAACAGCTGTCTGTAAACATCTGGGAAGTGAGGAGACCAGCTTTTAGGAGAGTCCTGGACCTTCGCTGCTGGATTTTTTTGTTTGATGACGCTCCAAATGTTGTGTACTGGTGAAAGGTCTGGACTCCAGACAGGTCGGTTCAGAACCTGGACTCTTCTTCTGTGAAGTCACTGCTGTTGTGATGGATGCAGTATGTGGTTTAGCATCGTCTTGCTGAAATATGCAAAGTCTTCTCTGACAGAGATGTTGTCTGGATGGAAGCAGATGTTGCTCTAAAACATCCATTTCCAGATGTTCCAGCTGTCCACACCATAGACGCTTATGTTAACCCCCTAACCATCAGAGATGCAGGCTGTTGAACTGTCCTCTGATAACACGTATTGGTTTACAACTTAACTCATCACTACTAGATAGATACGATACAGTGGTTCACATTCTGCAGGAAACATCCATAGTTTCCAAAAATAATTTAAAGTTTTATCCGACCACAGAACAGTTTTCTATTTAGCCTCAGACCACTTTAGATTAGCTTTGGTCCAGAGAAGACAGCTGGATCGTGTTTACCTGATACAGATATAACTCATGCAGTGATGTCCAGGAAATAATAATGCTTGTTTTTAATGAAAGGACTGCCTTTTCTCAATCAGCCTTCTTTTTTAAAGCCGTAAAAGTATGGAATGGACTCCCGGACAGAATAAAGACAATTCCAGATTATATAATTTTTTCACATGCAGTCAAAAATTGGCTGCTCAGCAACCAGTCTTGCTCACATTAAGGGGCTCATTTTACTCTTGCATTATTCTGTACAGGATGCATTGTAAAGAGTAGTCATTTTTATTGTTTTTTAAGCTATTGTAAATTTACCCAATTGTTTTTGCGATTTTATTTTGTTGTATTTTAATGTTCTTTGCCTTCTTGTCTTACTGTTTATCTGTGTTAAGGACTACAGATGGAAATTAGCTTGGTGCTAAATCTGGTGCAGCCATCTTTTTAATGCCACTGCACACGGACTTTAAATAAATAAATAAATAATGCAGTTTTTAATGAGGGTCCAAAGATCATACGCAGGATCTTTTAAGACTTTGCAATTTTACATTGAGGAACATTTTTCTGCCCATCTTTACATCCGAGAGACTCTGCCTCTCTGAAATGTTCCTTTCATGTTACTGGCCTGTTGCCGAACTAATTACCTGTCAAATACTTCTCCATTTGTTTTTGATTTGAACCAGTTACTTTCCAGCCTTTTACTGGCCCTGTTCCAACTTTTTTGAGATGTGTTGCAGCCATGAAAGTCAAAATGAGCTAACGTGTCTCGATTTCAACATCTGAGGTGTTTCTCTGTGTTCTATTGGGAATAAAATCCGGGTTTATGAGATTTGAAAATCATTACATTCTGTTTTCATTTACATTTTACACAGCTTCCCAACTTTTTTTTGATTTGAGGTTGTCTTCAGAGATGCAGTTTTGGCACTGCAACTGTGTTTAATTGCTCCCCTGTCCTGTTAATGTGCCCCCCCTGGTTGAATTAGTCTCAACACCCCCTCTGTCTCTGTTAGATTTCAGTTTTCAGGCAATGAACCTGCTGCTGAAAGAGCAGATTGTGAACACGCCTGTGGAGACCATGAAGCTGGCCGTGCCTGCAGGGATCTACACGCTGCAGAACAATCTGCTCTATGTTGCCTTGTCCAACCTGGACGCAGCCACCTATCAGGTAACACGTCGGTGTGTTTGTGGGCGGGTGTGCTTCTGTGTAACTAAACTACTGCGCTGTACGACGTGGCGTTAGTTTCACAGATGTGGGAGGTTCCATTAATGGATAGTTAGATCCTTTCTTTTGGTTTGGAGCACATGAGACACCTTTCTTCCAAAAAAGATCTGGACTCGTGATTCATCTGATTAAAATACATAATTACAGTATGTTGCTCAGTAAAGTTTTATGTTGCATTTGTGAAGGTAACTCCATATTGCTATACTTGAACTGGTTTTCTCAAAGGAATCTCCTGCCCATGTGGTTGCAGCAGCTATCGATGGTTCTCCTGAGGAAATACAGATCTCACGTGTCCATCTTAAGCTCACAGCTTTTCCCTTTATGCTCTGACAGATTCCTCCTACAGATCCCGTGAATCTTTTAACAAATGGTGTCATGCACTGTAGAAGGAGAAACATGCACATCCATTCCAGTCTCACTTTGGTAAAATTTGTTTTGAAATATTTCAAGGACTTCTGATTTATTAACACATTTCTTGATAGAGTGGAGACCCTTTTCCCATTTATGCTCCTCTAAGGATACTGCTTTAGTACCAGATCATTTATACAGTCACTTGTTGACATCACTTGTATGGCACATCATTATTTTTTCCTCTCTCACCTCCTCACTAGCAGTAAATTCGGCCGGTACCTTCTTTTTTTTTTTTTTCAAGTTTATTTATGCTTTCAGTGAGGTACAAGGTAAGGCAGCAGAATAATTGACATAATTAACAGTGTACCACTAGTTTGCAACTAAAATTGGGCTAGAACACACCCAACTACACCAGACATATATACATATGTGAAAAAATTATTAGACCACCATTTTTTCTTCACTTTCTTGTTCATTTTAATACCTGGTACCACTAAACGTCATCATGTGACTAAAACAGACAGAAAAGAAAACACTGAATGCATAAAAGCAGTGTTTTTGGCAGTACAACGCCATAGCTATTGATGTAAAAACTTAAGTGATTTAGGTTATAATCAAGAAAACCATGGAAAATGGTAAGATATCAGCTCTTAAATAAAACTCTTATGAGCAATCTTTGTGGTTATCGTTATGTTTGTCCAAACAAATGTACCTTTAGTTGTACCAGGCATTAAAATAAACAAGAAACTGAAGAAAACAAGGGTGGTCTAATAATTTTTTTTCCATGACTGTAGATACGTGGAAGAGATCAAGTCAAAATGAAAATTACTGTAACGAAGCAATGGATATAAATAGATAAAATCCGAGAATAATTAAACCGTGCCACTCACATAGTTATATCTCTCTCCCACTACACACACACCCTCAAACTCGCACAACGACGACGAGACCAAACAAATAACCAAAACAACAAAAACAAAACAAGTTGTCTTGTCTGGGCTTGTGTTGGTGGGAGGGCTGGATGGGCTGGATGGCTCCTGTTGGGTCTGGAGGGAAACCCAGTGCACTGGTGGAGGTCTGCTGCATGACACTGGTCCAACACTCCAGCACCATCTGTGGTCCAGCCAGTAGATGTGGTTCTGGTCTCTGGTTGGTGCTGGGGGGGGCGTTGGAGGCCAACATCACTGCTCTGTGTCTGGCTGCTGGACTGCTTTATCTCTGGGGAGGATACTGGAGACAAACACTATCACAACTCAAACCACCACACGTTCATCCAGACTCATTTTCCACTGAGGGCCACATCAGCATCATGGTGGCCCTCGAAGGGCCAGATTGGCAGCATGAACGTAACAAAATGCAACCATGTAAATCAAAATAAATTAAACTGCACCTTATTATATTGTTAAATAACTGTTTCTGCATTTATTATATGTTAAAGTTTCAAATATTTAACTCATTATTATATTAAAACTCACGGTTTGTGGTTGTAAGAGTATCCATTAGCTTGGTTTCAGAAGCCGAAGCCATTCTTTGTTTTTCTTGTAGGATAAAATTAACATAATTAGCTTCCGTGTTTGCTGTCAAAATGCTGACGTAGATTAAATTCTTTCACGACTGACATCCGCCTCATAACACAAAAGACATACTGTTATTTCACCTTGAGATACAAACTTGTATTCGTTTTCCCATCTTTCATGAAACTGTCTTCCTTGTGCATCAATTTCTCTTTTCTTGGACATATTGGGGTCAGTTTGTAGAGGTTTTTCTGAAGTCCGTCAGTTCTGAAAATCATCTCGATATCTTGGTGAGATACTGTTATCGCTGTGGGTAATGATGAAATGCATGATGGGAGATGTAGTTTATTGTCAATATGCACTTTAAAGCGGCGTAAGCTTATTTTAAGTCTTAAAATATTGGTTTAGAATTTAAACCAGTATTGCAGAAGCTCTCAAGGGCCACATAAAATGACGTGGCGGGCCACATTTGGACCACGGGCCTTGTGTTTGACACATGTGGTCTAGATGCACCACACAACTCACACATACCACAACACACATATTACACACACCACACCATCACGGTCTGTTTTATGTTTTCTTGTTTAGCGTCTTCATCTGTTCTTTTTTTCTCCACTGTCGGTGTTTTAAGTCCTCCCTGACAGAACCAAGGTTTTAGGAGTTAATAAAGCACTAACTCACTATCACTCACACTTTTGCATTTATTAAAAAAAAAGAAAAAACTGCCAGTAAAGGACTGGTGAAGGGTATGTTCACTTTTCACATTAGCACAAAAAAAAAAATAAAAAAAATCTGCTACAAGATTGAATTGCTTACATACATTAATCGGTTATGCCAAATGATGGCACTGACCATGAATGTAAGTGCAGACAAAAAATAAAAAATAAAAATGGATGTATAAAAGAAATGAAGCTGACATGGGAAAAAAAGAAATATCTTGGGTTCATAACGTCTACAAACAAATAGAAGCCAAAGTAAATATAAGGATCAATGAAATTTTCTTTTTAACAGTTACTTGCTGTATCATCCCAATGTTTTTCTGATTTGGTTGTAAATAAATTTAAATGATCTGGAAATGTAATTATTATAATATTATTATTATCATGTAGAAATAATAATATAAATACTGTAAGTAGCTCTGCAAAGTATCTGTCAGTGCCTCAGAAAGAGACGCTAATTATTATTACTTTTGACTATTTCTGATCTTGCGCATTTTTGAATGAAAAATGAAAATAAAGTCAAAAACATATTCTCAATATTTCAGAAACCTGCCAAAAATTCACAAAAAAAAAAAAACCTTCTCAGTGGATTTTGTGTTCCTGAGGTCAAACTCTTGTTTCTGTTTGTCAAAAGTGAGGCTGGGCGGCTGTGCTGATTTTGTTTGTATGCTCAAAATTAAGAATATTATAATCAAAACTAACAGACAAATGAGCTACAAAGTGTAAACAAAATGTCTTCACGTAATTGTGAGTTTTCCACATGCATTAGTACATCCTTCCGTCACTGCAGTCCAGCACTTCCTCATAATGATTCAGTTTACAGCCGCGACCAGACTCTGCTGTGGTAAATGTCATCATGTGGTGCATTTTTGTGATTCACTGCAGGTCACATATCAGCTGAAGATCCTCACGACAGCACTGTTCTCAGTCTCCATGCTCGGAAAGAAGCTCGGCCGCTACCAGTGGCTTTCCCTGCTGCTGCTCATGGCTGGAGTCGCTCTGGTGCAGGTACCTGCAGACGCTGCAACGACCCCAGACATGGCTAAAGATATTACAGCTGTAGTGAACGGGAGCGCTCACTAACCAGATGATCATTACTTTAACCACACATCAATGTTCTGGTTTCACAGTGGCCCGCAGAGTCCGGAAATGACTCGGAGCAGAAGGTGCTGACTGCAGGCTCCCAGTTTGTGGGGGTCATGGCTGTCCTGATGGCCTGTGTGTCCAGTGGCTTCGCTGGAGTTTACTTTGAGAAGATCCTCAAAGAGACTAAACAGAGCGTGTGGGTCCGTAACATACAGCTGGGTTAGTGGATGTTTTGTTTCATTTATTTATGTATGTATTTATGTGTATGTGTATGTGAGGGACGTGTGCCACTACTTCTAAACACTCATTTTTGCTCAAAGGTCATGCTCTGGTTCTCTGAAAAGTGGCTGGAGACGACTTGTGTTGTAATAGACGCTAGGGCTGCACAATTAATCGAAAAATAATCGAAATCGTGATTTTTGGTTGCCACGATTAAGATTTTGAAAATCGTGATTAATCGTGACCATGTACAATGTAGTGTAGGGGACAATGTAGTGACCTGCCTTTGGGCGTTCTTGAAGCTAAGACATGTTTACAGGCTGGTGTTTATGGCCAAAAATCTCTAGGACCGCCTAAGTTTCATGCTATTGCCTTTTATAAATTTGTCCATCCCTTATGCAATACTTTTCTTGGTTACATTTCATATCGTGATTTTAAATAACATTCTGAACAAAAAATATTTTTTATTGTTGAATAATCTTGATTAATAATCGTAATCGTGATTTTGATCCAAATAATCGTGATTATCATTTTTTCCATAATCGTGCAGCCCTAATAGACGCTATAAAAATAAAGCCGAATTGAACAAGCTTCTCACAATATCTTTTGGGTGCTTTAGATCCCTTCCTCCTGACAGAAGTGATTCAAACTAAGTCAAGTTTGTAGGAATACTGGCTTGCATGTTGCTTTTCACTGTCGCTCAAGCATTTTCCTCTGTAGGATTGAGGTCATGGGTTTGTGGTGATCACGCTGTTGTGTTGACTTTGTTGTCCTTAAAGCACTGTGGAATTATTGTCTTGAGATGTTGGTTCAACATATCCACATAATCTTTGTTCCTCCTGATACTGTCTCATTTGTGTGCCGCGTAAAGAAAAGCAGCTCCATGATTCTGTCTTCCCGATAGTTTAAAGCTGGGATGGTGTTCTGGTGTCTCTCCTGCAAACATAACAATGATAATGTTTCAGTTTTTATGAGACCACCAGACATCCACTGGATCTCCAAAACTGTAATTTGGCTTGTTTTTCATGGTTTTGGAACAGTGGCAGCGCAGAATGCGTTTACCTGTGGATAATAGCTTTTTCTCAGTGTCAACCAGCATCTTTACTAGGTCTTTTCTTTTCTTTCTGGGGTTTAGTTTAGAGTTTATCTCAGGGACACAGACTGTCTCCTTCCTCAGCTGCATGGTGGTTGTGTCATTCCTTTTATACTTCCACTACTTGTTGTAAATGAACATGGAACTTTTACGCATCGAGAAATAGTAATAATTTTACCCAGGAATGAAACAAGCTATGTGAAAGTCAACGGTTCTTTCCCTGCTTATCTTAATCTGTAGCTTTTGATTTTCCAATGATATCATGCTCTTGTGTTTGAAGGTATGCCATAAAACAGATCCACAGATATGCCTCCAATTACTCACATGAGGTCATATAATCCTGTCAGAAGCTTGTAGTAAAAAAAAAAAAAAACATCCTCATATGGAATTCTACAGAGAGTCCAACTAAATGTAACCAACATCTGAATCTCTAAAAAAGAAAAAAAAAGATCTCTCCCTCTTTTTTAATTTATTTTATTTTATTATTATTTTATTTAGGTTTCCTAAACTTCACTGTCTGACATCAAGGAAAGAAAGTTTGCATGTCCTTTTCTGAAATATGCTGCAGACAAACATCTGGTTGCAGCCATGTGGACTGAGTCATGAGAGGACTTTACATTTTATGAGAAAGACAAATGACAGATATGAGACCACACATGTTTCCTAAAGGCTTCCATTAATAATGACTGTCCTCATGCAGAAAAGAAACAGTCTATTTTGCTTATAGATAAAGTCAGCTTTGAAGTGAGAATATGTGAATCTCATCATAATCAAATGACATAAACTATTTCGCCTTTGAATTTCTTTAGAATATAGACAGGATTTAACATATTAACCTGATGCGGTCTGCATCCATTGTCACTTGTATATTTGATCAAGTGGCATCTCCAAAGACGTCCCTCAGTCTTAATAAGCCTCTGTTGTACATTCCCCTTCTTTTGTGCTGGTCCAGTGGATCACACCAGTACTTGTTGTGCCAAAGAAGCAGGTTTTTCAAGCTCAACAGCCTTGTTTCACTTCCCTGTTGCCAAGTGCTCAAAGTTAGTTTAATGTTTTTATTATGAAAACTGTATGCAAAAAGAAAGGAGATGTGAGTGTAAGAAGCTACCACACACACACATTTATCTCTATTATTCTCTCCTTTGAAACGTCCCAACTGAATTATGAAAAACTGAGCAAAACTGCAGTCATTCATGGTGAATACAGGGCATTTCTTTTTTCATTTCTGCTCAGGAGGTATGAGATGAGCCGCACAGTTGTCAATGAACACCTTCCAGTTTTGTTTGTTTGTGTTGTAACAGGATTACAACATCATTGTGACTCATTTGTTTTAGCGGCATCACCATCTCTGCTCTCTTTTGTGTCTTTCAGGTTTGTTCAGCTTTGTGTTTGGCTTCGTGGGAATGATGGTGTGTGACGGCCAGAGCCTGAGACAGTCAGGGATGTATCAGGGCTACAACTCCATCACCTGTGCAGTTATTGTCCTGCAGGTTTGTTCATTGTGATTTGCATCGTGAATCGTGCTTTATGACTTTTATTTGAGCGTCGAGTCCTTTCAAACACCGTGATATTTGTCTGCAGGCTCTGGGCGGGCTGGTTATTGCAGTGGTGATTAAATACGCGGACAACATACTCAAAGGATTCGCTACCTCACTGTCAATCATCATGTCCACCCTTATCTCCTATTTTCTGCTGAAGGATTTTAACCCCACAGGGTAATCTCAGTTACATCAGTATGCAACGACTTCCACGTCAGGCTCAACATGCAGGTTGTTTCCTCACTGAATTAACTTTATTTCCTCTTTTTCTTTCTGTTACCTCTGCTCCCTCAGGGTGTTTTTCTTCGGGGCAGCCCTGGTTATCAGCGCCACATTTCTTTACAGCTACGAGGTCAAACCCGCCAGCAGCTGTGCCATCAAAATGTAGTCAGAGGGCGCTGTGTGCAGAAGAGACGGCAGCGACCGTGCACAGACGGAGCTGGACTCCGTGAGCTGTGACAAAGACGTTGGCATGTGGAACTTACGAATGCAGGAAATGTAGAAGCCACACCTGTAGCTGAGTGACGTGTGAATGAGCCTCTTCACTTCCCCGTGGGAACAAAGAAATGCTGCTTTGCACAAACATCGGGTCAATTATTTTTGAAATGCATTTATATGGTAAAGTTTTACTTATAAAAATATTTACAGGTGTATAGTTGAATCTTAATTACCATGTCAAAATACAAAATAAAATAAAAATGAGCAGACTAAAGAAACAGGAAGAGATCAGAATCAAACAGCATCCTCACAGATGTTTGGAACCTCATATATATATAATTTTTTTAGTTTTTAGTATTTATGGGAAATGGGAAGAAGGTACAGTATATTTACGATGCATCAATCACAGATAATACTTGAGTCAAAGAGAGAAGAACAGAGCTTCCATCTAGTGGTGGGATGGGGAGCAAACCTGCTGCAAAGAGGAGGGGTTACCTCTGCCAACAGATACTGAATGTCTTTTTCTTTTAATGAAATGAGACAAATCTCCCAAAAAAGGAGCAGAAGTGCTTCGCAGCACAGTCTTAGTATTTGTATCAAAATCATTTGTTCCATGGTTATCTGAATGTAAAATAAAGGTCTTTACAAATGAGTGAACTGAAGTGTCTTTGATGCTGAAACATTAGCTTAGCCTTGATCCTCTCTGACATCAAAGTGTGTGAGTGTGCCTGTGTGTGTTTGTGTGTACGCTAACTCCACGGCATACATGGAGAGCCGGGCACACCCATGAATATTATCTTTTCTTTTTTTTCTTTTTTTTTTTTTTTTTGCAGTTCCAGTTGCAGTGCACTCTGGAAAACCAAACCGGTCTCCATAGCAACAAATGTCTGAATGAGCTGAGACGCTGGGACAAACGTAGACACTGAATTACCATTAACCCCTGAGTATTTTTAAATGGTAGCAAATGACCATCTACATTCAACAGCGGCTGTTCCAGATAAAAGCAGAACCTCGCTGTCTTTAGGAAACACGTGTACGTCTAGGTTTTCAGAAAAGACTTGGGAGTTTGGGAAAGGCAATTGTGTCTGCGATGAGGTGAAGAGACTGGGATGAAAAGTGCAGTTATATGGGAAGGTGAGGTGTGAACCTGGAGAGAAGCACAGATGGGAGAATGAGTCATGTGACCTGTTTGTGGAGTGGCGGGAAGGAGCTTGGACAGAGCCCAGGATGAGCCGTTGGACAGACCGTAACACTCTCAGAAATAGGGGTACAGTATGAGTCCTTTTTTGTCCCCTGAGGTACAATCTACACAAATGTACCCCCTAGGGTTAATTATTGGACTTTAAGGTACCTATATGTACCTTTTTGATGGTCCAAAAGGTACATATATGTACTCAAGTGGGTACAAAAGGTACAAAAGGGTACAAAACTGTACCTTCTGAGGGTACTGCCCCAGTGACAAGCCATTGTACCTCTAAAGGTACAATTCTGTACTTTCTTTTCTGAGAGTGTAACCAGTATGCAAAAGAAACAGTCTTAACCTGCTACCTGCAAAATAAGTAAAGGTTTGAGGTTTGCCTTCATTGGAGCAGTGCTGGTTTAATTCCACACCAGGCAAACCATTAAGAATACATTTAGAATCACTGCTGCTCGAAGATTGATGTAACTTCATTGGCAACGTGATTAGTGCCACGTGAAGATAATGCTCGGTTTCAGCACAGTTCCAGCCCAGACTGCTATCACCCGCTCATTTATCTGACGGGATTTATTCGGTGCAGAAACAGATCCAGCTCGTCTCTCTGATGGTTT
This sequence comes from Hirundichthys speculiger, assembly GCA_018398805.1. Lineage (NCBI taxonomy): Eukaryota > Metazoa > Chordata > Actinopteri > Beloniformes > Exocoetidae > Hirundichthys > Hirundichthys speculiger. The sequence continues at coordinate 61,940 of JAGFBZ010002500.1, forward strand.
GTCGCTCATCTGACAGCAGAAGTTGTGGAAGCGAGTGGAAAATATGACGGCGTGCGGGTTTGGCGTGTTAGCAAAACTCCAGTGAAAACTATAAACAGCTCTGTTTCTTCTTTCAGACTTTTATGCCAAGTGGGAGCTCTTAATACAATTTGAACAATATATGAGTTAAATCTTAACCTAAAAAGACTCAGATAATACTTTGCTTCTTTTTAAATTATCTGAATACATCCTTTAATAGCAGTACTGGCTGTGCTGAAGGCCTTTGTTGACACAGACGAGGTTAAACTGGCCTGCAGCATTTTTTTTGGCTGATCTTTCAATCAAAATGTCTTTAGATATCAAGTTATACAAAACATTTACTGTTCTTAAACTTCTCCAAGTACAGTTTTTTTTTCTCATTCTTCACTGTCATGCAATAAGGTCTACATAAGGATGCAGGATGCAGTTCTTGTTGTAGGCTAATACCTCTGTGGTATATCTAAGAACTGTGTTTGTTCTTTGCTAAAATGCAAGCAGAACTTTTTACGCAGTCCGAAACTTATCAGGGGTCACACAGGCCTCAGTGACACTCACGATTCCTTACTTAGTAAGCTGTAGACTTATTTTCCTGACATTGTGCTCCGTCGCATCCAAGACGTTTTATCCACTTTGGCTTATCATAACAGTCCATTTGAATTGTTTAGAGATTAGGAACCACGAGGAAACATCACGCTGGATGATTTCGTTGCCCTCCTCTCCAGCGACACCCCTGATTTTCAGCCCAAGCAGAGCACGTGAACGTCTGTGTCCGTGCACCGATCCGACCCTCTTATTTTGGAGGTATGACCACGAGCGGTGCGCCCCTGCGGGGCCTCCACATTAGCACCTGCGCATCGTTAGCATTGGGTCTTCCAAGTGCGTTGGGAGGGATGGGCTCCTGGTAGTTGAGGATGTGAGGCTGCTCCTGGTAGGGACGGCCGACCAGTGAAGCCCGGGAGCCGAGGGGCATGTCCGGATCCACGGCAATGTCCACCCGCATCCGCCACCTCACCGTCTGCAGCACAATACGCTCCTGGAGGAGAAAGGACACGTGCTCTTAAAATGGTTGACACTCAATATGATTTGTTAAAAGTTTATTAAAAAGCATCTTGACGGTGCCTCTTTTGAATGTGCATTGTGCCCTCTATTCTAGATGTGGTTAACAGTTAACAACAGATGGAGTTAACAGCGATAGTTTAATTTTAACTGATAGACTGAGTTTTAATCAAGTTTTCTGACTGCACAGTAAGCAGTCGGCACAAAACTACATTTTACACCTCCTCATTAATCGATCCACAACAAGACAAAAAGCCTGACCAGACTATCCCAAAATGTGCTCGCGGGCATGCCCTGACGGATATTTCAAAGTCCGTGTTCAGGAGAGTTGAAAGTAATGACGAGGTAATTTGAAACTTAACACCATAAAGGAACTGTGCAGGAGAAACTGATAACATCACTGCTAGTCTGAGGGAAATAGCGCCGTATAAATCTGGACACAGCGCTATGGAAGTATTTCTGTGCCACCTGAGTTTGAATACGAATTTTTAAGACTGAAATTTTTCAGCATCAAAATCAGACTTTGAATTTTAAAAAAACATCAGATTTCTAGCACTGAATTTTTTTTTGCCTCTGAATTTTATTTTGTTAAAATAAATTCAGTGTTAAAAAAAATTTGTTGTCTTAAAATATTCAGTTTTTCAAAATTCAACATGTAAAGAAATTCAACACCCCAAAAAATTCAGTGTAAAAAAAAAAAAAAAAATCAACATCTCAAAAAAATTCAGTGTAAAAAAAATTCAATTTCTAAAAAAAAAATCAGTGTGAAAAATTCAACCTCAAAAAATTCAGTGTAAAAAAATTCAACCTCAAAAAATTCAGTGTAAAAAGAACCAGACTCAACATCCGGGTCACCAGGGAGAAGCAATCGATCCCTGTCTCAATTCAGCCAACGTCCAGCCAATCACGTTACGCTCCATTGGTCATGTGACACCCACCCAGATAGTAATCACCTGAGTTTGCTGCCATGGCCGACCGGTCCGTCTTACTATCTGGGTGGGTGTCACATGACCAATGGAGCGTAACGTGATTGGCTGGACTTTGGCTTAATTGAGATAGAGATCAATTGCTTCTCCCTGGTGACCCGGATGTTGAGTCTGGTTCTTTTAACACTGAATTTTTTTGAGATCTTGATTTTTTTTTACACTGAATTTTTTGGGGTGTTGAATTTCTTTGGGTGTTGAATTTTGAAAAACTGAATATTTTAAGACAACAATTTTTTAAAACACTGAATTTATTTTAACAAAATAAAATTCAGAGGCAAAAAAAAAAATTCAGTGCTAGAAATCTGATGTTTTTTAAAATTCAAAGTCTGATTTTGATGCTGAAAATTTTCAATCTTAAAAATTCGTATTCAAACTCAGATGGCACAGAAATACTTCCATAGGAGCGCTAGTTTCCATTCCTCCGATCTGTACGGATAGAATTGAAAAGAAACTGATGTAAATTAACATTGAGATCTGAAAAAGATAAAAAAGACCCCTCTCCGTGTTTCGGTCGTACCTTGGTGACAGAGTTCATGGCCACCAGCCAGGTGATGAAGCTCTGGTCCCTGGTGATGTGGGTCAGCATGGGTGTGTTGCTGTTGCTGATGGGGACGGCCCAGGTCACGCTGGGGTAGAAGTTGTCGTTCATGCTGACCGTCAGCCGGGACGGTTTGGACGTAGGGCCGGTCAGGGTGACCGTCTCCGTCGTGTTGCCGTACCAGGGGTAGCTGACGCCGTCCGAGTCGCTGATGGCCTTGACCCGTCCCTCTCGCAGCTCCGGTAACTCCCAGCTTGACCTTAGAGAGGGGACGAGGCACCTTACTTAAATATTCTTGTAGAAGTTTGATGACACACCATCTTTGTTTCATGCACTTACATGCCAATATCACCATAGGTGTTGTAGAACTCCATCTGTGTGCAGGCTTGTATCCAGCCCACTACCCAGGTTTCATTGCGGGGCACCGGTGGCATCACAACTCCCGCCGAGGCCCTGAAGTAGGGCGTCTTGTAACGGAGCACAATTGGTGAATTCTCCTCAATGATGGTGGGGCACTGGTCGATGGAGGCAGAGACCTCATACACCACAATGTTCTCCCGCCTGATGCGGGGCTTGCACGCGATGCTCTGAATGCACCCCATGGCGAGGGCCGCAAGAAAGATGAGCAAAACCAGAGAAGAAGGGAGCGAGTGACACCTGGCCAGTATGCTCATCGGTCTCCTCGGGGCTCCAGCCTTGCCCGAAGAGCCTTTTTAATTGCACATCATTAGTGACTTGTAGGAAAGAAAGAGGAGAGATGATGATGATGGGGGGTACCACAGTCACCATTGATCAAGCATGCAAACATCTACCAGCATATTTGGAGGGTGTCATGGAGAGTTGACTCTGGGGGGAGTATATCACAGATATCCGCAGCCTCCTCCCCCCGGTCTGTCCGCTGACTGCCGCACTGCCCTTGGCGCTCGTCTCAGAAACTGCAATCTGGCCTCCCCTGGGCTGTTTCTGCCTCACCGCCGCGCGTCCGCAGGCTCCTCTGTTCCTCGTCGAGTCCGCGCGTCCGGCCGCACGTCGGTGCCCCTCGATCCTGCTGCTCTGCTCCCGCCGGCTCTGCGCTGTCATGTCAGGTGGCGACAGGGCGGCCAGGTGCGTCAGAGGAGGGGGGCTGGATCCCTTTTGTTTCCTTGGCTTTTTCCCGTATTAGCCCTATGTTCACGCGGCGCACTCAAAAGACGAAAGCGGGGTCTTCATCACTTTGACCCGCACGAAACGAAGCGTCACCGAAAAGAATATGTGCTATAAGGGCCGTACCGGACTCTTCTAATGTTTTGCTGGCAGTGTGCTTCCGTTCGTGGGGATGCATGAATGGTACATCATGAATGGAGGCAGCCGGGCGAGATAAACGTGTAAAAAGCATACAACCGCTCCGTCGTTTGGCAGGCTCGTCGCCGGGCTGCGTGTCCTGGAGCTGGTGGAGCTGAACGGACCGGAGAGCATCTTTTTTTTTTTTTTTTTACCAGCGGCGGATCGGTGTGGAGATGCTGCTGATGCTGTAGAGGCAGGGGAGGGGCGTCACCCGACCTCTGCATTGAAAAAAAATAACAAGTGCGCGGGGGCGTGGCTACGAGCCTGCATCATGCCGGTTCGAAGCCCCCCATTGGTCGCTGAAGTCAATACCGGAAGTAGTGGCGCCAGTTGGCCCATCGACGCCGGACACCGACAGGCTTCCAGCGCTCAGCACTTCGCGTTGTCTTCCGCTCCCGGCGCTGGTTTATGTTCGGCCGTTTGTTCGGTAACGCGTCCCAGAGGGTCCCGAGCTTGCTGAGGCGTGTGTCGCTGATAATGAAGCCGCAGGTTGTGTTCGTCCTGGGCGGGCCCGGCGCCGGCAAAGGAACCCAGTGCTCCAAAATCGTGGAGGTACGAGGAAAAAAAAATACAATGAAAACTGCCGACTTCGGTGGTCGAGATTTAGCGTGACACGACGACAGTGACGTCCAGTAATGTTATGAACTGTTTTTACCTTTAGTTACATTTTTATTAAGATGTAATGACCAACGTCTATTCACTTCCGGTTGTCCTCTAAAAATGAACTTGCATGCTAGCCAGCCACCTAGCCGGTTAGCCACGTAGGATCCTCCATAATGTGCTCATTAATATAAAATGTTGTCATACAGGATGTACAAGATGCCTCTGTAATATTTTAACTCTCTAGAAACTCCATAACACTATATTCTGATAAGAATATCAACGTTCATTTTAGCTGCCCCCCCCCCCAATTATTTATAATATTATTTTTTGTGCAAACACGGAATGAATAGGCAAAATTAATGTCTGCTAATGAACTTGACAGTGAACAAACAGGGCCAGCAGGATGTTCCCTATTGACATTTGTTCCCTGTTGTAAACTTATCATTGGCTTATCAGTGTAGATAAAGTTATGTAATGGTGAGAGCAGGACTGGAGTGTATTTGGCAACTCCACCTTACAACAAACAGAAACACGTGTTGATGTTGACATTAATTACGGCCCAACTTGACTTCAACAAGTCAGGCTAGATAATATTTAACATTAATTTGATGCCACAGATGTCCTGACATCATAGCATGCTTGTTTTGTTTTGTTTTCTTTTCTTTTGCCTGTTCTGGAGGTTTTGCAGTTAGATCCAAAAAAAATTGTTTCAGATTCAAATAATCAATTATTTTCAGTGTTATTTAGTAATAGTAGTAGTATTTTCAGTGTCATTAGTAAAATATAAAAACAGGTTCTGTATATGAAACTGGGAGACTTATTTTGTCACGGGTGCACCAGTCAGGAGTGGAGATGTAAACATGACACACCTCATGTAAAAGGAAAAGTACAATATACAGAAAATATGGTAACGTGGGGGGGTGTTAACGGAAGATGTGAAACATATATATATATATAGAGAGAGAGAGGGGGAGAGAGAGAGAGAGAGAAGAGAGACTTCTTTTAATTATAGTCGTACATCCCAGCAATCAAAATGTTCCATATTGAGTCAAGTTTGTTTACTGGAGAAAGTAAGGAAATTATGATTCACAAGTTTTCCAAACAGTTAATAATGCCTGAACGCTGCTGCAGCCTGCTGTTTGAACTCTTCAAAGACGATGCTGCTTTAGCACTAATGGAGGCCAGTCTATGTTTTGCACAAGAAAGAGAATTTTAACGAGGGAGGCTTCGTAATGATTTGACCTCTGTTCCCAGATGTAACTGGGTGTTGGCTGTTCGGTGGTTTAAGTTCAGTGGTTAGACCTGATTGACAGCAGGCCATAGAGGCTCCTTTCATTCACTACACAAGGGCCAACTTCTTCCCAGCCTGTGGATCTCTCCTGTTTGTAAAGGCCAGCGTCTTCGCTGTAGAGTTTCTGTGTAACAGAAATGTTCCAATCTAGGAATAGCATGTTACCTTCTCGCACCAGAAATTGACTGGAGGATTGTTTTTGTTGTTGTTGTTATTGTTTCCTTTATTTTCCACTTTGGGATGCAATTTTCAACGCACAAGATTAATGAATCATGTGGAAAATATGGATAATTTTTGTACGTGGGCGTGTGTGTGTGTTTGTGTTTCTCAGAACTACAACTACACTCATTTGTCAGCTGGGGATTTGCTCAGAGCAGAGCGGGCGAGAGAAGGATCAGAGTTTGGACAGCTCATCGCCAACTACATCAAAGAAGGCAAAATCGTCCCAGTGGAGATCACTATCAACTTACTCAGGAAGGTATGTATCAGCTGTTCTGGTTGGTGTTTGCATAATAAAAAAGCATTGAGGCATCTGCTGCAAGTCAGACTGGATTCAGAAGCTTTTTGCGGCTCCATTAATGTTCTTAGAACATGAATAACGCAAATGACAGATTTTAGGCTTTATTCACACTTTGGGTTCAATTAAAGCGAACTCTGGTGCAGTTACCCTTTTGGTGCTGCTCACTGGAATGTGTGAGAATGTTACCAGACAAGCGGACTGGGACGTTGAAGATGGGGCTCAAGCTGCTACCAAACAAACCGAACCATCAATGGCATTAATTTGTCCAACCAGGTGGTGACCTTTTCCACATACCTTCTGTCTTTTTTGACTATTCTGATATAGAAAAGGTCAATGTAGAAGCAGTACTTTCTATTAGCAAGCTGAACTAAATGTATAATTTTTTTATAATTTTCTTCATTGGTCCAGATGAAAAGTAGCAAACTGCAATTGTGGACAGACCTTCACTTTAAGCTTTCTTTTCTATTTATTGATTTATTGGAATAAAAAAAAAACCCTCTATAATTGTACGAAACGTTTTGTTTGAATAACAGTAAGTCACAGAACATTGTATTTTTTTGTTTCATTTAAATGTCCAATATATTCAGCTATTAGTTTAACAGGGAAAGTGCAGAATCATAAAGACTACAGCGAACTGCTTCAGAGTAGTTGTAAGGTTATTTTTGATTTGCAGTTCTTGATTGAACATCTGATTCACTGCTGAACTGTTAATTGATCAAGAATGCCTTTTTTTTTTTTTTTTATAAACCTTTAATCTATTCACAAGATTCTCATCAATGGTACATTTCATGTGTTGTTGTGATTTGGGTTTTGTCAGGCCATGGAAGAGACTATGGGGCAAGATGAGAAAAAGTACCGTTTCCTCATAGACGGCTTCCCTCGTAACGAGGACAACCTTCAGGGGTGGAACGGTGTCATGGATGGCAAAGCAGATGTCAAATTTGTGCTTTTCTTTGACTGTGGCAACGAGGTACGTCATGGAAACTGGAGAGCTGGAACTCCTCCAGCTGTTTTTAGTTTCATGCTGTGCTGAACTGCTTTAAACTGAACGTCTGAGATGTTTTTGTGCACAGGTTTGTATCAACAGATGTCTAGAAAGAGGAAAGAGCAGTGGACGTACAGACGACAACAGAGAGAGCCTGGAGAAAAGGTGCAGTCCATTTTTGGCTTTAGTGTTTTGAAAGTGTTTTACTCAGATTTAGAATGTATTTGTTTTTGAAAATGCAGTTTGACAGTTAATTTCCTTTCTCTTCTGTCCTTCAACAAGCATGTCTGATCTGTCCCATTTAACTTACTGCTAGATACCTGAATGTGTTTTTGACCTAAATTGTGTCTCCTTTGGGTCCCCTGTGTAATCTGACCCCAATATCCAGCAGTGTTTCTCTCTTGTATGCAGAATCCAAACCTACCTGCAGTCTACACGACCAATTATCGAGCTGTATGAGAAACACGGCAAAGTGCGGACTGTAGACGCCTCTCGTTCTGTGGATGAGGTGAGGAATTTGCATTTACTGAAGGAAAATGTCCGTGAACGCTCCTGGTAATTTATAGAAAAGGGGCGTAGATAGTGATCACCTGAAAAAGAAATAAAGCCTGTGTGATTACTGTTTCTTAATTTACAACATTAAAGCAGAGAAAGTGAGTAAATACAATGTAATTGTAGTCAATAGTGCTGGGTGATATGGAAAAAATCATATATCACGATATAGACTATTTTATATCACGATAACGATATATATCACGATATACCATAATAAAGTATGTTTTCAGTTATTCTCTTAAAAGTTTGACAAAAACTTCATTTCTTACTTTTCAACTTTATTTTGAAAGGACATTTAGCTGAACTGTCACAAACATACATTTAGCTTTCACATTTTTTTAAAGTGCACAACAGTTTCTGAGAGGAAAAACACATTTTTGCACTGAAGTTCAGCTATAAAAAAAAATAAACACAAATTATTTTTCAACTTTCTGAAATCTGTAACCTTGTAGTGCAAAGTTTGCAAACCAATATAAAGTGTCTAAAGTAAACATCAGGGTTGAAGAGAACTCTGTTTGAGGCATTAACCATGAATAAAAGTGCAAACATAAAAGGCTACTTTGTAGAAGTAGATATGATTCTATCAAATTTATCGTTGCAGGTTATTTAATTACATATTTGCTGTAATAATTGATAAAATTAGGTTAGAAACGATAGAAGAGAAATGGCAAGATACACACTTTTCTATCATCCCCACAATATGTATCATCATATTGCCCAGCACTAGTAGCCAATGAGAATGATGATTAAAATGTAACAATTTCCTTGTTACATAGTAATATATAGCATGTCTCTGGACAAGTAAAAGAGGTTCAGGTTTTAATATTAGGCAAATACATCATCAGGTGAACAACTACACATGACATTTTACACTGTCATTATTTACTAGTTAGAAGTCAAGTTAAAGTAAAAAAAGAAAACCAAACAGTACACCCATGACTGATACCTTTGAAACAATCTTTATCACCAATAATTTGAGTTGGCTTTATCAGTCACATCATTGGGGGGGGGTTTTGACCCATTCTTCTTTACACGGTTGCTTCAGTTTATTGTAGCTGGCTGGCATTCGTGGCACAGCTCTTTTAAGTCTTGCCACAACAGTTCAGACAGAATGAAGTCTGGAATAAAACTGGGCTATGTGATACCTTTTTCATTTTTAATTATTCTGTTGTGTGTTTGCTGATGTGCGTGGGATCATTGTCCTGTTGCATGTCCCAGTTTTAGCCAAGACTCACTTTTGACTCTAGAACAGCCTTTCTCAACCTTTTTTTTAGTCACGACACCTTTCAAAAGTGAATAAAATCTCACGACATCCCAGAGTAAAATATAATCCAAAACCACACTGCATCGCTCCGACTGTAAATGCATCCGTCCCGTTTATTTAGTCTAAATAACCTGAACAGGATAACTGCACCAGAGTAGGCCTCAGCAGGAAAGCTTCTTTTCATCCGTGATGTGCTTGCTTCCATCCATCATCCTTGTATTTGCCTCTTTTTAGCCTTATCGCTAGCAGCTAGCTTTGGTAGCTATGGAGCAGATTCAGAGCTGGTGGATGAAGGCTTGATGAAGAAGTCGGCTCCTCTGTGATGTTCCGTTCCTGTCGGGCTTTTCTTTTTAGAAAACCATCCATGATGCTGCTAAAAAGTTCTCTTTGCTATCTGTGAAATAAAATTCCAGCGGTTAAATGATATTACGACGTAAGCTAACTGGGCAGTCGTGTTGACCTTACGCTGACCCCGTACTGACGGTGTTAACATTGGGAAATGGGCATGTGAGACATATTTTTATTATTCATTTCATGTCCAATTATGTATCTTATTTATTTATTCATTCATTCGTTCATTCATTCATTCATTCATAGGCAAAAAGTATGTATTTATGTATGCATTCATATATTTATACAGTGCTACCTCTACTTACGAAATTAATTGGTTCTGGAAGTAGTTTCGTAACCTGAAAATTTCTTAAGTAGAGACGTGTTTTCTATGTAAATGTCCTAATCTGTTCCAAGCCCCCCAAAATTCGAACATTATTTATTTTTTTATAGATTATAAATAATACATGAAATTACATAAAAACCTGTAAGAAATACATGTTAGAACTAGAAAAGCACTCTTAGGGCCTGATTTACTAAGATCCTGAATAAAGAGTACTAAATTGCGTGTGCACTGAAAAAGTTTGCGCGTGCTGTTGTTGTGTGTTTTGCGGGTGATCAACTAAGAATGCTCGCGCAATTGATAACGGGTGCAAACCGCAGTATTTAAATGAGGTGTTGCGTGTCTTACGGTTTGCGCCATGGAGAGTCTGGATGGAAAGCAGGATAGACGCAAGCGCAAAATGAAATTTGACGAGTTGGAGTTAGAGATATTAGTGGAAGAGGCAAATAAACACATTCATGAACTACAGCAAAGAAATTTAAACATCACCAAAAGAAACGCAATATGGGAGAAAATCTGCGATAGAATAAATGCAGTTGGTAAAACAAAAAGAACGGCAGATGAGGTTAAAAGAAGGTGGCAAGATATAAGGCAAAGAACTACAGAAAAAGTGGCCTTTAATAAAACTTCGGCAAACAAGACAGGTGGAGGGAAGAGATGCCTCTAACCAGCATTGAGCAGCAGGTGCAGCTCACCTTCTGGAGGAGCAGATAACTGGGATACTGGGTCTGACACGCTAGAGCCAACTGCAGAACAAGGTAGGCGCACAATAAGAAAGAAACACTTTTTTCTCCATGAAAACACGTGATTTATTTATTATCACAAATAAAAAAAATGAATGTGCCTCCTGTGGCAACCTTTTGCTGAATAATACTCGATTTTAACATTCAAATAAAATATTTCTCCTTTTGCATGTGCTTGTGACCGGCTCCAAATCAGCCCTTAAGTTTCAACTATCTGGTTTTCATTCATTCCAAACAAATTTACACGAGTCCGAAAGACTCTCTCTGCGTATTCTTTGATTTTGGCGATGTCGCCTCCTTGCCACAATAACAGCAGCCATCGGTGCGTAATGCTGGGCAGATTAGCACCTTCCTTTCGAACGTATTAAATACAGACGCAATCACAATCCCCGCAATTACTTTCAGGGTTGGTAAATCTCATTGCGTGTGGTAAATGAACCTATTTGCATTTTCCCCTCCCAGTATTTAGCGCTTTCTGGCGGGTACGCCCCATATTGATTATTCATCAGAGCAAAAGTGCTAAATGAACAGCGTGTGCTATTTTGCTCATTTGAGAGGCGCAGTCCTCTTTGCACGCTGTTAGTAGATCAGCTTGCACATTGGTTTGCGGGTGATGTCAAGTTTGCACACGTTTTTACGCACGCAAACCTTTAGTAAATCAGGCCCATAGAGCGCAGACCTCCACTAAACGCAACAATTATTGAAAATTTGAAAGTGATCCAGAATCCAGGATTTCTTCCGGATCAGAACCAAAATGAAATCAGTTCTTCCTTTTCACATTTCTGACAACTCCTGAAAATTTCATCAAAATCCATCCATAACTTTTTGAGTTATCTTGTACACAGACAGACAGACAGACAGACCTCCTTGGTGGAGGTAATAATTGTTTGTTTACCTGGTTGCTAGGTTACACTCATACAGACTAGGGGCCCTCCTAGCCAATGGGATGCCAGGAAGATGCTAAGCGATAGCCAATGGCAGAGCAGCTCGGACGCACCGCTTTCAGAGAAACAGAGTAGCAGCGCTACTGGATTTTTGCCTTTCGTATCCTAAAATTTCTTTCGTAACGAGAGGCAATATTTTCTCTTTGAGGCGTTTCGTAACCTGAAAATTTCGTATGTAGAAACGGTCATAAGCATTTTTTTTTTTTAAATCTTCTCATTTTTTTAAGTATTGATCCTCCCTTTTGGCTTATTTATTGTGAAATAAATAATGACTTGGTGTAATATGTCAAGTTTTGTTGCATTTATTGTTTATTTAAAATTACCTAATTTTAAGCCTGGTAAGGCCTAATTTTATTTTCTTTTGAGACATAAAACCTGAGTATTGAAAGAGAGTGTTATTTATTCCTTTTATAGACTGTCAGAAGAATACTGTGGAAAAGTAAATATGTGCATTAGGGAGTGTGAGTCCTGGTCACGTCTCCTGACAAGCTAATTTTTTTTTTTTAACTATTATTCTCTTCCAGGTGTTTGCTGACGTGAAAGTCATCCTTGACAAAGAAGGTTGAGAGGTTTCCAACTGCCAGCAACATTAAGTTACCTTTTAGTTTTCTTTTTATCAACTATAATTATACTTTAAACATTGATATGTCCATTCATACAAGTTTTTATGTTTGGCTACTCGTGATTTCCATGTTTTTGTAAACGCTACGCTGTTTGAGACAGTGTACACGACGTGTGTTGGTATGAATGAGAGATGGAGATGTCCGGCAGCTGCTTGTGTTCAACTCGTCCTGATCCAGAAGAGCTCACCGCTCACTGTCTTCTGTCTTAGTCAGACACCTTTGCATTGGAACTAAATGTATCACCGACTTAGGGATACTCTTCATTTGTCAGTCATTTACAGTCCTAGACGGCTCTTAAATAACGGTATTTATCACTAATGTCTTTAGAGAACCATAAGACAAGAAGCTTCAGACCAAACAGTTTTATGACCTGGTGACAAAGACTGATGAAAGTCTTCACTGAGCACTGAATAACCTGTCTGGGATCCAAATAAAAGAAGTACAACATCTGTGTCATATTTAATGGGCAGCACTAACTGGCTTCTTAAATGTGCCATAAAGAAGGATAAGGTATGTGTTTATATTATTTGAAAATGAATTCTTTATAATAGGAGAACGCCTTAATGTGTTTCATCACAGCTTTGGCAACCGGGACTAATTATGAAATCTGTGGAGATGAAAACGTGTTTGTGAATATGTATGTTCTTGTAGGAGAATGCATAAAGCTGAAAGGAAAAAAAAAAACTTTTATTCACCCCGGATGGATTTTGTATTTTTATTTCTGTGTGGTTTCATCCTGTATGCTGTCACTTGATGTGAAATTGTTTTTTTTTTTTAAGGCATCAATGATTTTACAAAATCACGCCACAAAACTAGTGGTTTTGAACCCCATCAGTCAGCAGGTGGCGCCAAATACTATTGATGTGCTCTTATTGAATAAGAAAATACACAATTTAAATTTGAAGATGCAACTGTAGTTTTTCTGCTTTTACATTTTTTCTATGTCTGATTATATTTCTCATTGAATAGCAGGTGATTTTATATTTCATTTAAATATGTTTCTCTTTTTAAAAAAATCATTTAATTATTTATTGTCCCATTAGAATTTGGGTACCACATTTTCCTCACATGTAGTGACCTTAGGAGCTTATCCAGATGCTCATTACGATTTAAGAAGTTATATGTTGAGTCAATAATTAAATATATATCTCCATGCACTTCAACAAAAAAAGAAAAAAATGTTGCTCAAACATTTCTGCTTGAAAATAATGACCTCTACTTAACCGTTTCACAATACACATTTTATTTTCATGATATGCATATATAAATATTTTTCATACATATAAAGACAATCTGTTAAAAAGACACTCGCTTACATTTTATTCCTGAGTATTTAGCTTGAGCCCTGGTATCTGCATTTAAAGAGCTTCACACATGAGACTGAGCCTTCAAAGCAACAGTACCTAAACATGCAAACACGTTACTGTACATCAAGGCCAAGTACCAAATATAGAACACTTCATAAAAGATCACAACTACCGGGACTGTCATACCATAAAAAATAAAGTACATTTATCGTCAGGGGAAATGGCCAATAAAAATAGTCAATGTAAGGCACTATGAATGTGCTAGTTTATACGAATGCATCAAACAATATATATTAAAAAAAAAAAAAAAAAAGTTTAATGATCCCGCTGGAAACAGATCACAGCAGCATCACATGTCAGAAGAAAGCCAGCAGAAAATAAAAGTACAAATAATATAACAAGTGCTGGGAATGGGGTTTTAACAAGCAGTTGAGAACATTTGAGATGGAAATACTCAGATTATAAAGACAGATTACAGCATCATGAATATGTGCAAAACACTAATATCATCTTTAAAATTACTTTAAAAAAAATACAAAACAGACATTTCTCAAATGAAAAGTCTTTACATATTACAGTATGTACCACAACTATTACACAGCAAAATACGCTCTTAATTTACAGACAGTGAAGCCAACTGCATGTAATAAAATATACTTAATGTAAATATATTCATACTCTGCCAGCAGATGGCATTCTGAAAATATAATCTTTTTTTAAAACAGGAACAGTCTTATGAAAAATAACTGTATAAAACCACATGACTGGGTAAATTCATACCAATATCTGAAGCAAAAGTGTAACAGTGAGTCTCGGTTTGACTAACACTAGGGGCTCCTCTTCAATGCAGACATTCAGTGGAGTTATTTCCTAAAAAAAAATAAAAATACCCACTCAAATTCACATTCAAGATGTACATTCGGTTCTTGGACATCCACAATGAGAGCATAAACTACAATCTTTGAAATACCAAAGAGCTTACATTAATTCATGTGCAGCATTTACAAGCACATTAAAAGGCAAAGATATATTAAAGGTTTAACTTTCCATTTGTGTTTTGGAAAAGTAAAAGCTTTTTTTTTTTTTTTTTTTTTCTCCCTCTTTTTTGACAGTATGAGAGGTGTGCAACAGTCTCAGCAGGAGTTCACCAGGCCTGCGGACATGTTGCTGGGAGACCTGCGATATTGAGCCTTGGTGTTAGTGACGGCGCCGTGCTTCTGTCGGAGATGAAGCCGAAGCTGACTCTTGTGTCTGAAGTGGAGGTCACATTTTTCACACTAAAGAGAAGGGGGGGGGTTATTAATTATAATCACATATTAAATGGACAGTTTTATCTTTCACCTCCACAACAATAGTTCAAAGCTCTTCTGGATTACCACTTAAGATTTACAACTGCTAACAGACATCTGTATAGATCACATGGGATGAAGGGATTAGTCTCCTTTTAGCCAGTTAGCATGCTAGATAAGGAGGGAAGGCTACGTTAGAAGCTTACATGATAAGGCTTCTCTCCGGTATGGATGCGCATGTGGCTTTTGAGCGTCTGGAGGTGGCGGAAGTGCGTTCCACAGATTTCACACGGGTACGGCTTCTCTCCGGTATGAATCAACACGTGGGCACGAAGGTGAGCCACCTGAAAGAGCAGAACACGAATATTTACCCCACTGAACCATAAATCAAACCGTTTCACGTTTATTTAACATTCCACTCCTCCTACCTGGACAAACCGGGAGCCGCACGTCTCGCACTTGTATGGCTTTTCTCCAGAGTGGATGCGGGTGTGAGTTTTGAGATTGGCCGGTCGGTTGAACTGAGCGCCGCAGATGTTGCAGTGGTACGGCTTTGCACCTGAGAATCGGAAGGCGTGTGAGCGATGGAAAACGTTTGCCACATCGTCAGCTTGACGCTACTTTAAAGAGCTCACGTGGACTCACCGGTGTGAACGGTCTTGTGGCTGGCCAGGTTGCCCTTGTAGCGGAAAGCAGCCTGGCAGCAGTCGCACTTGTACGGTTTGTCGCTGTGGACCTGAGCGGCGTGGTCCTTCATGCAAACCTCTCCCTTGAACTTGGATTCACACCGATTACAGAAGTTATTTTCTGCAGGAAAAGTTGAAAAACATAATCTTTTTCACCTCTTTTTTGCATTTCAAATTCTTTGTACAAGCTCCTAGCATGGTCTTTATCCACTTACCACAGCTAGAGGAGGAGAACTCTGAGTGCTGCTTGGTATCGTCGTCCCTGCTGGACGAGTCAGGAGACAGGTGACCAGCTTCTATGTGCTGAGGGCTATCACAACTGCAGGACGAACATCTGTGAGGGCTGCACTCAGACAGAAAACCAAAGAGCATTTAACGTTAATTTCCCACTTGACATATAACATTTAGCGCCCGTTTATTATTAGCTCCCACCTGTGAGGTGTAGTTTTACCTGCTGCTGTAACTGTGGACGCTCTGAAGGAAAGGTCTGTCCTCCCTGTGCTCGTCTACTCCCTCTTCTGCCTGCAGCTCATTTTGTCCATCTGCTGCAGCGTCTCTGGAGGGGCCGTCTGAGGGGGACGCGGCTCTCACGTCAGTAGTACTTCCTTGAGCTTCCTTTCCGTTCTCGTCGGGGGTTTGGTTCATCACAATGAACTTGTATTTCTTCCAGTTGCGAGCCTTGACGTCTTTAGGACAGTCCGAGGGCCGTTTGACACTCATGCTCGCGTTTATGCTGCTGCAAGACTCGGTGGGAGAGTTTGGCTGGCAGTCAGACCTGAGGGGGCTTTGAGGGCTACAAATGACACTTTTGCTGTAGCTCGGGGAGAGTCTCAAAGAGCTGGTTTTAGGGTGCTGTATGCCATCTTCCTCCATGGAAGCAGCAGGGCCTTCGACGCTCCCATGAGTCATTGCCAGTTGGGTGATGGTAGAGGGGGAAGCAGACTGGGATGAGACAGGACAAGAGACGACGGTGTTGGACTCCTGATGAGCCACGTTGGGATTAGGTACCTGCAGACATCTTAAATTATGAGAATGTTCCAACTTCCCGGCAGGGACTCGGAGGTCACCATAGACATGATAGGAGCCGGAGGTGTTGATTCCCCTGAAAACACTGGGGATGTAACCCCTGTACTCCTGGGCAGGAGACATGGCGGATGAGTAGTTGCTTTGAAAGCCCAGCTCTTTTTCTTTAGCTGGCCTCGAAACAGAGATTTCCTCAGTCGCATTTATTGAGTTTTCCTGTACCTCTTCAATCTGCATATTAAGAGACTGATGCCTGTAGAAACAAATACAAATCCAAGTCAGCATCCCCTTAGTTTTCAGAGACAAAGTATGTACTTTCCCCTTTTCCTCTTTTCTTTACCTGGACTTGATGAACCTGTGGCAAGTGTCAGCTACGTGTTCCATCTGGAGGTAGATGGCTGTATTCAGGGTGGCCAAGACCAAGTCGTCGTTAAGGTTCAGGCAGGAAGTGTACATGAAGTCCAGCAGGAGGGAGAAACCTTTGGGGTCCACTTTGGAGTCCAAGGTAATTGCACTCAGGTTTGCATTCTCCGGTTCCATAAAGACCGAATAGAAGAAACCGCTGCAAAAAATTACAAGAAAAACAGACGACATGATGATGGCTGAAATAAATACATTAACTGGAATATGACATAAAGGTAAATTTCACTTCCTTGCATACCTGCAAGCCACTAAGATGGCCTTGTGAGCATGAAAATGCTGTCCGTCCACCTGTACGTTTACGTCGGTGAGGATGTTCCTGCTGCGTAGTCTGTTAAAGTTGAGCAGGACGTCGCCCGCGTGTCGTGTGAATTGAATGCAGCCATCTGCAGTCATGGCCATGCTTTCACAATCTGCACCCACCAAAGGAAAAAAAACAAAAAAAGAAAAGAAAAATGAATTCAACTTGTGTTACATTGCTTCACCATTTAATGATGTGAAAATGAGAATTTTATTTTTATTTACCGGTAACCTTTGTTTATACATGTAAGACACATTGAGATCAAGATCTCATTTTCAAGTGTGACCTGTTCAATAATAAATCACAATGAAATACATATAAAACAAAATCTATATATATATATACAGTCATGGAAAAAATGATTAGACCACCCTTGTTTTCTTCAGTTTCTTGTTCATTTTAATGCCTGGTACAACTAAAGGTACATTTGTTTGGACAAACATAACGATAACCACAAAGATTGCTCATAAGAGTTTTATTTAAGAGCTGATATCTTACCATTTTCCATGGTTTTCTTGATTATAACCTAAATCACTTAAGTTTTTACATCAATAGCTATGGCGTTGTACTGCCAAAAACACTGCTTTTATGCATTCAGTGTTTTCTTTTCTGTCTGTTTTAGTCACATGATGACGTTTAGTGGTACCAGGTATTAAAATGAACAAGAAAGTGAAGAAAAAATGGTGGTCTAATAATTTTTTCTATGACTGTATGTATATATATAAAACATAAAATAATAAATATGTTAACAAATACAGTTAAAAGTGGGAGAGATTCAGTATGAACACACCATAGAGGCTCTATGGAAACAGCTTGGAAACCAAAAATGAATAGAGGTGTAAATAATCATGTTGTTTAATATAAACACACACTACATTTTATTAATTCTTGCTCATACTGGTGGATAATACAAGCCAAAGGCCTCGTGGATTACACAGTAAATCAATATTTGAGCCAAACACGTGTCATGACAGAGGTTGAACAGAAGGGGGCGCCACCGCACAGAGAAAAGTCAATGGGAGCGACGCCTTGCGTTTATGTTTCTGAGCCGTGATGACCAACTAGCTCAGTATTTTCACAGTTATTTAAAAAATTAAGACTAATTTACACACACCATTTAACACAGTTTTCGGATGACAGCAGCTCTTCACCGCAAGCAACAGTTATTGCGAGCCAAGCAAACGTTTAAGCCATCCTGCTTACATTGTGAGGAAAGTTATGATCTTGGCAGAACTTTCTCATCTTTCCCCTGAAGTCAGCTGCGCCCACAAACAAGAACCGAGTGTCTGCTGGCAGCCTGCTGTTTGAAAAAGCGTTTTTCACGTCGAGCACATTCCGTCCTGCCTGCTCAGATTAACTTGCCAGTACATTGAGGGTTTCCCGTTCCCCCCAATGTAAGTGGAACTGGTCTCGTTTAAACCATTACCGCCCGCCCTCCCGCTACTCAAACAAACAATCCCGAGAGTTACTTCTAAAACTGGAAATATTCGATTCAACTGCGATGGCGTGATTTCAATTAGCAGTGAGCTAAACCACAAAAACAGTCAAGCACACGTCCAGTTAAATACTTTCACAGCTGCCAAAACTCCGTCCCGAAGTGTATTTATTAAATAAATAAATAAATATATACAAATATTCTGTTTCGACTAACAGAAATGCGCAGAGAACCGAACCGGACAGACCGGTTCTGCAGCGCCACGGCTGTTAGAGAAGCGTGGCCGCACACTTGTGGGAAGATGCAGCAGCTTTCCGAAAGGCCACAGTAAATGTCAACAACTGACATTGAACCACGAGCTAACGTGATCAAAAGGTTACCGTCGTATAACGCTCAGGGTCTAACTGCTATACAAAAGCTGAAATCAGAATCACAGTCTGTAACAGCTTCCCCCGTGAAAAGCAGTAAAGCTGTCAACATCAAACTGCCACAGTTCAAACGCATTAGTACACTTTTACGTAAAGGAGTCACAAACATATCTTTAAAAAATATATATATATATTTTAAATCAGCCTCAGAGCAGCAGAGGTAGCCAACCGCCTGTTACTTAACAACACTTCTGAGTTAAAACTGAGAAAGTAGGAAGGGGGGGAAAAAAAAGTCACCTTGTAAAAGTTTCCTCGAAACTCGGTGCATCACCAGTTCTGAGAATCCAGTTCTAAGAAAGACAGGGGCTCAATTCTCGGAACTTCAACGGGGGACTGTACCATTTTCTCCGGGGCGGGGGAGCTTATCAGCCGTCGCCTCGTGGGAGCGCGGTGCTGTGAGTTTCCGGAAGCATAAAATATAGATGTCCGATAAATAAAGTTATCACGCCATATTATTTTGTTCAATACCCGGCACGCGAAATATTAAAATAGTAACCTTAAAAAAAAAAGAGTAAACTAATCTCCCCACGTAGTGAACGAGTCCAAGTGCAAGGTCAGCTGACCGAGTTATAAATACCGTGGGGAACTGGAGCGAGTGTTGTCTCTACTGTTGCCAAGTCCCGACAGAAATTGGAGGAACGTAATCTTTTAAAGTTCGAAGAATTAGCTATTTGACTTTTGTTTCTTATTTTATTTATTGATTTATTTATTTTACATGTCCTTGCCATGCGTTGAGTTTCTTTTTTGAGCTCTGAGTATCAGTTTCTTGAGCTGATTTCCTCCGCTCTTCTTTAGAGAGGAGGAGCTACGTACTAAATAACTTTGATTAAATTAGTCTTGGCTCTCAGAAGTATTTTTAGTTCACGCAAGTTTAAAGCTGAAAAGTCACAAAAATACTTCAGGAGTGTTCTTGGCTTCGCATATAAACTAACTTCTGTGAATCAGTTTCAGTATCAACTATATGCTCTGGCAACAATGGACGTGCATAACGCCTGGTTTTTTTTCCACACTTGTCTGTGTCCCCATCACTTCCTGTCATATAATCACAGCTTTATATTAAACAGTTATATACTGCTTAGACGAAAAAATAATCTTGAGTACATGTTAATGAATGGGGCATTAAATCAGGACTTAAGTGCTCTTGATGAGCTACATAAAAGTTCCTGAGTAGGACCTGAATTTAATAAAACTCTACTGCCTTATCAATAAATAAGGTAAAACTAAAACTGTGAATCAGAAAATGATTAACAAATTCTTCAAAGTGAATAATTGCACCTGTTCATGATTTCACTGACACCAATGGTGAAGTTGATGCATATAATCCTTTATGTAATCTTATTATTATCCTAGAAGTTTAACCGCCTTGATGTGATATGAAGACCCTTCATTTCTTTTAGCAGTATGTAAATAAAATGGTAACTTTGATCAGATAATTGCATTTAATCCTTAACTTGTAACATGTTACCTCCTCATTATAAATTATATCTTCTTCTGTTATGCCACTTAGTTTATTCATCCCTCAGTATGTGCTCTGGGAATTGTGTCTGATATGTAAGCTGTTACTTTATCAACTATTCAATTTGAATAGAGTTGAATAGAGCTAAATGTGTCATGGAGAGGGTGTGATGATGGAGGACTCTTCACACCTTCTCCATGACACAGTGATCAGAACGATCATTCCTGCCAGCAGCCTTCAGCCTCCACAACAAGACATCCTACTATTATTAATTCAATATTATTATTGCTGTCATTTATTTATTGTTGAAAAAAAAAACCTTACTACAATGTTGAATTTCCCTTCTGGGATGAATAAAGTATGTTTTCATTTCATTTCATTTTAAATGTTAAATATATGAGTACTGCATTGGAAAATTAAACTTCATATATGGGATTATGGTGCTCTGGGATTAAATTGCATGAAAGTAATCATGAAGTCATAGCTGCTGTATTTGAAATTACCTTCTGTTATTATACTGATTCATCATACACATTTTTTTTTTAATTCGATTACCCTTTCAGAAAAAGATATCGTTAAAGAAAGGTGTGAAGGACACTTGCTGTACCCTGATGCCCCCTACCAGCACTAGGTGTGTCAAAATGTTCATATCTGCACTGAAAACACCATTGTTTTTAATCATAATAAATGAGCTTCCAATAAATCGCAATGAACTTTAAATTTTGCAGCAAACACCATCATGAAAATTGACTGTTGTGTGCAAGAAAGTTGATTGATACAATTGATAAGTAATTCTGAGTAATATAAAACACAAAATATTAACAAATACTACAAATGATCTTCGTTTAATTAAAACCTTTCATCTGAACCGCATGCAAAAGTGTACATTTAGGGAAAAACAGAGTATTCTATCACTGTATCTACTTCTGCAACAAAAATAAACTCAAACTGAACCTTTTATTCTTGGAATAAATGTGTAGCACAGCTAAACAGGTCTAAACGACAGTAGTTCAGGTAGCTATAGCAACAAAGTGGTCTATTTCTAGTTAATGTTTTCACCATAGATGTTTTTCATCCTGCGGTTGTCTTTAGTGGACCAAGTTTCTGAGGTTTTTCATCCCCACATCCTTTGAATGAAGCAGTATTTTCTGGCCCGAGTGAGAGGAGACAAAACTTGTTCAGTGGGTTGCAGAGACCAAGCAAGAAATTCACCCTGAGTTTGGTTCTTTATTGACGACAGGAGGATGAGCAGATTCAATTACGGCAACAGTTTGCTGGCTTATATCAATGTATCATCTTCAACTTTATATTAGGAGTTTGCTGTAGTGCAAAAGCAGATAGCGGATATGAAACAAAACTGCTGCGTGTGGTAGATATGATAGATATCTGCAGAAGAACCTATATGCATAATCACACGAGCATGTTGCTTCACTCCTCTTGCAGAGTAAATGTTTACTCCTTAAGTTATATATATATATATATATTAGGGCAGGGCAACGATTACAATTTCTAATCGCAATTAATCCCATTATTTCCCAGATTAATCACGATTTATTGCATTGTATACGCAAAATCTAATAATGAATTCAAAAGTAGTGTAAAATGCACTTTTATTGAAATGTTCTGCTGCCATATGAAGTTTCTGTTTTCAAACAGTTTCTTTATAAATAGGGGCACCAACATGTGCAGGAAATGTACAATGCCATTTGTTAAGCTCTCGATTAGTGCTGCTGTCATACACGTCTCGCTAAAACAAGTGATAAAGGAAAAATTGTCGATGAGAGATAAGAAGATTCTGTGTATTAAGAAGATTATTTCCACATAAATAACAAACACCGATTAACGTTTTAGAAGCGTACAAACAGTAACTTGCATAAAAATAAATACATAAATAAGTTAATTATCTGTAACAATAACAGTGAGATGTTCTGTGTTGCTGTGACAACTGCTCCTTCATTTCCAGTCTTATTTTTTCCTGTGTCTCACCATCTCACCTTCTCTTGTGCTTTGTTTTTACTTCATCCATTTCCCTCCCTTCTACATCCTCCGCCCTGTTTCCCTTTAACATCCAAAAACAGAATCTAAGGTACTAGTCATGTGGAATAATCCACTGCAATGAATGTGAGTGAAATAAAAGCTGATTTGGCATTAAACCATCTTCGCCTTGTTTTCACCTCATTCTCTTGCTCCTCTTTGTGTTGACTCCGTACTGCTCTCTCACCTTTTATCTGTCTCTCTCTTTTACGTTCAGATCAATCTGTAGTTGTTGATTAGGAGAACCTCATAAATGCCCCCCCCCCCCCCCCCTTTTTTGCAGTTTTTTGTGCTTTTCTGTCTGTTTCTGTTTGCAGGCCAGAGTTTCCAGAGCTACATACTGACCTGCAGTTCCACCAATTTGTATCGTAATAGACTCCATACAAATAAAGTTAAATTGAATTGAATCTTATTCTCTTTCCACATATTGTTGACCATTAGACGGAAAAAAAACAAATTGAAGTTATGGTCAAATCAGAGGTAAACTGATCCATGTCAATTGATAACTAACAGAATGAAAAACAGTTTCTTCCCCAGAGCCATCACCTTATCGAACAATATACCTTCCAGTCACTTGAAATAACCGGCATCTGTGCAACCCAACTACCCTGTGCAATATACTATTCTCTGTGCAATATTCTATTCACTGTGCAACATACCACTCATCTGTGTAATATGCTATTTATTGTGCAATTTACTATTTATATTATAAATTCTCCATATTTACTATGTAAAAAAACTGGACATTTTTAATATTTTACTCCCGGAAAACTGCACATTTGCACTAATGACCTCACTTTACATATGTATATATTTGAAACCTCTTGCCTTCTTACTTTTACTTTTGAAAAACGGCCACATATTTATATCTTGTTTATTGTTTATTATATGCCACGCACTGACATGGGAGAAGCTCTCCAATTTCGTTGTACGCCACTGTATAATGACAATAAAGGGCATTCTGATTCTGATTCTGATTCTGATTCTGATAACATTATCCTAATTGAATTTAAACTTGTTGTTGGAAATGCAGTTAGCTAATGTAACTGTGGCCTCACTTTCTCACCTGAACTTCAGGAGTCAATTTAAAAAACTGATTGTCCAACTATTTAAAAAAAAAAAAAAGAAAAGTTAGGGATTTTCATCTTATTGTTGAAAAACAGCAAACAGGATTGAATACAGTACAGTAAGGTGAAATGAACTGAATCGTTCTCTTTTAATCCCCAAAGAGAAATATATTGTTGCAGTGCAAATAAAAAAGAAGAAAAAAATAATTGCCAAACTGCTAGAAAGTAGGAAGTGGAGCAGAGTGAGAGGCTTGGTTTAGATCTCCAGAGATTGCCATGAATGTGCTGGTGTTTTCTGTTTGTAGCCTGGCAACAGCTTAGCTGATAACGCTACATGTAGCGTCAGCAGGTGAACCCTCTACGCAGAAAATATGGATCAGTTCCTGGGTTTCAAAAACGCACAGCAGATTTATTTTTTTTCTTAGCAAGCACTCTGCAGGCCTCTACCAACTGCTTGAGTTGGTATAGCGGGTCGTCCAGTCACTGTACGGTTGGCGGTTTGATCCCAGCTCCAACTGTCCACATGTCAAAGTGGCCAAGACACTAAACCCTAACCTGCCTGCAGTGGTGCCTGGCAGCATCTTGCATGGCAGCAGATGCCAACTGGTGTGTGAATGGGTTAAATTAGAGGCCAATCTAAAGCGCTTTGGGGGCACCATGATGGTGTCTAGTAAGAACTATAAAGGTGCAGTCCATTTACCAGTCCGTTTCTCCTTTACGACTTGGCTTGTTCTGTTTGCAGGCCGTCTCCCCGTAACAAAGCTGGGAGAAGAAGCATCCAGAATATCCTTTTTCAGTCCCAGCTTGTCTTCACCAGCACTGCAAGCTCTTTCATTTTATGTGCAAATGATCTTACTTTCTCCACCAAACCTTAACATTAATCTTAATCATCCCTCGGCATCATCTCTGAGTAGGGATGCCGCGATTTTTGAAAAAAATCGATTTTATTCGATTCGAATCGATTTAATTAATCGAAATGCGATCTCCAGACCAGCAGAGGGCGCACTCGAGTTAAACGATGTTCCTATTCAACGTCTTTCTGCGCCCACGCTTCCCCAGCGCAGTCAGGAAGACAGCTAACATGTCCACTAATGAAGAATCCATTTGTATCCTTCTTCCAAGAGCTTTATTGGCAAGTCTTTTATTAGTCAAAAAGATTACGTAAAACTGAAATAAACACAAATAAGTCATATAAATTAAAATGCAATCAAAAAAATAGACGTAGAGGAACGTCTAACATACGTATGCTAACGGGCTAGCACGCTAAAGCCAGCGGTTTTCCGGATCTAAGAAAATGGTACACTTTCACATTACTAATGCTATACAATATGTCGATTTCCAACATAAACTCCAAGGATAAACTCTCGAGTTAAACATATAGCCTGTTTTCAGCAAAGAAGAACAGAGAAACGATTAAAGAGTCAGGTAACCTGGCGGACAAGAATGAGTAGAGTAGACTTGTTATGTACTAAAGGAAAAAAAATCTTGAGACTGGAACTGATTTATTGAAAAGACGGCAGTAGGCCTTTTGTAAAAAAAAACAACAACAACAAAAAAAAAAAAACAGGATTTGACAGATTTGAGAGTTGATAAAACAGTTTCCACTTTTCAGTCATTTGCTGTGCAGGTATAACGAGGATAAGAAAAAAAAAGAGTATTGTAAAAAAAAAAAGAAAAAAAAGAAAACTGATTTTTTTAAAAAATTATGTCATTTGCTGCTAATTCTAATCTGCTGTATTGAAAAGAGTGTAAGAGAAATACTACAGTGTTATTAAAAAGGAAAAGGCTGGATTTGTGTAAAAGAAATAAATAAAAATAAACACAATACAATACAATTGTACAGTTCGAATTGTGATTGGAATAGTATCGTTGAGTTGAATGAATCGTGGCATCCCCATCTCTGAGCTCATTTTGTAACTTTGATTGATTTTGACTGTCATGTTCTTTCATCATGACGTACTTAAAGATGTTTTATCAAAAACGCAAATTACATCTGAACAGCTTCTCTCTGTGCTCCTGATCTGAGTTTCATTTCAGCTTGTATTTTGATTTCAGTTGCATTATTTGTTATTGGGGAGTTGAAAAGAGAAATAACTATTCTTCCATCTATGTGAGATTTTACTGAGGCACAGCTGATCAATACTGATGGAGTAAAAAAAAAAAAAAAAGTCTTGCTTTAAAGCACCAAAAGCCAGTGACTGCAGAGCCTCATCTGAAATAACCACGATGACATCATTATGACATGGCCATGTTTATTTTCTCAAAGTGCCTTAGGAGGCACAAGGCATTTCACAACAGCGTTTACTGTCTGAATGGTATGGCCTATTACATAAACTAAGAGCACAGAAAAATGTTTCAGTTACTCCTTAAAAAAAAAAGTTTACATGAAAACATTTTTAAGAAATGAACGTGTTACTTGTTGTGTGTTGGACTTTGTCTCTCTTTTATCAAACATACCTATCTCCTGTCTAGTTTTTGTGTCAGGCGGAGCTACAGAGAGTCTGACATGTCGTGAAGATTCTTCAGTTCTTGGGTTTTTCCAGCACGAACACATTTGCTGCTATTTCTCTCTCCTGCTCGGCCGGTTAAAGAGGCTGCCCTATGTGTTAACAAGTATTCCCCACCCCCCTCCCATGAACTCCTCTGACCTGGGGCCTCGACGCAGACAACATGCCTGTCCCAAAACATGATCCAGGCACATGGTTGCCTGACAGGGACCAAAGGTCACGTCAGTAAAATATGACTCTGAAATCCGCTCAGTCTTGCCTCTCCTTTCCCTTTTGAGGAGCAAAGAGGGAAATATTCCTGTCTGTTGTACCAGCTGCATGCTCTTGAATTTGCAAGAACCGGAAATTAAAATCTTGCAACATTTACCAGTGTCTGTGTTTGTAACATATGTCGAATGTTGTTTTTACAACAAAACATGCATAACATCGTATCAAATTATAGAAAGTCAAGGAAGATACATTATAATGCCGTATTCACCCATTAGTGACAGGGATGTTGTGGGTTTTTGTTTGTTTGTTTGTTTTCAGCTGCTGTTAAAGTACCACACGTTCATAAATCAGTGTGTACTGTAACAACGTACAGCACGGGGAAACTTTGACCTGCTTTCTTGTATCCTTCACAGGACCGACTGAGTCGTGTGTATATTTAAACTGCTGGTATGCAGAATAACTGCTGAACTTCAGGTGACCGTGACGCGTCAAGTATCGTTTATCAAAGTGCCAATAATGTTTTGTCCTGTGCTGATAAAGTAATCTCTCCAGCGTGATATTTTCCCTTGTGTGTGCGTCTCAGAACTTGATGTCAATAAAGGTAGGTGCTAAAAAGTGAAAAAAAAAAAAAAAAATTCTTAATAAATTGAAATGAAGGAAACTGTCAATACACAAATCAACTTCTTGTTCATTTTGCATTAATTGTTTAAAGTATTTTCCAGAGAAATGTGATTGTTGACTAACTGTGAGTGTCAGAAAAAAATGGTCTCATAGATAAAGGAACTTTTAAAGAAAACCTTTTATCTGCCTGACCTCTGATGTAATAATGACAAGTTACAAATTAAAGGAAGTAGAGGTTGAATTTGATCCTACAGCATCAAACATTAACCCTGATCCTCAAAGTTTACATATCTGTGGTTTGTAGTTACTGGCTCTGCGTCAGCGAGGCCAAAGAGGTGCACATGTTTCTTCTAAGGGCAAAATCATTCTCCCCAGCAGATATACAAAGGGACAGCTGTGGACAGCTGTGGACACCAGCGATGCAGAGCTGCTGTCATGATATTTTCTACTCTCAGTGGTGTCCACGTGTTGTATACATATGTGGTAAATCAGCATCTGCAGAGAAAGTCTGGGTTATTTCCCTCAATGTCTTACTTGATGTGAAAAAAAAAATCACATAATTTTACAGATGATATGCAATAAATATCTCTGCATAGCATTTCCCTAAAAAATAAAAAAAATCTAGTGCATAACCAGTCAAGTTCATGGACAGGTGCCACTCATGGGGCACCTGTCCACGGGACACCTGTCCACGGGTACGTTGGAGGGGTACACAAACATAAACACAGAGCTTCACGTACTCCACCTGGTGAGAATACTTACAGTTAAGGACGACATTTTTAGGTTTTCAGAGGAAATATATAAAAGTTCTCTGAAATTCTGAATAATTTGATTATTTGTAAAACCTTGCTTATAGAAACATTTCAGAGTTAAGCAACCCTTTATCCTTAGATGGAAAGGAGTGTAAACATTCATTAGGGACTAAAACAACGTGAATCAAAGCACTTTTGAGTGACGATAAAATACGTGTTTGGGGCAACTGACCCACATCATAATAGATAGCTATTTTAAGGCTCTGACAGGATTCAAAAATGTAATTCTACTTCGGTGATAGTGTGGGTAGGATCTCCAAAGACGAACCGCGGTAATTATAACTTTGTAAGTGTACAGAAGGTGCATAAAAAGCACTGTTTGTACAGGTATGTCCTTCCTGGTGGATGGTACCTTGTTCTGTACAAGTCGACTATCAAAGTCACTTAAACTACTGCCAATAGATGCAGAATAAGATCATTCTGAGCCTCTGCCTTCATAGAACAGGACCATTAATGAGTTATTAATGACAAAATAGCAATTGTTAAATTCTTTTAAAGTACTTAATCCCTCTCTGTGAGCAGGGCTCATGTCACTTCAGCACTCGACTGCAAGAGATTCGTTTTAAAGGGATGTTAAGAAGTGATATCACCATGCCAAAGTGTAAAGAAATCAGTGGGGAACTTGGACAAAAGGGACTGGATGTCCCTCTGAAGGGGACGGCTGTACCGCCATTTCCAAGCATTTCACACTCACTGCAAACTACAAGGATGAAAATTATCTAAAATTCAAACCTTAAATGTTTGATTTGTATGTATTTGGGGCGGTTTTGCTGCTTCAGGGAGAAGGAACCTTGTTCAAAGGGCTCATGAAAAAAAGAAGATAATGCTGATCATCTAGCTTTAAGTCACTGCTGAGTCTTCCAACAAGTTAATCTTAATTTAACTTATTTGAGATTTTTCTTTCTTTTTTCTTTCTTTCTTTCTTTCTTTCTCTTTGGACCTAAAGCGTTAAAAATAAACACTTATGGTTATGGTAATTTTCATGGAAATATTAAAGGTTTGTTTGATTTCATTGCTTGCACAGTCACGCATGTAAACTATTGTCTCTGATGAGACTTTTGAATGTTTTACATCTTACTTACTGTATGTCACTTTGCATATTGTTTTTAATTTCATCTATTTCAGTTCTTCATTTCAATTTAGGCTTTGTAAAAGAGAGTTTTGAGCAATAGAAGAAATTCACCCCTCCCTGAATGGCCACCTTAACGTGGGGGAGGGGTTTGTGTGCCCGAATGATCCCAGGAGCCATGTTGTCGGGGGCATTCGCCCCTGGTTGGGTCACCCAAGGCAAACTGGTCCTGGGGATTCGGGCCAAACCAAGAGCAATTCAGACGACACTTATGAATAGAATTAAAGCAAGAGCTCGATGTCCCTCGCCCGGGTTAGGGTCACCGGGGCCCCACCCTTGGAGCCAGGCCTGGGGGAGGGGCTCATTTGGGAGCACCTGGTGGCCGGGCCTTCACCCATGGCTCAGTCCGAACAGGCTACATGGGTTCGCCTCCCCGTGGGCCCACCACCCACAGGGAGGGCCACAGGAGTCAGGTGCATTGTAGGCATGGGCGGCAGCAGACAGCGTGGGCCTTGGCGTGCCCGACCCTCGGCTAACGAAACTGGCTACTGGGACATGGAACGTTACCTCTCTGGTGGGGAAGGAGCCTGAGCTTGTGCGTGAGGTCGAGAGGTACCGACTAGATGTAGTCGGGCTCACCTCAACACACAGCCTGGGCTCCAGAACCAATCATCTCGAGAGAGGCTGGACCTATTTCTACTCTGGAGTTGCCCAGGGTGAGAGGCGACGGGCTGGTGTGGGCTTGCTTTTAGCCCCCCAGCTTGGAGCCTGTACGTTGGGCTTTTCCCCAGTGAATGAGAGGGTAGTTTCCTTGCGCCTTCGGGTCGGGAAACGGGCTCTGACTGTCTTTTGCGCTTATGCGCCAAATGACAGTTCAGACTACCTAGCCTTTTTGGGGTCCTTGGCGGGGGTGCTGGAAAGCGCCCCTAATGGGGACTCCTTTATCCTGCTGGGGGACTTCAATGCTCACGTTGGCGATGACAGTGGTACCTGGAGGGGCGTGATTGGGAGGAACGGCCTCTCTGATCTGAACCAGAGTGGTGTCTTGTTGTTGGACTTCTGTGCTCGTCACAGTTTGTCCATAACAAACACAATGTTCAAGCATAAGAGTGTCCATAAATGCACTTGGCATCAGGACACTCTTGGCCGGAGATCGATGATCGACTTTATAGTCATATCATCTGAACTTCGGCCGTATGTTTTGGACACCTGGGTAAAGAGAGGAGCTGAGCTGTCAACTGATCACTACCTGGTGGTGGGTTGGATCAGATGGCGGGGGAGAATGCCGGTCAGACCTGGTAGACCCAAACGTGTAGTGAGGGTTTGCTGGGAACATCTGGCAGAGGAACCTGTCAGAAAGATCTTCAACTCGCACCTCCGGCAGAGCTTCAATCACATCCCGGGGGAGGCGGGGGACATTGAGTCTGAATGGGCCATGTTCCGCGCCTCCATTGCTGAAGCGGCTGACCGGAGCTGTGGCCGTAAGGTCGTCAGTGCCTGTCGTGGCGGCAATCCTCGAACTCGGTGGTGGACACATCGGGTAAGAGAGGCCGTCAGACTGAAGAAGGAGTCCTACCGGGCTTGGTTAGCTTGTGGGACTCCAGAATCAGCAGACAGGTATCGGCAGGCCAAGCGGGCGGCAGCATTGGTGGTCTCTGAGGCGAAAACTCGGATGTGGGAGGAGTTCGGTGAGGCCATGGAAAAAGACTTTCGATCGGCTCCACGGAGATTCTGGCAAACCATCGGATGGCTCAGGCGGGGAAAGCAGTGCTTCACCAACACTGTGTATAGTGGGGGGGGGGGTGCTGCTGACCTCGACTGGAGATGTCGTTCGGCGGTGGAAGGAATACTTCGAGGACCTTCTCAATCCCACCAACATGTCTTTCGTCCATTACTGGAGCTGAGGTCGCTGAGGTAGTTAAGAAGCTGCACAGTGGCCGGGCTCCGGGGGTGGACGAGATCCGCCCTGATTTCCTGAAGGCTCTGGATGTTGGAGGACTGTCTTGGTTGACACGTCTCTGCAACATCGCATGGAAACCTCAGTACCTCTGGATTGGCAGACCAGGGTGGTGGTACCCCTCTTTAAGAAGGGGGACCGGAGGGTGTGTTCCAGTTACAAGGGAATCACACTCCTCAGCCTCCCTGGTCAGGTCTATGCAGGGGTGCTGGAGAAGAGAGTTCGATCGATTGTCGAATCCCGGATTCAGGAGGAACAATGCAGGTTCCGTCCTGGTTGTGGAACACTGGACCAGCTCTATACCCTCACTAGGGTCCTTGAGGGAACGTGGGAATTTGCCCAACCAGTCCACATGTGTTTTGAATTTGAATTGAATTGAAAATACTTTAATAATCCCCGAGGGGAAATTGGCTCGTTGCAGCAGATACAAAAATATACATAAATAGACAGGACATTAAATAGACATTAAATAGGCAATAAATAGACAAAAAACAGTGTGCAGAAACAGAACAATAAATAGACTAAAAACAGTGCGCAAAACAAGACACTAAATAAAAAGTAAGTAGACAAAAACAGTGTGCAAAACCAATAATAATAAAACTGTAATAATAAAACTGTAATAATGTAATAAAGTGATAATGCGGCATTAACAGAAGGCAGTGGCAGAAGTAATCAGCAGCGATTATTCCCTGACAACCAGGAGTTATAGATTTTAATTGCACTAGGAAGGAACGACCTCCTTCCTTTGAGCAGCGGGGTTGAAGGAGTCTGCCGCTGAAGCTGCTCTTCAACTTGTCCAGGATTTTGTGGAGGGGATGAGAGAGGTTGTCAAGGATTGCCAGCAGTTTTGCTAGCATCCTCTCTTTCACCACCTCCTCCAGTGGGACCAGTTTAGAGCCAACAGCAGACTCAGCTTCTTTGATGAGTTTATTCGGTCTGTTGGCGTCCTTAGCCCTGATGCCTGCCCCCCAAGACACCACAGCAAAGAAGAGGACGTTCGCCACAACAGACCGATAAAACATCTGCAGCATTTTGTTGCACACATTGAAGGACCTGAGCCTCCTCAGGAAGTAGAGTCGGCCTCTGGACCTTCTTGTAGGCAACCTCAGTGTTGGCAGACCAGTCCAGTTTGTTGTCCAGTGTCACACCAAGGTACTTGTATGTGTCCACTAGCTCAACATCCCTCCCACTGATGCTGACAGGGGAAGGTGGGGGCTTGTTCCTCCTGAACAAGACCTGGAAAAGGCATTTGACCGTGTCCCTCGGGGGGGTCCTGTGGGGGGTACTCCAGGAGTACGGGGTGCTGGGCCCGTTGTTACGGGCTGTCCAGTCCCTGTACAAACGGAATGGGAGCTTGGTCCGCATTGCCGGTTGTAAGTCGGATTCGTTTTCGGTGAGAGTTGGACTCCACCAGGGCTGCCCTTTGTCACCGATTCTGTTCATAACGTTTATGGACAGAATTTCTAGGCGCAGCCAAGGAGCGGAAGGGTTCCGGTTCAGTGGTGTCTCTGCTGTTTGCAGATGACGTGGTCCTGTTGGCGCCATCGAGTGGGGATCTGCAGCTCTCGCTGGAGCGGTTCGCAGCCGAGTGTGAAGCGGCAGGGATGAGAATCAGCACCTCCAAATCTGAGACCATGGTCCTCAGTCGGAAAAGGGTAGAATGCCTCCTCCGGGTCGGGAGTGAGGTTCTGCCTCAAGTGGAGGAGTTTAAGTATCTCGGGGTCTTGTTCACGAGTGATGGGAGAAAGGAGCAGGAGATCGACAGACAGATTGGTGCAGCGTCTGCTGTGGTGGTGACTCTGTACCGGTCCGTTGTGGTGAAGAGAGAGCTGAGCCAAAAGGCAAGGCTCTCTGTTTACCGGTGGATCTTTGTTCCAACCCTCACCTATGGTCACGAACTGTGGGTAGTGACCGAAAGAATGAGACACAAGCAGCGAAATGAGTTTTCTCCGTAGGGTGGCTGGACTCTCCCTTAGAGATAAGGTGAGGAGTTCAGACATTCGGGAGAGACTCAGAGTAGAGCTGCTGCTCCTTCACATCGAGAGGAACCAGTTGAGGTGGTTCATCTGGCTAGGATGTCCCCCCGGACGCCTCCCTGGAGAGGTGTTTCGGGCATGTCCAACTGGGAGAAGACCACGGGGAAGACCCAGGACCCGGTGGAGAGATTATGTATCTCAGCTGGCCTGGGAACGCCTCGGGGTTCTCCCAGAGGAGCTGGTGGAAAGAAATTCAGAGCATATCTGTTCCATCCTACTTCAGAGGAGCACAAGATCCTCCATGACTTACCAACAACTAAGCACCACATGTTAGATCAGATGAGTTTGATAACTGTAACAAATCATTGATACTGAAATCCTTTCATATACAACTCTACATAATGAGTTACTGAAATAACTTGTTTGAGCAAAAAATCAGCCGGATTCACAATGTTCTTCATGTCAGATCAAATATAGATCAATTTCTATGGCTGATCTCAGTGCTGAGGACAGTAGCTCATGATCTTGTGGTGCAACCTCAAATAAAATGCTTGGGGTGGAAGGGGAGGTGGTGGCTGCATGAATGGTGGCTCTGTTGCACCAAAACCAAAAATTCTTCCTCAGTTGTAAGTGGTTAAATGGATTGAACTCTGCAGAAAGATTAATTTTCCCCTTTCGAGCATCAAGTCATGACAACACACACACTCTACAGTATAAAATGGATGTCGAGCAAATATTTCTTTATTATGAAGCTCTTCAAAAACAAGACCCTGTCAACAACAAGGTTGTTTGTTTGTTTGTTTGTTTGTTTTTTTTAAATATTTGAATTCTTCATTGTACTTTCTTTGTTTTGTATTGGTTTGCCCTTTTGTAACCTGTAATCTGTAAAAGAAGATGGCAGTCACGATAAAGAGACTGGAAAAACTCAGCTGTTGATCAGTAGCCAACTCACAGGAAAGAGGAAAGAGGAAAACAGCTTCAATAAATGGAGCATTAACTATAGTCTGCTCTGGTTATTTGGAATGTAAGGCAATAAATGAGCAAAGTCAATAATAAATACATATTGCAACATACAGCTTCTCACTCCATGTTATCTGTGGAAAAGTACCAGAGTTCGTAGTGTCGCTACGACGGATTCCCCTGTTGTTTTACAGCAGAGGCTCTGGGAGGGGGATGGTGGGGGGAAGGGCTGCACATAAACAAGTGCTGGTGTGTGTTTGTGTGGGTGTGAGTGTGAGTGTTTGGTTGCATGTGTGAGGGAGTGAAGCAAGTTAGTGTTGTGATCCTGGGTGACTCTCAGGTGGTTTAGCCCTGGAAAGTTACCAGAAAAATAGAGCAACTGGGAAAATTTGAATGAAGAAAATGAGTGAGGGCTAATGTCTCAACAGCTATACTGAGTGTTATGACTAATAAAAGGGGACAGTTATGTCTCTAAAGTGGACCTGCTGGTCTGCTCTTCCATTAGAGACTTTGTGGACAGTACCTGCATTTTGTATTTGCTCTATCTTGCTTTCTGTGTGTATTTATTTTTAAATTATAACCAAAAAACTTTTCAAGCTGTCCTTATCTGTCTCATACTTTGGTAACAAGGAAATGCCCAACCAATCAGAAGCACACAAAATGCATACCGTTTTGTTCAGTTCAAGAAGATGCATCGCTGAAGGAAAACCATAGCTTTAAGGCAGCAGAGCTTCCCTGTACTACAGCAGTTATCATATCTAGTTAGCAATTACCATCTCTTCTCACTGCAGTCAAGCATTTCCCTTCACTTCTGTTTTCTCAACAGCCTGCTGTTGTGTCCACAGGATTGGCAAAAAAACCTGTTTGATCTGTTCTTTGCTTCCCTGATATCTCTACAACCCAAAACAAAACAGGCAGCTGTGGGAATGGTACTGAATAATGCTGGGTTTTGTGCATTTCTTTCTTTTCTTTTCTTTTCACAGCAGTATAAGCGAAATGCTCACACTGAAAAAGCTGACATCAAAAAACACTGAGACTAAAATTTATGTGGGTTATCTGGAAAATTGAAAGTGGTCATCAGCTGATTGGATGTGGAGTCAAGTTTATAACTCAGCCCTTTGTTTGTGCCTGTCTAGTACTGCGACACTGAAGCTTGGTTTATGTTTCAGAGACAAAACAACGCTTTATCTGGGGGAAATATTACACAGCACCTCTATCTAAATGTTACTAGACCCTACGTCAACGCAGTCTGCAACAAATGTGACTGGTCTGCTTCATAGCATTGATCTTCTTCGTCCTCATATCTCCCACTACTACTTCTTCTTTGTTGTTTTTAAG
Organism: Hirundichthys speculiger; assembly: GCA_018398805.1. NCBI lineage: Eukaryota > Metazoa > Chordata > Actinopteri > Beloniformes > Exocoetidae > Hirundichthys > Hirundichthys speculiger. The sequence continues at coordinate 96,958 of JAGFBZ010002500.1, forward strand.
TCGGATACATTGATGGATGTCAGTCAAAATAACTAATGCTCAACATCTAACAGTTCCAGTTCTCATAAGATGTCTGAGCTACATGTAGGAAGTTAACAAAAGGAAGTTCTACATGTCAACAACAACATTTGTTCAATATGTAAGCAATGCACGTAGAAGCAGAAATCAGGCTTCACTGAGATCAGAGTAAAATTACGCTGCTTCCTCATCTCTATCTCCACCAGCTTCACATCATAAAGTATACTGGGTGTACTGGGGTGATGTGGCTGGGGCTTAAGGTTAGGGATCGAGTTCAGGTGCTAATCCCACCCCCTTCAACCAGCTGACATGAAGACGGATGCTTGAACTGGAGCTGCTCTACGCTATCTTTGGGGTATTTTGACCAAAATACATCACAGACATTTCATTTTGACCTTGTGTCAGACATTTTGTGTCAACGTTTGGAAAACAAATGGACATATGCTTTTAAAAAAAAAAAAGGGAAAAAAAAAAGCCTGCTGAAATTTAGCATTCAACTTCAATGTTCAATGTCAGCATCAAACAAAGATGCCATTCTTTCAAACATGTGCATTGAAAACAATTTTCCCACAGAAATACCTTTAAAAACACAGTATAATACAGAACAAGCAAACCCAACTTGTGTTCTGTGCAATCCAATCACCTCCTTTAAGAAAGGACAAAAACATGAACATAAAAAGCTTCTCAAAAGGAGGGATTGTATTACTCTCATGCTATTGAAGCGTTTCTGTTGTACCCGCTCCCAGAGCATTTTAACCGTTTGTATATTAACAGACATATTTATCTATTGTTGTACTAAGATGCCCTCTACTAAGATACTAATTTGTTCAATAAAACTTCATTTAAATTTTATACGATGTCTTACACCCATTCAACTTGAATTCTTTTGTCAGTGAGTCATTCATGAACTTGTTCAAGAAAGAGTTTATATTTATCAAATTGGATCTATGAAAGAATATAAAATTAGTTTGCACAAGTTTAATAAGGTCAGAAGAGCTGCTGATTTGTGCTATTTATTTTAGAAGAAAACAAGGAACTGATATTGTTAGTCGTAGCCTGGATGCCATCTGCAGACTGTGAACTTCTTGTCATGAAGACCAGCACGCTGGATTGCAGCTTATCCAGATGTGTCGTGTGAATTAGATACACGAATTCATGATCTTTGAAGAAGCAAAAGCTTCATCTTGTCCTATGCTGGTCAGTTAGTAAAAATGTTGTCTTTAATAGAAGTCGTGAATGGAGCCAGCACCGAGAAACTTCACCTGAAGATGCCAAAGAAAATAACATTTACACATGGATATACAATTTTACATCACTGGTCATTATTTACAGCCTCATTTATCATCATTCACTAAATATGAGAAATAATTCAGGTCGGTGTAGCCGTCTGATGTCTAAATTTTAATAAAGGTTCATAGTGTTATGTTCATGCAGCCATCAATCACACAAGAAGTCATAACCAAATATAATGGCAAATTTAACAGTTATGCAACATTCCAGCAATTCCTCTTCAAACAAAGAGCGGTCATTGTCGGTTTATATGAAACGCTAACATTCTTTCGATACTTTCACAGTAGTTCACGCCAACCCTGAAACAGCTTCTGGCCTTATGACATATCCACATGAAACAGAAAAACTAGAATTCGACTTTGAATCAAATCCTTGAAACTGGAGCTGGTATGATTCAGAAATGTACCAGAGTAGGTGGGTATAAATAAAGAATCCTCCCCGTTCAACTTTACTTTACAGAAGATCAGATAAATAGTTTAGTTTACATAGACATTTTCTTTTACATATTCTTTTTACTTTATGTCTAAGCAACGGAACAAATGCAAATTGTGACACGGGCAATTCATGAGAGGGTTGAAATTACAATTAGTGTAATTGCTTTGCAATTATCAGCTGTTCTTTTGAACCCTGAAAACTGGATTCTGGATTAAATTAACCTTGACAATTGTTTTCTGGTTGGTAACTAGAAGAAAAAGTACTTCTTGTGGGTTTGTACCACAGAAACGGATGAACCTTGCATGAACTTGAACCATACAACATCAGTGCATGCTGGTTATATACAGTCATGGAAAAAATTATTAGACCACACTTGTTTTCTTCAGTTTCTTGTTCATTTTAATGCCTGGTACAACTAAACATACATTTGTTTGGACAAACATAACGATAACCACAAAGATTGCTCATAAGAGTTTTATTTAAGAGCTGATATCTTACCATTTTCCATGGTTTTCTTGATTATAATCCTAAATCACTTAAGTTTTTACATCAATAGCTATGGCGTTGTACTGCCAAAAACACTGCTTTTATGCATTCAGTGTTTTCTTTTCTGTCTGTTTTAGTCACATGATGACGTTTAGTGGTACCAGGTATTAAAATGAACAAGAAAGTGGAGAAAAAATGGTGGTCTAATAATTTTTTCCATGACTGTACAAGCCATCAAATGACTGCCATTTGATGAGGCTTGGGAGCCTGAGGGTTCTGTACAGGATCTTAGCTTTTCTCAGTCTTCTGGACAGAGATCCCAGATTTTGTTCCTGGTATCTGCTGGAGCCACCAGTCCAGCTTGGGGGTTACAGTTCCCAGTGCCCCGATCACTATTAGCATCATTGCTGTCTTCACACTCCACATCTTTTCCAGCTCTTCCTTCAGCCTTTGGTATTTCTCTAGTTTTTCATGTTCCTTCTTCCTGATGTTGCTGTTGCTTGGGATGGCCACATCCCACCACCACTGCTGTCCTCTGATGTTTATCCATCACTACTACATCAGGCTGATTAGCCATCACCAGTTTATCAGTTTGGATCTGGAAGTCTCACAGGATCTTGACCCACTTGTTCTCAATCACCTCTGGGGGGGGGGGGGGGGGGGGGGGTCGTCTCCCATCTTGACCCTGGGACCTCCAGTCCATACTCAGTACAGATGTTCCTGTGTTTTATGCTGCTACCTGGCTGTGGCACTCTATGGCTGCGGTTACATGATGTTTTTTAATTCGGAATTAATAATTAGAAATTAAATAATTCCGAATTAAACTATTTTCCTTCGAGTTTACATGGAAATAGTAATTCCGAATTAAAGTTTACATGGAAAACACGTTTGTTCGGCTTTATCCAACTCCGCTTTAGGTCTGGGGGTTGGGAAGGGTTCTGATTGGATGGGGGGGGGGCGGACGTCTTTACATCTACCGGAAGAAAACAAACTTAGCTAACTCGGTTAGCAACAACATTTCACTTATTTTTGACCTGGGTGGCGTCTCTATCTGCGAAACCTCCTTCATTTAACCTGGCCGCTTTGAAAAGCTTACAATTTTTATGTTTCCTGCCATCTGTTCTTTTAATTATTTCCAGTTCCTCCAAGATATTTATTAAATAAATCGTCTCTGCTCTTGAACACCGTTTACTGCGTGCTGCCGGAATATAAGCGTCATCGCGACAGACGGGCAAGAGAACTAGCATGCGCAGAAAGACGGGAATTAATTTAAAGAGGAATGAGTGTTTACATGACCGCGGAATTATTTAATGCGGAATTAAAATGGGAATAAACCAGCCACTTACTTCGGAATTAAGTTTAATTCGGAATTGACATTTTCATATGGAATTAAGTGTTTACATGGTAACTTTTATTCGGCTTTAACTTTAATTCTGAATTAAAGAGGAATTAAACTTCCCATGGTAAACGCACCCTATGTATGCTTTACCTGCCAGCATCTTACATCCTGCTGTGATGTGCTCTACTGTTTCAGGGGCGTCTTTGAACAGCCTCCATCTGGGGTCCAGTCTGGTGTGGTGGACCCCGGCCTTTATTGATCTTGTGTTTAGGGCCTGTTCTTGTGCAGCGATGATCGGTGCCTCTATGCTTTCTTTCAGTCCAGCTGGTTTCCAGCCGCTGGTGTGTTTTTCCGATCTCACCACCTCTTCAATTTGGCGGTGGTACATGCCATGCAGGGGTTTATCTGTCCACGATCACCCTTTGGGTTCCTCCTTCATGCTGGCTTTCAGTTGCCTGAGGCATTCGCTCAGCAGGTCATCAGTGGGGCCATCTTGTTGATGTATTCCTGGAGGTCTGCTGTTTCCTCCTGGATAGTAGCTCTGACACTCACTTGTCCTCTGCCTTCCTGCCTTCACTTAGTGTACAGCCTCAGGATGCTAAACTTAGGGTGAAACCCTCCATGCTTTGTAAGGAATTTCTTCCCAGAGCCAGGATATTATACCAGCAGGTTACCTGATTACTGGTGGGGCATAGGTGTTAACAGCCTGGATCTTGTTTTTTCCCATTCAGCTGACTCTGCAGGACCTGCTTCACCCTCTGTAGGTATTTGGCTGTGGCTGACCTCCGAGCTGTCTCCTCACGATTGCCGTTCGCCTGTGGGATCCCCAGGTATCTGTATCTGTCCTGAACATCTGCTATGTTGCCTTCTGGCAGTCCAAACCCTTGAGTTCTGATCATCCTTCCTCTCTGAGAAACCATCCGCCCACACTTATCAGGTCCGAATGTGAGGTCAGAGCCATCCTAACCCATGTCTTTTTTGTAGGGTCAAGTTGGCGCAGGAGACAGTGTGTCAGTCTCATAATCTGAAGGGCGTGAGTTCGACCCTCACACTGGGCAGGACTTCTGATGCAGACCTTCCCTTTGACCAATGGAGACCTTGTCTCCATTGGTCATGGTCATGGAATGGAGACAAGGTCCAAGCCATGCTCTACAGTCATGGAAAAAGGCTCATCCCTCTCCAAGTCAAAGGAAATCTGCTTCACTGACTTCCTTAACCAAGATTTCTTCACCTTGGACCTTTATGTTGTGTGTTTGAGCCTCAAACGGACAAGAACTTTTGATGCAGACATTCCCTCCTACCAATGGAGACAAGGTCAAAGCCATCTTATGCAGGAATGGTAGACCCTTCTCACCTGATCGTCCTTCTGTACAGTTTGTAGACAACATTTGGAGAATAAAATGTGAGTAAAAGAAGTTTTTGGTGTCCAGTGCTCCACCTCACACCTGAGAACACCTGGACTGCTATCTGTCACACGCTTTGGGCTGCAAGCTGAAAACCGATATTTGGGTACACTGGAGCTCTGCATTAAATCCTCAAAAAGGCCTTGACTCAGTTTCTAGCCTCTTCTGTGATTCACATTGATCTGAACTACACAGGTGTCATAGTGTGAAACCAGAGGATGAGTGGTTGAGATGTAGATCGGATGGAGTGTCCAGTGGAAGGATGTATGACATTTTCATGGCCTAGTTGGCGCAGTAGGCAGCGCGTCAGTCTCATAATCTGAAGGTCGTGAGTTCGACCCTCACACTGGGCAGGACTTTTGATGCAGACCTTCCCTCTGACCAATACTGACAAGGTCCAAGCCATGCTCTACAGCAGGCGTGTCAAACTGATCCGTGTGGCTGCAGGCTTTTGTTCCAACCCTGCAGAAACACGGCTGACTTGTTTCATTCAATCAACTGAACTGCTTCAGACCTTTAGTGAAGACAGTTAGTTGATTGACTAAAACAAGTCAGCTGTGCTGCTGCATGGTTGGAACAAAAGCCTGCAGCCACACCGGCCCTTTCAGGGATCAGTTTGACACCTGTGCTCTACAGTCATGGAAAAGGGCACATCCTACTCACAGTCAAAGGAAACGTGCTTCACCGTCAAATACTGACTTCTGCAACCAAGATTTCTTGACCTTGGACCTTTATCTCGTGTGTTTGAGCCTCAAACGGACAAGAACGTTTGATGCAGACTTTCCCTCTTAGACCCTTCTCACCTGAACGTCCTTCTGTACAGTTTGTACACAACATTTGGAGAATAAAATGTGAGTAAAAGAAGTTTTTGGTGTCCAGTGCTCCACGGGTGTCATAGTGTGAAACCAGAGGATGAGTGGTTGAGATGTAGATTGGATGATGGATCCAGTGGAAGCACGTATGTCTTTTTTGTGCTTTCCTGTGGCCTAGTTGGCGCAGTAGGCAGCGCGTCAGTCTCATAATCTGAAGGTCGTGAGTTCGACCCTCACACTGGGCAGGGCTTTTGATGCAGACCTTCCTTCTGACCAATACAGATAAGGTCCAAGCCATCTGCTCCACCATCATATACTGGATTTCGTGACCTGAGACCGTCATCTCATGAGTTCGACCCTCAAACGGAGAAGAACTTTCTATGCAGATGTTTCCTCTTACCAATGGAGACAAGGTCCAAGCCGTGCTCTACAGTCATGGAAAAGGGCACATCCTACTCACAGTCAAAGGAAACGAGCTTCACCGTCAAATACTGACTTCTGCAACCAAGATTTCTTGACCTTGGTCCAGGGGTGATTCTAGGGTCAGAGCTTTAGGGGTGCTGAGCCCCCAATGAGCCCCACCACAACCCACAAGTAACGTTAGTGAGAAGAGGACGATACCATTAGGCGGGGTCGTTTTCATTTTCATTCTTAAAATATAAACTTTAAACCACAAACTATGGATTAAGTTTTGGACATTATCTAAGCCTGTCAAAAGCGAACTAAAATTTTAGAATAACAACATTTCTTACTCCAGGTTTTTGGGGTGCTGAATTTCAATTTAAGGGTGCTGAAGCGCCCCTAAAAAAGGGCTAGCCTCAGTTACCCCTGCTGAAATATGTTGATGTGGAATTCAATGAATTGTTGTTGAGGATGTTACTGTTGTGAGGGAATAACACAGCATTTTCTCAAAAAAAAAAAAAAAATCCTTAAAAGGAAAAAAAAATGCAAAGCAAGTACCGAAGTCTATGAGTTTCCCTTTGGGTTTACATGTTATTTGCTTCTCTTCCTCATCCTGTTCCAGGATCAGAGAAAAGAGCTGAAGAGCCACCTACAGCTTATGAAAAGGGAACATCTGCCCTCTTAAAAAGAGAGCAAATATGACAATGCTGGATGTGCAGTGAAGGTTTTATATTTGGATTAAAGTGTAACCCCTGTTAAAGTCAAGCAGATGAGCATTTTAAATGTGTAATGTGCATCCCGCAGCAGTACACGTCCGCACCTCTCCACAGGGCTGATTGGGAAACTCACATGGCTCTGTTTGTGTCTGACAGTTAAAATATATGTGCTGTTGGTTTCAGGAATGTAACATGAAAAAAAAATGGGGGAGTGTCGCTCTCAGAGCAGATGTTGTGCTTTCAAGCTTCCTTACTCAACTGCAGCTTTTGATGTTGCAGTTCTTGCATACTGAGGCCGAGCAAATACCATTGTGTTTTTACTTTCAACTAGTAACCGACTGTCAGAGAAAGTAAAGTTTGTTCAACAGATACTGTTTACTTGATATAGCAATAAAAATATTAAGTTAATATAGTTGGAAGGATAAGGTCACTCTAGTGTTTTGTTTTAATGTGACATTTTTCAACCTATATTTGGAGAAGAAGTCATTGAATATTAATGGTGAAAGAGTAATTGTAACGTTTTGAGATGCCCTTTATTTGTAGGCTATAGTACTTTTTATAAAAAATAAATGTAGCACAAAGTGCATTACAGAATCTAATTGTAAATGGTAATAAAAGACGCACCCCGATGCTGCCTCCCCTCAACACAAATGAAAACATTAATAAACCGTACAAGTTATAGGAGACTGACAAACTAAGGAAAAACAATCATTTCATTAAGCATTTCGTTAAACAGGAACATGAAATAAAAACCCCAAACAGGATTATATCAGATGAGAAACACAAGCAACAAAAATAAATGTTAATTTTGCATTTGCTGGTGACCAGTCCAGGATGTACCTCTGCCTTTGGCTGGGACAGACTCCAGCAGACTCACCTGAGCCTAAATTAGGAATAAGCAGGTATAGATGGTGGAATGGATGGATTTACATTTAATTAGCATCACAGATAAAATAAACTGATACATCAGTCATTAAAGCAATGAGATGGAAATAATCAGTAAATAAAGGAAATCTATTCAGGATGAGAATAACAGTACAACAAGAAAAAACAAATAAAGCAGTAAAACTGGCTCGAATTTAAGGATGAAAAGAAAAATAAACAAGAACAGAAGAAATTTAAAAGCCAGCCTGAAAAAGCAGCACTAAATAAAACTCCATTCCTCAGCAGTGACACTGGAGCCATCATGAGGACTGGAAACGGCCGGACTACGTCCACTTGTATCAAAATAAAACAAAAACAACTTGACTAACATTTTACTTTTTTCATTCAGAATTGTAAACCCAGCAATTGATCATTTACTTTTCTTCTGTTCAAAGATGGGTATAAAGGTGGAGCCACTAACAAGCAGCCAGGAGGATTTACAGAAATCATTTAAGTTAACTTAACTGGCAATTATTAAACATACAGCTAAATTAGACAAAGCTTATCAGTGAGTGATGCAGTTTCTGCAGAGTTCATTACCTTTAAACACAGCGGAGTCTGAGGTCATTTCATTCCTATTACCATATAAAACCCTAAAACGCTCTAAATAAATGTTTTGCTCTAGAAAACGTATAAATGGTACGAGTGCTCAGTAAGTGTATTACTCCAAATGTTTACTTTCAGATGTACTTAAAGTCAAAAGTCCAGTTCAGTATTTCCTTCATCGTATTCAGACCTTCATTTTGCAGTGATGTGACGAGTTCAACATCGCTGAAAGCCAAAATTGCAGTCATGTCCGCATGATTTGCATCAGCACATTAAATCTAAATGAGGACCAGAAGAGCCAGGAAAATAACAGAACTTTGAGGTATTGGATCCCATCAACAGAAAACCTCAGTGAAGCAAAGCTCCATCAATAAAAAAATCAACTTTTGCAGCAACGGGGCCACGATCCAGTCCTCTGGTTTGGAAAGCGTCGGTCATTTTGTCTTTATTTTAAAACTATAAATTATTTTATTTACAACCCCAGGTCAGAAGAATTTGGCAAGAAAAGAAAAAAAAAAATGTTTTTTTTTTTCTCATCAACCTAATTTGATTTGTTAATATGCATCTTTTCCAGCAACACATCCCATAAAACGCTGGGACTCATGCTGCCGTTTCTTCCCACGACACTTCAAAAATGTTCTCGCGCTGAGGCGGCCAATAAATAACACATGTACGTTATTGTTTTTTCACACTCTTATCGCAGATATGTCTTGGGTTAGCACGAGCATGGGGTCAGAACTGCAACATTTTTAATTTCTAAATTCTCCACACATTCTCTACTGGCCTGGTCAGGAGAGAAGACAGGCGAGTCCTTCAGCCATACCTTTGTAATGTGTGCAGAAATGCATTTTAAATGGCTGTTGCTCAGAAAATGTGATCTTGAAGGCTCAGTTGTGTCTGCATTAAGTTTAAAGGGCACTGATACGAGCCCATACCATCACTTCCTGCTGATAACAACCTGGGTGGTCCTTTTCATCTTTGATCCAGAGCACACAATACTCCATCTCTCCCAAATATAGATCTGGAAAATTGATTTGTCGGAGGAAATACATGTTTCTGCTGTGTGATGGTCCATTCCAGAGATATTCCTGCAGCCTCTGGACAAGTTGAACATAGGATTTCTTGTTTCCAGAGTAATCGGCTGCATTTGTAAATGTTGCGCTGTGCTATAATGCGTGACAAAGGATTTCTGTGATAATTTTGCTTTTATGGTTAAAGCCTTTGATGATTGGCAGCTCCTGAAGTCCCAGTCTGTCATGTTTTTAAACATTTGAATGATTTTCTCAATCACTGTGGGAAAGGCTCTGGTCAAAGATACCGCTTTCCTGTCAAGTAATATAATCAGGTGATTGTGTTATATATTGTATTAATGTGGACATATCTATTTCTAGTTTGATCTTGTTGCCCTAAACAAACTACAGTCATGGAAAAAATTATTAGACCACCATTTTTTCTTCACTTTCTTGTTCATTTTAATACCTGGTACCACTAAACGTCATCATGTGACTAAAACAGACAGAAAAGAAAACACTGAATGCATAAAAGCAGTGTTTTTGGCAGTACAACGCCATAGCTATTGATGTAAAAACTTAAGTGATTTAGGTTATAATCAAGAAAACCATGGAAAATGGTAAGATATCAGCTCTTAAATAAAACTCTTCTGAGCAATCTTTGTGGTTATCGTTATGTTTGTCCAAACAAATGTACCTTTAGTTGTACCAGGCATTAAAATGAACAAGAAACTGAAGAAAACAAGGGTGGTCTAATCATTTTTTTCCATGACTGTATGTCCCATTTTTATTGATTTATTTTTCTGTCTAGCTTTTTGAGACACTATCATCTCATGTCTTTTGTGATTTGGGGATGTAAACAAACTGCATTCATTTCCACCAGAACAATATAATGTTCCCTCAACCTTTTCTTCTGGTTATTCTCTCTACGGCATTTCTTGCTGAAGATATAAACAAAGAAATGATTTCATATTTATTCCTACAGGAATCTCCTTCATTATCTCCTGCATTTGTGTACTCACTTGGTGGACTGTTTATTAAACTGTAAACAAGCTGTAATTACCCTCTGCTCAGCGACCGCCGTGTTTCTGAATGACATGTTCTCGGTTTCCCTCGTGTCAACTCGGGCTCACACAGACACTGAGGTGGCAAATCCAGTTTGAGACGTGTGATCTGAAATATGAGACTGTCTGCAGAGCGCAGCTGTGTTTTACCTTGAAGTACTGAACTGAATGGACTTCTCTCAGCGCTACAGGGACGTTAGCACTACTGATTATCTGGAGATGTTATGGTTCAGTGTTTAAGTGCTCATGTGTAAGAAGGAAAGAAAGAAAGAAAGAAATGTACTGTGCTGACATTCTGAGATGCATTAGGTGAGATTAATCAATCAGTCAAACTTTATTAGTATAGTACTTTTTATACAACTAAATGTAGCACAAAGTGCATTACAGAATCTAATTGTAAACAATAAAAACATCCTTTAGCCAATCATCCCATCCTGCCTCAGTGCAACACAACTCCAAACGAAAAAATATAAATAAACTGTAAAAGTTACAAGAGACTGCAGAGCCGAGGAAAAAACAATCATATTAGGATTTGAGTAGGGCCTCGTGGATTTCTTTTATAGATCTGTAACGAGGAAACAACAGAAGCTCCAAAGTAATTATGTCACTAAAATTCTAACAGGATAAAATCAGACAAAAAAACACAAAAAACAAAAAACTTCAAGCAATAGAAAGATGTGTTTTTATTACATTTAATTTACATTACAGATAAAATAAACTGGTATATCAGTTATTAAACCAATGGAACGCAAATAATCAGTAAATAAAATAAATAAGTTCACGATGAGCATAAAAGTATAACAGAAATAAACATCAGTGAAGCGGTAAAACCGGCTAAAATTCATAGATTAAAAAGAAAAATAAACAACTGAGAATAAATTCAAAAGACAAAGAAAAAACAAAAAGAAGCAATTATGTTAGAGCAGCCTCCTTCACACAGGTTTGGGGATAGAATTACGGGTCATCTCTTTGGTTTCACAAGACTCACCAAAGCACAACCACAGGTGTAACTTGAGCCAGAAGTAAACAGCTCAGAAGTAAACAGGAGGTGTGAAAAGGACCGGCGCTGTACATGAAACCGATCATCAGGGTTATTTGGGCCTGCTGTCTCGTCTCTGCATTTGACACCTGCAGGTGACAGACGTCCACGACTCCTCGGTGTCCACTGCCTCCATCAGCTGGAGCAGAGGTGCTTGAACAAAAGACAAGGAGGAAACACAATAGGGACACACCTGCTGGAGACGCCGGTCCTTCCCTGTAATCCTCACTGCTGTCTCCGTCGGTCAGTTTTAAACAGCAAAAACGTTTTCCAGACCTCGGCCTTCGATAAAAACAAAAGTGGATGCAGTCCAACTTCACACAGTTCCATTGATTCAGTTCCACAACTCCATGAGGACAGGCGAAGCTTTGTATCATTGTTTATTTTCTTTTTATTCACAGTTTTGATCAGGTTACTGATATGTCCGGTCACATGGACACCAGTGCAACGCCTTCACAGTTTAATGTTGACAAGCCCAAACCTTATTTTTCCCCATCAAGCCCGTTTATTGACAGAATTTAAATAATTAAAAAAAAAAAATTTGAGAAAATTGTTCAATACATTCATCATGGATTTAACTCTTCAGATGCAAAAAAAAGAGGAAGAAAAATCCTTTTAATAGTATTTTTCTTTGAATTGTTATGCTGTGAATGGATGTCCACTGAAGTGCAACTAAACCATCCAAACCCATGCGCATGTTAGAGAATGGCTTTAAAATAACATTTTCAGTGACTACTATGGATGAATGGGTTAATTTTTTTTGGGGGGGACCATATCCTCAAGGACACAGTGATTCGCCATCATAACATAACTCATGGTGGGAATTGTGGTTCTTCTCTTCCGTCTGATTAGTCCCTGGTCCTGAGGAAGTAGATGATCCTCGGACAGGAAGCGGTTCATGCTACGCTAACGGCGGCGGCCCACAGGAGATCCGGGTGGACTGACAGCTCACATTCCTCTGTCAGGATGGGGAAGAGCGTTGAGACAACCACATGGAGTCAAAACACATTTGAGGCATAATAGTAATTCAGGCGGGCTGTAGATAACATGTCCATTCTGAAATTATGAGAGTAGAGGTTGGTGGCAAGAAGTCAAAAGGTCGAGAGGGAGGCAGAATCTGAGGAACAAATTACTTTTACAAGAATGTCAAAAAAAAGTCTGACAAGACTCAGAATGTAAAAGAAATATTGAATCTGCTAAATCCTTTTTTCTCCATCTCCTACAAAAAGGGTAGAGTCACATTGCCATTAGCAGAAATGTCCCTGACCATTTATTCTTCTGTGCACTCGTTCATTATATTTACAGCGCAGCTGACAGAACAGACAGTAAACGTGACACGGTAATCAAAGTGGATTATTATCAGAGCTGCACAAACAGCAGCTATCTTTATGTTGCTTTTGATGACATACTCAGCAATCACTACAAGGTGATAAGTGCAAAACACTTAGCAGACAGCGTGAGGAACAGCATCCTTGTTGATTGTATGGCTCAAATGACCTTCATTGAACTGTGTTCACTTCTGTTTTCAAAAAAAACCCCACGCTTAAATGTCTACGAAAGACAATGAGCTCATATTCCAGTCTGCAGAACTACAGGTGTTGGGTCGTGGTGTTTGATGAGCTCCATTACAAACAACGACTTCTCTGTTAACAGACAAAAGGTAATTTTCCACTTTGACTCTTCTCAGACCAACAAAAGATTTAACTCTCAGTTACTCCGGCAGGAGAAAACTGTGTTACTACTAGGGCTGGGCAAGTTAACGCGTTATTATCAAGTTAACGCATTAATTTATTAACGCCGACATTTAATTTATCGCGCGTTAACGCATGTGGCTCACATGCTTTTATTTTGAAAAGTCTGTTACTGGCTTCTGCGGAACTGGAAAACAATTGGCTGGTAAACATGCGGTAAAGCTAAAACAGACATGGAGAACGGTAAAAATCCGTGAACTTTACAGTTCGGGCAGCAACTCAGGTAGCAATATTAACAATTCTGTCTGAAAAAACGAAAATATTCTGGACTGCAACAAAACTTTGTGGTCATTCCTCCATGTTCCATCAGATCTGCTCCATGTGTTCACTGTCCTGCTGTTCTCTAGCTGGTTACTGCAGTGCGGCTCCATCTAGTGGCACAGAGATGTGTAATGACAACAGAAAGTCCAGTCCTCGATTATAATACAAATTCTACGGAGCCCCTTTGGTGACATTTGATTAAAAAAAAATAATCATAATAATGCGTGGCCACGAGATAATTATAGTAGCCATTTCCAAGCAGAGATTGATTGTTGCTTGCTTGATTCGTACTTTAACCAACAAACATGGACACTTTTGACTTAATTTCATTTTATTTTAATAAAGGAATGAATTACAATGACATTCTTAAGGCACTTGTGGTTAGGCGTGGAGTATTGCTTAGCAAGAGACACTTAATTCGGCTGCTCAACGTATTAACTATCCCGTGACCACACATTATTATGTCGTGGCCACGCATTATTATTTTTTTTATCAAATGTCACCAGAGGGGCTCCATATAATTCAGTTCTGTGGTCCCGTTTTTTAATTTCGTATTTTTGATTCAAGTCTAAAATTGAAATATAAAAAAAAGAGGGAATTTTTTTGTTTTTGTTTTTATGTGTTAGATTAAAAAACAAAAAACGTAATAAAATGTCACTTTTTAATTTTTAAAAATATTTGATTGGCAATTGAAAATGGAAAGAATGAATGATACACAGATTGGTAAAGTTACTGAACTTTAACATGGACATTTTCATTTTAAAGTTAAAGATTTGACAGAAACAAGGTTATTTGTAACAACTGACAAGTTGAACTCCCCGTTAAAAGTTTCTGCTGTTACCTCAGAAATTACCTGTTTTAATGTTCTGATTGTGCTGAGCCACAATCATTTTGTTGGATTTTGTTTGTAGACTTTTTTTTTTTTTCATAAAAACAACATGACATTAATGCCCTGGCAGTGGCAATAAGCTTTATTTTATATAGATGAGATTTACACTAAATATGTGTTACTGACAAGTGCTGATGTTAAACGTGTTTGTTCTACAAATGTTATGGCACTTTAGTTCATATGGCAGCAGAACATTTCAATAAAAGTGCATTTTACACTACTTTTGAATTCATTATTTGATTTTGCGTATACAATGCGATTAATCCGTGATTAATCAGGGAAATAATGCGATTAATCGCGATTAAAATTTTTAATCGTTGCCCAGCCCTTGTTACTACATAATAACATAATGATACAAATGGGTCCAGTTAACACGATGTAACATGTCCTGCTTTATCACCAGCTCCTAATGTTAATATGTATGAAACTGTATTTGAAGATTTTGGAAATAAACAAAGGTGCATTGATCTTCTCTTTCACTCCATCTTCCCAGCATGCACAGCTGCATTTCTTGAAGTATTGAAGTGCTGAAATTTTCCTTTCTTTTCCACTCCTGGATTACATTTCTTAACCCGTCCTCCTAAGTCTTTGTCTCTAATTCAGAGTGCACTGTATCGTACTGTGTGTGCAGGGAGTCAAATAAAAGTTTCTGCTGCACTTTTTCTGAATTCAGACTAATAATGTCATGTCATCACAGCCTTCTATCTTTTTATACTCCTCTGTTTGTCCTCTGAGTGATACCGCACATGTACCTTGTAAATTGAATGAAATGGGAACGCTGTGAGCACAGTTAAGTGTATCTGCTTGAACAGAGACGCCCCCGAGCATCCGGCGGCTGCTTTAGACCGACACCGGTGCACAAACAGCTCCCAAATGATTTAAAAACCCAGTTCAATACAATAATACGCTGCAATCACAAAAAACAAAACCCAGAAACTAAGTTCCAAAGTTAGTACAGACTGCAGAAAATATAATCTACAGTCATGGAAAAAATGATTAGACCACCCCTTGTTTTCTTCAGTTTCTTGTTCATTTTTAATGCCTGGTACAACTAAAGGTACATTTGTTTGGACAAACATAACGATAACCACAAAGATTGCTCATAAGAGTTTTATTTAAGAGCTGATATCTTACCATTTTCCATGGTTTTCTTGATTATAACCTAAATCACTTAAGTTTTTACATCAATAGCTATGGCGTTGTACTGCCAAAAACACTGCTTTTATGCATTCAGTGTTTTCTTTTCTGTCTGTTTTGGTCACATGATGACGTTTAGTGGTACCAGGTATTAAAATGAACAAGAAAGGGAAGAAAAAATGGTGGTCTAATAATTTTTTCCATGACTGTAAATGATCTGTTTTCAGGGAACAAACCATAATGCAATAATCCCACATAACACACAGTCTGGGCGTGCCTGTTCCTTCCTCGTATCACTGAAGTGATTTTATGAAATGAGCTAAATGTAATTTAATTATTGTTTTGCTTACTGGAAAATAATATACGCACATTTTAATCTTTCTTCTTTCTTTTTTTTTTTTAGATATCAGTAGATATCAGTAAGACAGAACAATTTAGGCTACATGAAGTCAATTCTTATAAGACATTCTGTAGTTTTTAAAGTAGAAAATATGTATGAAAGAGATCTAACATATCAGTTATGCAAGCACTGAATAAATCCAGGCTGAAAATGTTATGAAATGATTTATTGACGTACACCAATCAGCCAGAACATCGTGACCGCCCCCTGAGTATTGAGAAGGTGCTCGTTGTGCTCCTGGAAGTTCTTCAGACAGTCAGGGTCTGAACAGCTGGATAGGAGGGGTCTCCATGGGTTGATTCCTTCCCACAGACACCTTCATTTCCATCAGATTGTGTTTTTTGAGCACTTCCTTAATAAAAAAAAAAAAAAAAAAGAAGAGGGGTCCACTGCTCACCGTCAGGGGGGATGCCGAGGGTGAGGATGTTGCCATGTTATAAAAATAACGTCAGTGCGAATGCCAGGATGAAGGGTTCCTGGCAGAACATTGCTGTGTGACAAGATGACTTGTGTGCTCATGTTACCTGTCTGTGGTCACAGCGAAGTGGCTGATCAAACACAAGCTTAAGAAATGTTTTCAGGAAAAACATGTTTTGACTTCGAATCACACGTAAAAGACCCCTCTGTTGCTGCTCAAGCGGAGTTTTGTGACTTATGAAGTACGAAAAAAACTTTGGAAAATGATCCCTTGAAGCTATGGATTATAAAAAATTCCACACATTCTAAATGGAAAATATTTACGAGGAGGATTTTTCTCCAGCGCACATCATCATGAACGCCCCAGCCAATATCTCAGAGTCAGACTTTAAGACTGTGACTTTTACCACAAGTTTATTTGATATGCATCATGCTGAATCTGTTTAAATAATATAGTCAAATTCAACATGATTTACATCACGAAAGATGAAAAAGATCAAAAGTCTTTCTCTCTTATATATATATATATATATATATATATATATATATATATATATATATATATATATATATATATATTATATATATATATAGAAATAATATAGACCAATTTCTTGTTCATTTTAATACCTGGTACCACTAAACGTCATCATGTGACTAAAACAGACAGAAAAGAAAACACTGAATGCATAAAAGCAGTGTTTTTGGCAGTACAACGCCATAGCTATTGATGTAAAAACTTAAGTGATTTAGGTTATAATCAAGAAAACCATGGAAAATGGTAAGATATCAGCTTTTAAATAAAAACTCTTATGAGCAATCTTTGTGGTTATCGTTTGTCCAAACAAATGTACCTTTAGTTGTACCAGGCATTAAAATGAACAAGAAACAGAAGAAAACAAGGGTAATTATATATATATATATATATAGATATATAGATATATATATATATATATATATATATATATATATATATATATATATATATATAGCCTCACAACCTTCTTGCTGTGAGGCTAACAGTGCTAACCACTAAGCCACTGTGCTGAACCGTGTTATATTCAAATAAAATTAATTTTTTAAATTTACGTCTATCAGACTTACAGCTGCTATTTAAGGCCAGTGGAAAACAAAGTTAAAAAAAAAAAATATATATATATATAAATAAAAAATTATGTGTAACTTCAAGAATTTCTTTCTCAAAAAACAAATCTGTCACACAAGCTATGAGACACGCTATGAATTGTTGGAAACCAGCTATGTAATTAAGTTATGACGTAAATACAAATGCAATCTGTTTTTTTTTTTTTTTAGTGTGTAACTGAATTAGAGATATTCATGAGTTATTAATCAAAATTTTTAAAAAAGAAGAGACCTTTGGCCTGTGAGCTCAATATAAAATTCATTCTTTTGCTTTGTGTCTTTGTGATCCCAGTTTGGTTAAAAGGAGGATTGATATGATATAATGCAAATTAAAGATAAACACAGTAATTCTGACATTTACTTTGACTTTTATTTCTTTGCAAACAGCATGAACCTAAGACTTTTTATTCTTAATCATAAATTTAATTTAATTTGTTTATTTGGGAGATTAAAAAAGGATGATTGGACCAGAAGCAGCATCCATGAAAGGGTTAGTCAACAGAGGTGTTGAAATGTTTAAAAACAACATCCCTCACAGAAAGATTAACAAGGATATTTCATATTTCTCCTTCCATAATGCATAACATTGGTAAACCATTTCAGAAATCTGGAGGAAGTTTAGTGTATAAAGGGCAAGAGTGCAAACCTAAACTGGAGACCAGTGATCCTCTGACGATGCTGCATCAAAAAGCACCAATTGTTAACAAGTTATAACATCGTTATAACCACATGGAAAAGGAATTATGGTACTTTGAGAAACTTTTCTCAAGCACTCCAGCACAGAGCTACATTCACAAACATGTATTGGGGTCATACTTATTTCAGATTATTTTTCTGAGCCCAAAAGCCAGAGTGTGATGGAACAGAGTTAAAAAACTCATTTACAATACTATCATAACAGAATTAAAGGACACAGAGGCCTTAGAGCAACAAGACAGTGCAAAACTATTCTCTTTACACACCGCTTTTCTTCCTCAAAAGAAAAGCGTACAGGTACTGGACTTACCTGTCTGCACTCCTGACCTGTTCCTTAGAAGAGACTGTAGAGGATTTTGAATAGGAAAATGAGACGACAAAGTCAGGTGTGCAACACTGGACTGGTGGCAGTTGGGCCAAGAAAGTTCTGTCATGAAGGCCCACTGCCTGGAGATCAGGCTCTTCATTTGTCCTTATAACTCTATAGATAAATCAGAAAACACCGAAATGCATAATATGGTCACTTTAAATGAAATAAAGTTGATGAGAAAATCCCAAAGTATCTTGAGGTCATCATACTGTCTGCAAAGAAATAAAAGTCAAAGTTAAATGTAAAAATTCACTGGATTTTGTTTTCTGTGTTTTAATTTATTTGTTTATTTTGCATTTTGGCTTGTATTTCCCTATTCAAAATCTTTATTAGAAAAGTAAAAGTTAAATAACAGCGACCAAGACTGAAAACAGTTGCAGTGCTTCTACACATTTTTATGAGAGAATGACCTTCCAAAACACTGATGCTACATCGCTAGCAGCACCGAGGAGGGAGCAAGATGATCAATGTCGTGATCAGGTCACAGTTTGAAACAGTCATCTGAACTACCACCCTCAAGTTTATATTCACAACAGAACGACATGGCTACTTTTACAACTTGCAGAATTACAGCATGAGACATGTTCCTGCTTTCTCTATAACCTGGCTAATGAGCAACCAGCGGGCTTTGGTTTTTTTCCGTTTCTTGATTTTGACCAACCAAATATCTTGTCACTCTGATCAGATTTACAGAAAAGGTTTTCCAAAATATCAACCCTGAAAATGAAGAAATGGTGCATTAATAGAAAATTAAATTCAAAGTGGCTTACTTCCTGTTGGGTTTGTTTGTGAGGCCACTTTCCTTTATTGCGGCTACAGGAAGGTTACATAAGGACACAGTAATTTGTCCCTGATAGTAATTCCCAGAGGACTAACTGCACCATATAAACCTAAAGAGTGCACTGTGGTGTTGTTTTCTCACACTTGGGTAAATTATGTACATGTTTGCCACTTAAACCACTGACATGTTTACAGACTTCTTGATTATGTATGGAAGTATTTCTGTGCCATCTGAGTTTGAATACGAATTTTTAAGATTGAAATTTTTCAGCATCAAAATCAGACTTTGAATTTTAAAAAACATCAGATTTCTAGCACTGAATATTTTTTTGCCTCTGAATTTTATTTTGTTAAAAATAAATTCAGTGTTAAAAAAATTGTTGTCTTAAAATATTCAGTTTTTCAAAATTCAACAAGCAAAGAAATTCAACACCCCAAAAAATTCAGCGTAAAAAAAAAATCAACATCTCAAAAAAATTCAGTGTAAAAAAATTCAATTTCTAAAAAAAAAAAATCAGAGTAAAAAAATTCAACCTCAAAAAATTCAGTGTAAAAAAATTCAACCTAAAAAAATTCAGTGTAAAAAGAACCAGACTCAACATCAGGGTCACCAGGGAGAAGCAATCGATCCCCGTCTCAATTCAGCCAAAGTCCAGCCAATCACGTTACGCTCCACTGGTCATGTGACACCCACCCAGATAGTAAGACGGACCAGTCGGCCATGGCAGCAAACTCAGGTGATGGTGCTGCGGTGAGTCTGTTTACTGGACATTGGCTGAATTGAGACAGGGATCGATTGCTTCTCCCTGGTGACCCGGATGTTGAGTCTGGTTCTTTTTACATTGAATTTTTTGAGGTTGAATTTTTTTACACTGAATTTTTTGAGGTTGAATTTTTTTACGTTGATTTTTTTTTTAGAAATTTAATTTTTTTTACACTGAATTTTTTTGAGATGTTGATTTTTTTACTTATACTTCCATAATTTCTGTGCCACCTGAGTTTGAATACGAATTTTTAAGATTGAAATTTTTCAGCATCAAAATCAGACTTTGAATTTTAAAAAACATCAGATTTCTAGCACTGAATTTTTTTTTGCCTCTAAATTTTATTTTGTTAAAAATAAATTCAGTGTTAAAAAAATTGTTGTCTTAAAATATTCAGTTTTTCAAAATTCAACAAGCAAAGAAATTCAACACCCCAAAAAATTCAGTGTAAAAAAAAAAAAATCAACTTTTAAAAAAAATTCAGTGTAAAAAAATTCAATTTCTAAAAAAAAAAAATCAGAGTAAAAAAATTCAACCTCAAAAAATTCAGCGTAAAAAAATTCAACCTCAAAAAATTCAGTGTAAAAAGAACCAGACTCAACATCCGGGTCACCAGGGAGAAGCAATCGATCCCTGTCTCAATTCAGCCAAAGTCCAGCCAATCACGTTACGCTCCATTGGTCATGTGACACCCACCCAGATAGTAAGACGGACCGGTCGGCCATGGCAGCAAACTCAGGTGATGGTGCTGCGGTGAGTCTGTTTACTGGACGTTGGCTGAATTGAGACAGGGATCGATTGCTTCTCCCTGGTGACCCGGATGTTGAGTCTGGTTCTTTTTACACTGAATTTTTTTAGGTTAAATTTTTTTACACTGAATTTTTTGAGGTTGAATTTTTTTACGCTGATTTTTTTTTTTTTTAGAAATTGAATTTTTTTACACTGAATTTTTTTGAGATGTTGATTTTTTTTTTTTTACACTGAATTTTTTGGGGTGTTGAATTTCTTTGCGTGTTGAATTTTGAAAAATTGAATATTTTAAGACAACAATTTTTTTAACACTGAATTTATTTTAACAAAATAAAATTCAGAGGCAAAAAAAATTCAGTGCTAGAAATCTGATGTTTTTTAAAATTCAAAGTCTGATTGTAATGGTGAAAATTTTCACTCTTAAAAATTCGTATTCAAACTTCAGGTGGCACAGAAATACTTCCATACTTCCATAATTATGGGACATACCAGACGAAGACCATTTATCTGTATTCAGTGACTATTATAAGCACAACAGTTTCAATCAGGCCTGTGCACCTTTCTAAGCTCTGGCTCCTAATTAACTTCCATCCTCACGGATGCCAAGAAATATGTGCAGCAGACCGAATTAATCACATGAATGAAATTAGACGGCTGCAAAAAAAAGGCTAAAAAGCAGACATATACAGTGTCTTATTAAAGTATTCGGCCCTTTGAACTTTTCAACCTTTTGCCACATTTCAGGCTTCAAACATAAAATTTTAATTTTTTGTCAAGAAAATACAACAAGGGGGAAACAATCGTGAAGTGGAACAAAATCTAGTGGATGTTTTCAACTTTTTTAACAAATAAAAAACTGAAAAGTGGGGTATGTAATATTATTCGGCTCCCTTGCATTAATACTCTGCAGCGCCACCTTCTGCTTCAGTTCCAGCTCCAGTCTCTTGGGGTTTGTCTCTATCAGTTTAACTCATCCAGAGACTAAATTCTGGTCCATTCTTCCTGTAAAACAGCTGGAGCTCAGTGAGGTTGGATGGAGAGCGTTTGTGAACAGCAGTCTTCAGCTCTTTCCACAGATTCTGGACTGGATTCAGGTCTGGACTTTGACTTGGCCGTTCTAACACCTGGATACGTTTAGATTGTAGATTTGTCTTCATGTTTTGGATCATTGTCCTGTTGGAAGATAAATCTCCGTCCCTCTCCGTGAGCTTTGTTGCTTTTACACCAAACTTATCGTTTTCCATTGTGGCCAAAAAGTTTGATTTTGGTTTCATCCGACCAGAGCTCCTTCTTCCACATGTTTGGTGAGTCTCCAGGTGGCTTGTGGGAAACTTTAAACCAGACTTTTTATGGATATCTTTGAGAAATGTCTTTCTTCTTGCCACTCTTCCATAAAGGCCAGATGTGTCCAGTGTAGGACTGATTGTTGTCCTCTGGACAGACTGTCCCACCTCAGCTGTAGATCAGTTCATCCAGAGTGATCATGGGCCTCTTGGCTGCATCTCTGATCAGTCTTCTCCTTGTTCCAGATGAAAGTTTAGAGGGACGGTCCGGGTCTTGGTAGATCTGCAGTGGTCTGATCCTCCTTCCATTTTCAGTCTGATTGCTTGCTCAGAGCTCCTTGAGATGTTTAAAGCTTGGGAAATCTCTTTGTATCCACATCCAGCTTTAAACTTCTCCACAACAGTATCTGGGACCTGCCTGGTGTGTTCCCATGATGCTCTCTGAGCTTTAAACAGAACCCTGAGACTATCACAGAGCAGGTGCATTTATACGGAGACTTGATTCCACACAGGTGGATTCTATTGATCATCATCAGTCATTCAGGACAACATTGGATCATTCAGAGATCCTCACTGAAACTTCTGGACTCAGTTTGCTGCTCTGAAAGTAAAAAAGCCAAATAATAATGCACGCCTCACTTTTCAGTTTTTTATTTGTTAAAAAAGTTTTTAAAATATCCAATAAATCTAAAAGGTTGAAAACTTCAAGGGTCTGAATACTTTGGTAAGGTTCTGTAGGTCTACTGGTGCAGATTTGGGTGGTTGGTTCGACCGGCTGTGACTGGAGTTATGAAAATGTGCTATTTTTGTAAGATCCACATGTGCAATTAACTACACATCATTCATCATGCATCAAATTCCAATATACTATATAAAAATATATACTATGCAACTTGATATTTCCAGAGGGTGGTGGACTGCATGCCGTTGTGTGAAGGTGTGGGTTTGTTCCATCTTGCTGAAACAAGCAAGGGCTTCGCTTCTTTTTTCAAGCGCTGGGTTTTCTTGCAAACCTTGGACACTTAAAACATCACATCTGTTCCCAGAGTTCCCTCTGGCACCCTGAAGGAGACAGCAGACCCGGTTTCATATGATCTAACCATTTCAGTCAACAACAAAGGAGATGTGGCGGTTGACTCGGTTGTGGGATCTCTATCTTCAAGTTTTGTTCTCTTACTGCTGGGTTTGGTTTAGGCACCAAGATAAGATTTTTACAGTTAGGAAAAGGTCATGGTTCGGTTTAAACGTTTTCACAACCCTGCACCATACAGATGAGGTATTTTATGTTTTGCATACCTAAAGCACCGATAACCCGATAATACTTATTCTGATGTGTATAGTCGTTTGATTTGGTCTTAACACAAAAACATAAACACTTGAAAACTCAAACAGAGAATCAGCTTTTTTTCTTCTGAGCATACCACATATTTAAAAGAGCAGCCTATTGCTCTACTTATTTCAGTTTTTTTTTCTACCTCTTATCACTTGTCTTCCGGCTGGAACTAGAAAACTAGGATGCAGAAAGCAGATTAAGGAAATACTGTGTGCGTTTACATGGTAAGTTTAATTCCTCTTTAATTCAGAATTAAAGTTAAAGCCAAATAAAAGTTACCATGTCAACACTTAATTTCATATGAAAATGTCAATACCGAATTAAACTTAATTCCGAAGTAAGTGGCTGGTTTATTCCCATTTCAATTCCGCATTAAGTAATTCCACGGTCATGTTTACACTCATTCCTCTTTAAAATAATTCCCGTCTTTCTGCGCATGCTAGTTCTCTTGGCCGCCTGTCGTGATGACGCTTATATTCCGCGCTGGGCTTGTTTTCAAGATGGCAGCACGCAGTAAACGGTGTTCAAGAGCAGAGACGATTTATTTAATAAATAGCTTGGAGGAACTGGAAATAATTAAAAGAACAGATGGCAGGAAACATAAAAATTGTGAGCTTTTCAAAGCGGCCAGGTTAAATGAAGGAGGTTTCACAGATAGAGACGCCACCCAGGTCAAAAATAAGTGGAATGTTGTTGCTAACCGAGTTAGCTAAGTTTGTTTTCTTCCGGTAGACGTAAAGACGTCCCCCCCCATCCAATCAGAACCCTTCCCAACCCCCAGACCTAAAGAGGAGTTGGATAAAGCCGAACAAACGTGTTTTCAGTGTAAACCTTAATTCAGAATTACTATTTCCATGTAAACTCGAAGGAAAATAGTTTAATTCGGAATTATTTAATTCCTAATTTTAATTCCGAATTAAAAAACATCATGTAACCACAGCCACTGTTTGATTTGGTTTGAAACCACACTTGGTTTTACAGAACCTGTTGCAACAGGATCAATTACACAACTTCTAGCAGACAGACAACTGAGGACGGGGAGGCTTAATCATCATAAGGTATGTGAGAAAACTTTAACAAACGTCATTGAAGGACGGTCACTCGCATTTTCAGGCTGGTTTGAACAGATAATCCCCTCAGACTCCTCCACACATGAACATTTAATACATGTATGTATTAAACCTGCAGCTCTTGCAACATTTTACCAGCTATATCCAATGAAATAGAAAAAAAAAGTGTTTTTTGCACATTTAAATCATGTTTCTTGTGCGCCCCAGTACTTTGGAAATGCTGTTTAAAAAAAAAAAAAAAAAAAGAATATAAAAGAAATCACGGATCCACTTTGTTTTGTTTTTTTTCCCAGAAGAAAAAGTGGAACAAGAGTAAAGTCAGTGTGTTTGGAGCGGAGGCATTTCTGACGTTCTACATCTCCTGATCAGAATCATGTGTCTGCCACGTGGAGGGTTCACTGGATTTGTTTAGGCTCAAGTAAGAAAAAAAAAAAAAAGAAAAGAAAAGAAAAAAGAAAAAAAAGAAAAACAGTCAGGGGTTCCTTGAGGTGCAGGAATGAGATGGGATCCACCACATATGGAGCAAAGCTGCGAATCTTAGGACTTCTGTTTAGGAAAGAACAGATACTCTCTGTGGAAAACGTACAGTTGACAGCGAGGAAAGTTCAAAACAGAACAATCTGATTCACACATACAAACAAAAGCAAGTTCAGTGTGATCACATGACCTTTATGTCACACTTTCATCATTATTCTAGAAATATTTTCTAGAAAAGAACTAAAAATTATATTAATTATATCTATTTCTGCTACCACGTTTTCCCTGGTGTTTGCTTGAACCAAAGCATTAAAAACATAAAAGCATCACTGTAGGACAACAAAACATGTTTGTTCAGACTATTATGAGGGTGTGGATTTAAAAGCCCCCCCCCCCCCCCCCCATCGTTGTCCAATATCCTCCCTGAGTTTGTGCTTCTTCAGGTGCTGAAGGGTGTGGCATCACTCCAGAAAACAACAAGAAGTTTTGAAATCTTCATGCTTCTGCTCTCCCTCAGATGGGCGGAGGCATGCAGGAAGCACGTGAAGCAACGTGTGTGTGTGTGTGTGTGTGTGTGCGTGCGTGCGTGTGTGTAAATCACCCATTCAAATTTGAACTGAACAGTTCAGGATATTCTGGAGATCTCAGAGGTTTTGGAAATGCTCGTAAGAAACAGGAATGCATTCCCATATTCCCAGTTTTATGGTGGAAGATAAACACTGATTGGTTCCTGGTGCAGTGGGCTGTTTTTCTGCTTGTTGAAAATAGAAACACTCGTCAGTAGAACTGCATCGACAAAGGTTTTGAGCTGAAGCAAGGTGTATATCTTGCTTCAGCTCAGCCGTGAGCTTAGCCATCAGCTTAGCCATGAGCTTAAGGAAAGATGCAGAGAGCATGCTGGGATGTTCTGTGTGTGTGTGTGTGTTTTCATTCATGTTTTTGTGATTTAAGGTTCTGAAGTGCAAGCTGTTCAGTTCCCATCTGAGATCTATTATATCTGTTTGAATTTTGTGTCGCTGAAGTTTTTTGTGCTAAAGATTGTGACATGGATTTATTTCTATCACTTGTAGCTTGGAGCACATAAAAAACGATTCCCTCTTGTCATCGTAGGGCGACAGGTGGAGAAATTAATGTTTGCCTTTACAGCACAAGGCCAACAAATATGGAAGAGTGCTCCCTGTTCCCATGGAGACGCTCATCTGTCGTTGCGGAACGCAATCCAGATGTTGGAGGAGGTCAGCAGAGTCCAAACACGTCAGAGTGAACTGCTGCTGGTCCACTCGCAGGGAGATTCAACACGTACATTAAAGAAGATAGATTATGTGATAAAGACTTTACTCTCCTCAAGCTGACCCCATTTACTGCAGTTTAATAAAATGCCATCCTTTTATTTAAAAAAAACAAAAACAAACAAAGAGGAAGACAGAACAACAACTGGCTTTTGGAACATGTTTTTACAGCCAAAGAGGCTGAGTCAGACATCATCCATCCCTTATCTGCAGGGTGTGCCTCTTTTGAAATTGGTATTGCAGATTTGTGTTACTCACTTCCAGGCTGCATCAAAGCCTGGATGATGTGAAGTCGTAAGTGGAGCTGAAGATGTGGTAACTAGATGCCACAGGACCCTCAAATCTGTCCCCCCCCCCCCCCCCCCCCCCCCCCCAACTGAATGACATACAGAGCCTTACCAAAGTATTTGCCCCCTTGAGCTTTTCAACCTTTTGCCACATTTCAGGCTTCAAACAAGAAGATATAAAAGTTTCCTTCTTTTTCAAGAATCAACAACAAGTGGGACACAATCGGGAAGTGGATCAAAATTTATTGGATATTTCAAACGTTTTTAATAAATAAAAACTAAAAAAGTGGGGCGTGCAATATTATTGGTCCCCTTTACTTTCAGAGCAGCGAACTGACTCCAGAAGTTCAGTGAGGATCTCTGAATGATCCAATGTTGTCCTGAATGACTGATGATGATCAATAAACAGTCTTGGTTTAAAGTTTCCCACAAGCCACCTGGAGACTCACCAAACATGTGGAAGAAGTTTCTCTGGTCAGATGAAACCAAAATTAAACTTTTTGGCCACAATGCAAAACGATATGTTTGGAGTAAAAGCAACACAGCTGATCACCCTGAACACACCATCCCCACTGTCAAACACGGCAGTGGCAGCATCATGGTCTGGGCCTGCTTTTATCCAGCAGGGACAAGGAAGATGGTTAAAACTGATGGGAAGATGGATGGAGCCAAATACAGGAGCATTCTGGGAGAAAACCTGTTGGAGTCTGCAGAAGACCTGAGACTGGGACGGAGATTTTATCTTCCAACAGGACAATGATCCAGAACATGAAGACAAATCTACGTAATAAACGTATCCAGGTGTTAGAACGGCCAAGTCAAAGTCCAGACCTGAATCCAGTCCAGAATCTGTGGAAAGAGCTGAAGACTGCTGTTCACAAACGCTCTCCATCCAACCTCACTGAGCTCCAGCTGTTTTACAGGAAGGTGGCGCTACAGAGTATTAATGCAACGGGGCCGAATAATATTGCACACCCCACTTTTCAGTTTTTTATTTGTTAAAAAAGTTGAAAACATCCACTAGATTTTGTTCCACTTCACGATTGTGTCCCACTTGTTGTTGATTCTTGACAAAAAATTTAAATCTTATATCTTAATGGCTTTGAAGCCTGAAATGTGGCAAAAGGTTGAAAAAGTTCAAGGGGCCGAACACTTTCACAAAACACTGTATTCAGACCAAGGCAGACCCAGACAAACGACAAGGTTCATGAGTAACATCAGACACGCCAAATATATCCCTTTTAACCAAAAACAACTGTTTTTCTTTTTCATAAGATTCGCCAGTTAGCCGTGCCATAAAAATGTTATACATACTGTATATCCCCTTAAAGCAGTTCAGCCACAGCTACACACGAGCGTGAACCACAAGCACGCTCATTAACGATTTAGACAGCCGGCCAAGTTGGATGAAAAGTCTCTAAGTCAAGCTGAGCTCATTGGTTAAGCTTCAGGGATCATCTGCAAATGTCCTCCTGTGCACTTTATGTGTGTGTCCGTGTACACACTTCATCATTAAACAGTGCCGTACATCGTTTTCTTTTGTTTTCTCTCTTTCTTTTTTACAGAAAGATGACTCATTGGAAAATATTCAGCCAGGTGGTTTTCGTCGCATCGTCTGTATCCAGGTGAACCTACCTGGACTTGTGGTTGCTTTTCTGTGATGCTCTACAGAAAATATGGCGTATTTGGCAGTAAAAAGTCTCCCTTCACTTTGAATTAATGCAGAAACGAGTCAAAGTACAATAACGTACAGGTAAGCGGTCCCCGTCCTGTCATCCGTTAGCTTTTGTAAGTGGCAGCTCACATGCGGTCGGAGCGCTCGAGTGATTGGATTAACAGATCAGGTTATTTTGATATGAGAGGTGCCTCCTGCAGAAGAGTCTGAGGCTCACAATAATTTGCTGACAAGAGAGTTATATAATCTTAGATCAGCGTTACCAAGACAGGGTCCCTTTTTTAGGTGTTTAACTCCAGTTACGTTTATCCTGTTCCTGACTGGTCTGTTACAGTTAAGGCCAGTGTTAATACTGATGAATGAAATGAGACTAAGACAAGTCACGGCTCAACCTTTCTAAATCTGCAAATCATCTGCCACATTCAGGAATGTTTTAGTTTGTGTAATCCAGTGAAGGAGTCATCATTTTCCTTTCTACCACCTACATACTCAGAGCTCACGGCTGACACAACCTTATATTCTCTAGCAGTGACTTTAACCTGATTAACCATTAACATTAACCAGTGCAACTTTAGCTTGTCCTGGTCAAGGAATAAAAGGAAATAAAAAAAAAAACATATTGGAGATTTCAACTTCTGAAAAACTTGATTAAGGAGGGAAAGTTCTTCCATCATCAATGCTATCTAACTTTACTCTACAAAGTACACTATTGAGTAAATAGTTCTCATATTCAGGAGGCCACAAACGTGACAAAAAAATAGCAGAATTAGTAGCAGTTTACCCTCCATTTTGATTTTACACACACACACTGATTTCTTTCTTTTTTTTTTTTTTTTTTTTTTTTTAATGCCTGGCAGCTACATTCAGCTGATTCCAGCACTTTAGGAAGGAACTGGATCAATTCCAGCTTACATACTGGACCGGGGGGGGGGGGGCTCCAGTCAACAGCTGCTCCATCAGTCCGTTTTATCTTTTAACTTTTAATTTGTATACAAATAACTTTTTTTTAAAAGTGATTCCAAACAGATTTTCTTGCTGCATATTTTATGGATTATTTTCCAACGTGAACATTAAATAAAAAAGACTTCTTTGAAAGAACAAAGGATCGTCTCGGGTGTATTTCTGAACAGAACTTGAATCAGTTCACACTTATTTTTTATAGCTTTGTGGAGATAAACTGCACCAAAAGCCAAAGGTCAAATGTGAGAGTACATTAAACATCTCTGTGGGTCATTGTTTGCATAATCTGTTGATCTGTTAGCTCTCTGCTCTGAGAACTCCAAATATTTATGTTCAGGATATTTTGACTCTCTTCTTCAGATTATCTGTGTGTCTTAACAAGCAAGTGGAGGAGTAAGTTTGTGCTAATTCAAATAAGCCTATTACAGAACTATGGCTGTTAGTGAGACGATTACCAGCAGGATGTCAATCTCTTTATTTCTTCTGTTGGTTTTACTGCATTTTCCCTTTTCTGCACAGAGAAAAGCATCACGATTCCTGATGCAGTTTTCCACTTGACTCGATTCATGACACATTTCACATTTTTAGCTTTCAGAGCTCTTCTATTGTGATTTAATTAAATCATCCAATTAGAGAGATTCTTCTTGTTGTGACACAGTTAAAAGAGGAGGTCCATGTCTCAACCGTCTCAGCATTAATCACTTAGCCTCTTAAGCTCATTATTTATCCTCTGCCAATGTCACCTCACACAGTCTGATTCCAGCCAAGCACCTTATATCAACATGATTCCAAATGAGCAGAGTTTTACAATTTATGTTGAGGGAAAGAAGCTGTTATTCACATTACATTTGCAGAGGTCCAGAAATGGGTTAAAAAATATATATATATATGTATATATATATATGTATATACACATTTTATTTTTATAGGGTCTGTTACAATGCCAATTATCTCTAGGCACTTAACAGAGATGTGTATTTATACACTACACTATACCATATAAAACTGCAAACATGGTTTCTGCTGCCGCCTAGCGGCCACTTAGCATTACTGCAGCCATCAGTCCACCAGTCATGTTTTAGGTTTTGACAGGCATTCCTATAGATGTGGTGTTTTATAATTAATGTCATTACTTAAGAAGGTTAAAATTAAAAACTTCCATACTTTATCACATCAGTTGTGTGACTTCAGAGAGGAGGCTTTTAAAAGAATGTAGCCCCTATGAGATTATTTCTTCACCAACAAAGCACTTATCATCATTTTGTTTCTACATTTTTATTAGTTTGAGCATGCTGTTTTGGCCCTTCTTTTTATTTGACTAATTCATCAAAAATAAAAAATAAAAACACTCTCCCTTTACTTTTGGGTGTTTGCTAAAACTTACACAACATGATGCCACTGTTCAGAAAAGTATTACCACAGTGAAAGGATCATTCTTTTGTCCCCAACTATTGGAACATATTACGTGTTTTTTAGAATAAGTCCATTAGAAGTTTTAAGAAAAGGAATGCTTTAAAATCTCTAAAGTTGCTTTGTGAAGATTGTTTTCCTCTGAATCTCCGAGGCTGAGATTTTATTATCAGTTTCAGTGAAAGCCTGAGCCCTCTAGCTCTGGATAATATCATTGCATCAGTGCTATGAAATCTTTAAATAATACCATATGTTTTTGTGTAATGATGATGATGTTCTATCTTGAACGGCTGTAAAACTGAAACATTGTGCTCCGTTGGTCCAACTGTGTGAAGAACAAGGTCCCTCTCCTCATTATATCTGCTTGCTTTGAGCCAACACATGAACTTTCATTATAATTTATTTCCTTCTTTCTCCTTCCTGCAGCACCCTACCTCATAAATCTCTTCTTCTATGTGAGAGGCGGCATGATCACCAAGACAAGAGGAAATACTAACAAACTAGAAGCTAAACTGGACTCCTGGAACATATTAACTGGACTGCAGGCTAACTTCTGGTTCCAACGGTAGAAGGCAGAGCTCTCCATTATCAAGCCCTGCTGTTCAATTTTATTTAATTTCAATTTCATTTAACAATTCTGTGATAGGCTTTGACTGCTGTGGGACATCCTATGATGGATTTTGCTGGCTCTGTTTTCATGATTTTAGGTGTCGTTATTATTGTTAGCAACTTTTTGTTTCTCTCTCGCTTTATTTTTTCTTCTTAAAACAAATATTTCTGGACTAAATGTGATGCTCAGCGTCTCTTTCATGTCCTTTCACGAACACATTTTGTTGGTTTCTACACTTCCTGGTACCATATGACTTTATTTTTTCATCTATTTATTTATTCATTCTTTGTTTGACAAGGACTATGCACACTACATATATTGTACCATGCATGGGCGAGGCTAGCCCTTTTTTAGGGGGTACTTCAGCACCCCTAAATTGAAATTCAGCACCCCTAAATTGAAATTCAGCACCCCAAAAACCTGGAGTAAGAAATGTTGTTATTCTAAAATTTTAGTTCGCGTTTGACAGGCTTAGATAATGTCCAAAACTTAATCCATAATTGTGGTTTAAGTTTATATTTTCAGAATGAAAGTGAAAACGACCCCGCCTAATGGTATCGTCCTCTTCTCACTAACGTTACTTGTGGGTTGTGGGGGGGCTCATTGGGGGCTCAGCACCCCTAAAGCTCTGACCCTAGAACCGCCCCTGGTACCATGTAGAAATAGCTACAAGATCATTCTTTCATATATTGTCCCTATAAATTTGGGTCTTTACTGAAATGAAAATTGAAATTTACCAATAAATTAAATAATCCTGTGGAATAACGGAGTGATAACAGTAACCAGGAAATCAATATTCAGAAGAGATCAGTGTGAGAAATATAATAATGGATTCTGATGGAAGTCTTTTGGACTTCAGGACTTCGGTTGGATAAATATAAAATAAATTGTAGTCAGAGAGAGTAAAATATGACTTGTAAAGCAATCCTCTTACCACTGACTCAACTAATCAAGAATCCCTTATTGAATTCAAATATTGAATCAGCATTAGCCAAAACCGATGACAGGCAAAGTTACTTCATTGACAAAAAAAAAGTCATAACAAATTGATTTGCGCTTTTCTGAAATCTATGATATTTTATGATTACAACAGAGGAGTTAAACCAGAAGTGACTGATAAGGTAACTGTCTCCATGGTGGAAAACGTGCACTCTAAATATATTAAATGGCCTATCCCCAAAGAATAAAGAAACTCATTTAAAATACTTTATAGTGCACCCAGTTGGAGAATTTCTGAAAAAAATGGATTTAGGTTTGAAATTGACCTGTTTTGCCTTTTGTAATGAAGCAGATGAACATTAGAACGTGTTTTTCTCAAAAGACTGAAAATAAATGACAATAAATCACATATTCTTTTATATCGATAACTTAAAATCAAATATCTCTAATCTGGTAAATGTGGTTATTTTAATGGGTAAATATCATATTTGTTGTAATAGCTGGAGAAATAGCAAACTCTCCTTTGAATGGTTTATTAATGACTTAAATTATTTTTCCTCTCCTTAAAAAACTGTACTTTAGTAAAATTAGCGATAAAGACCTGTGAAGACACATCCTGTTACCTGCTTTGATCTGCATCATTGGTTCCAGCAGCTGTCACCTGTATTTATCTTTCTTTATCAAGAGCTTCAAATCTTCAAACAATATCAGCGTAATGAAGTCCATGCTGCTGCTTGGAGCAGCAACCTCGAGGACGACCACTAGGGGGCGTCCTCTCCAGCAGAAGCTCCAGGTGTTTCGACACAGCAAAAACAAAAACACCAATTGTGAGTCATCTAAGTCACAGAAATTCCTAAAAAGCCTGAACAGAAGGCAGCTGGATGTGGAAGGTGTTTCACTTCTTCACTTCTAACTGGCCGGTGGGGGTGGGGGGTTTCAGGGGGGGGGGGGGGCACTGGTTTATGACCCTTCAATGTCATTCCCGCCTTGATTCAAGTGACCAACACATCTAGAGAGAATCAGGCTAGTGTCTCCTCCATTCTTAGCTCCTACTTGAGGAATTCTTTCTTCTTCTTTTTTTTTTTTACACTGGTTCGGGTCCAGGACTGTCTGTTTGTGTGATCGTGCCTCTCTGGTTATGTCACGGCGGTCAGGGTGGAAGACTTTTACTGTTTCCGTCGCTCCTATTGTTCCAGACTTGTAAAGACTCAAACAACCCACATGAGTGACGGGTTGGTGGGTGATTAACATGTGACTTCAGCATGTAAATCTCCACCATCTGTTATTCTGAACTGAGGAGGCCCTTCAGGTAAGAGGTTAAAGATCTTCCAGGAACTGAGAATAGAAGTCCTGGACGATGTTACAGTGAATAACAGAGTAACACGGGCCCCGGATATTCCCTGTAATCTTTCCAGTTCAGGATAAACGCCACATCTGTGGAACCTGGATTCCATGAACTGTGAGAGGACGTGTTGGGACAAGACGTGCGAGGCTTTCGGGAGGCTACTCCCTTCGTGTTTGGTTTCGCTATGTCTGCCCTGAGGCCACAAGTTTCTGCTCCGGCTAAAAGCTTTCTTTCTTTTTAAATCTGGTAGTTAAACATGATTCATGAAATCATGAAATCCAGCTCCGAGCTGGTTATGTGATAAAAACTACTCTACGTATCTGAATGGATCCCCCAGACAGAAGGACAAGATTGGGTTTTTCCCAAGTTTATCTTTGTCATTGGAGTCACAGGACAATACTACGAGATATTTTTACTTCTTTTTTTTTGGGGGGGGGGGGGGGGGGGGGGGGGGGGGGGGGGTGGTAATGGTACTGATGTCTACTGAAGTTAAAGCACTATCAGTTGGTAACTAGTTCATACACACAAGTATAATGCTCAAAAAGATCAATGAAAACACTTGAGTGAAAGTGATGAATGGCCTTCATTCATCCGTCAATCCCTTCATTCCACTGTATGATCATTTATCAGATCATATTTGATCAGATCTGATCATATCAGATCAGATCATATCCGATCATATCCGATCAGATCAGATCAGATCAGATCAGATCAGATCATATCCGATCATATCCGATCAGATCAGATCATATCCGATCAGATCAGATCAGATCAGATCAGATCCACGAGGTCTTATGAAGTATTTAAAGAAAGCCTAAATTCTTAAATGTACCAATCATTTTGGTGTTGTATACTAAGTAAAAATATATAAACAGGTGACTTTTAATTGCTCTTTAACTTTCTAGAGCAGCGATTCCCAAAGTGTGGGCCGCGGCCCCCTGGTGGGCCGTCGCGGTACTGCAGGTGGGCCGTGAGAGGTCATTAAAATTAAACAAATATGTTTTAAATCCTCGATATTTTGTATATATGTTTTTAATTTCTGTAGAATATTAACGACATGATTTAAAAACATTAAGAAGTAACAAAACAAACCAGTTAAGTGTTATTCTACCGTCATCTTAACTTAAAGGTGGGGTAGGTGTTCTTTGAAAAAACGGTTCCATCAATCCAACTCAAGTGAGATTTTGAAAATATACACTCCCTCCCTCCTCCCAAAGGCTCCGCCTCCTCCTCTTCAGCCCACCCCTCGAAACCACGCCTTCACACATTCACGACTACATGAACCGCAGGGAGGGAGGGAGGGAGGGAGGGAGGGGGTGGGGGGGAGTGCATTGATATTTGATGGACTTATTAGGCAGCCAGTGAAAGTAATGATGATCACTATTTTGATTGGTCAGAGTTTTTCTCTGATTATACCGTCTTGACCGGACCAAAACGTTTCAGTTTGTTTTGCAAACATTTTATTTCAGTGGGTGCAATGGGAATGTGAAAAGGTTTTCAGGCAATATTGTAAAAAGTGTTGCCAAAAAAAGATCACCTACCCCACCTTTAATATGACAAGTGTCACCTTACGACAGAACGTAGCTTCTAGTCCTGAATGTTGATCACAGTTGTGATTAAAGGTTCTGGTGGGCCGCGGAGATTTTTCACATTTCAAATTGGGCCTTGGTATTCTGAAGTTTGGGAATGGCTGCTGTAGAGAAAAACAGGGAAACCAGAGAAAACCCTGACAGGTATTTTGTTCCTGGTTCCCAATCATTTTATTAACTTATACAAATAAAAAAATTATTATTTTTTTTTTCTTGGCTCTAGAGCTCACTGTTTCCAGCATCTTTTCATTGCATCAAACAAACACATCACTTCATAGAAAAGTAAAAATGGTTTATTTTTTTTAAACACAAGAGAATAATGGCGAAACCTCAAACAAAGCAAAGTAACAAAACAAACAACCTCAAAAAGGAGACAAAGATTTTGCCCCCCAAAAAATAAACATCTTGAAATTTTGGTTACTCTTAATGTTTAAATTCAAACTAATGTAAGATTTAGATATGGTTAACATTTTTCATACACTTTTTAATCTAACTTATGTACATTATTTTGGTGACTGTAGCCCTAAATTTGAAGATTACACTTATTATTATTGAAATATAAACTGTCCTGGCCCATTAACCATCACTTCAACAACATGAACCTGTTGCATTTGCATTGTTTACGCACAGTCACAAACACCTGCACAGGTACACGCTAGAAATCCACCTGAGCAGCATGAGTCCTGCTACACGTAGTCCCTGCCAGCAGCAGAGCTGGATGGCGGGTAGCGTGGACCTTTCCCTGAGCGCTGGTCCGAACAGTTGCAGCAGAGGAAAGCGCCGCCTATGACTGTCAGACAGGCGCCTCCCCATCCAACATACAGGGCCTTCCCGAATTCAAACCTGCGGACCACACGCATCACCATGAATTCACATGTTTTACACATTTCCCAACATGACATGTGTAAACATTAATTTATTACATTGCATTTAGATAGATCTGTCTTTATCATTGGCGTTATGTCAGTAAGATTTCAGTTATTGCTTTGACTGCATTGCTTTTGAAGATTACTTTAACTTAAGTTAAAAAGATATAAGACTGGCAAAACTTCCAGATTCTTGCAGAATCTGGAAGTTTGTGAAAATGTGAAATTAATCAGCTTTGCTTTGTTTTTTGGGGAAAAAAAAGTGTAGAATGCAAATATGTAGAAAAGATTCATATTTCTTAATCATGATGTTATGTGCCTGACATTTTTCTTGTTTGCAATATTCTATACTGCCTGTTTAATGCTTAGACAATGGGCAGCTATATATATATATATATATATACTATATATAGATATATATATATATATATATATATATATATATATATATATATATATATATATATATATATATATATATATATATATCTATATATATATATATATATATATTATATATATATAATGTACAGTCATGGAAAAAAATGATTTAGACCACCCTTGTTTTCTTCAGTTTCTTGTTCATTTTAATGCCTAGTACAGTACAACTAAAGGTACATTTGTTTGGACAAACATAACGATAACCACAAATATTGCTCATAAGAGTTTTATTTAAGAGCTGATATCTTACCATTTTCCATGGTTTTTTTTTTTTATATAACCTAAATCACTTAAGTTTTTACATCAATAGCTATGGCGTTGTACTGCCAAAAAACACTGCTTTTATGCATTCAGTGTTTTCTTTTCTGTCTGTTTTAGTCACATGATGACGTTTAGTGGTACCAGGTATTAAAATGAACAAGAAAGTGGAAGAAAAAATGGTGGTCTAATAATTTTTTCCATATGACTGTATATATATATATATATATATATATGTATATATATATATACCTAATGTAGAAAGTGCTAAACCACCTTTTGTGTTTAAAGCTGAATTATAACACTGAGCTGAAGATGACCAGAGGTCACGTTTGCTCCTTCTCGCTATGTACCGAGTCAGAGGATCACCTCACCTGGAATTAGTTGGAGTAAAAGGGTTGTAAAATTCCTTTGCTACGTTGTGACCATACCAGGATGTTCCCACAAGAGCAAGTAAACCTGGAAGGACATGAGCAAGAAACAGCTTTCATTCCTGCTGCATTACACTGGTTTAAACTGGCCAAGCTGTGTCAACTTTCTGAGGAAAAAAGAAAAAAAAAGAACTAAACTGAAATTTAGGAAACGCTGTTGCTAAATTGTGGTCAAAGAGAAACGAATCAGGAGTGCTGTTCTCCGTATATGAGATAGATTTTTCCCTGTTCGAACAACCTGTAGTGGAAAAAGTTGTGTTTAATGTTCAATCTGGCCCACATTAGGGTCTCACCAGGCAAAAATGAAGATCACCCCTCCAGCCAGAGCTACTTTGTCCTTCTGCTCTGGTTGCTCTGCCAAACATGTAGTGCACTTCATGCCCACCACTGCCACCAGCATGGAAATACAGCACAGCAAGATGGAGGACAACATCAGCCCTCGAGTTCCCTGTATGTTCCCTGGAGAGACAGAAGCAGTCCGCTGTTAAAGCAGGGTACATTTAAACTAATAAGTGTTTTTTTGAAACAATTATCTATTTATTTATTTACTTTTGCTTTGCCTTCTGAAAGAAAAAAGCTACTTAATCAAAGAGTTGTCACTTTGCCACTGCATCAGACTGATTGAATCCAGATTATTTTCCAGCAGCAAAGCTTTCCTTGATTATAATAAAGCTTCATCTCCAACAGGAACAAAGCAGACAGGAACAAATGAAACAGTAACCAGTTGAAATGACATTAATTCACTGATATGATCCGTCCAGTATCCATAAGAAATACT
This sequence comes from Hirundichthys speculiger, assembly GCA_018398805.1. Lineage (NCBI taxonomy): Eukaryota > Metazoa > Chordata > Actinopteri > Beloniformes > Exocoetidae > Hirundichthys > Hirundichthys speculiger. The sequence goes on from JAGFBZ010002500.1 coordinate 134,841, forward strand.
TACAACTGAATAATGTAATAGTTAACAGGAGGAAAATTACAGGGGGAAAATGAATATACTTTGTTTTCTGTTTGAACAAACCTCTCTTTGATCAGAAAGTAGCAGGAATTTGACTAACATGTCGCAGCACGCAAGAGGTCCAAAAGAAAGAGGCATTCTTGACATTTTCAGTCGGGCTCAACGTGGGATTTATATTCACTGTTGTCCAAAAATCTGTATTCCTCCAACACTCACAAAGCAAGTTGATTTAAGGACACAGTTTAAATGTCTTATGCCTATTGTGCTCTGTTTGTGATTATGTCATTCACTTTTTTGAGAGAATTTATGAAAAGGTATAATAAAAGCGTGTAAATGAAACAATACCTGGTAGCTGGAGGAGTGAGTCATAAACTTTACACTGAATCTGTCCAGTGCTCTGTGATGCGCACGTCTTCCAGAGCCCCTCGTACAGCGCTTGAGCCGTGATGATGTTGTCTCCTGCGTAGGATGAAGCCTTCCACTCCACCATGACTGTGGACGCGATCGTGCCAATGAAGCCTAAAAAGGCCAGTGTGAAGCCAAGAAGCTGTATTCCTGCATTCGCCATCTTCCAACTCCAGAAATTATACAAAATTTGTAAATAACACAGTGACAGAGGTTAAAGAAAAATGAAAAAAAAAAAGATGTTTAAAGGCCAAAATGTGGCTTTTTGGGAGTTTTAAGTTTTACTTTCAATGTCCTGCTAAACGGAAGGTGTCTACCTGTGCATCCTCAGGATAAATACCTGGAAGAAAGGGAGTGTCCTGGAAATGCCAACACCTCTGGCTGAGGTCCGGAGGAAAATAGTGACACCTAGTGGAGGTTGTTATGTACTGCAACATCTGGAAGCGAGTCTGGAAAGCTTTATAGCAAAAAAATAATTCAAATCAAGGTTTATTTAAGTGCAGCCACTGCATTATTGACATGTTTGTCTTACTTTAACATGTAAAAGTGTCTTATTTAGACGTGCAGGCTGATTTTGATCTACAGTCTCATGGCAAGTAAAATTAAATTAAATTAAAAAAAGTAACACACACACACATTCACTAATGCAATAATTATCAAATAGTGACTGTGAGTAACAGTGATATATCTTTTCCCAAAAGAAAATCTTCTATTGGATCTGTTTGTTTCGTTTCAGTGAGAGTGAGTCACTTATCTGTCCACTTATCTGTGGAGTAACTTTTTTTTTTTTTCCTTTCCTGACGTGGGCAAATGAAATCAGGATTTGGCTGCCGACCAAAGGTTTTTTGTGGATTGTTGTTTTCAGTTTGCGTCAGCCGGCCCGTAGATTCACGCAGGCATTTATTTCAGCGCTATGGGATTCCTGTAACATACAGGTATGTTACATTTATTTATGTATTTACTTGTTATCGAAAAACCTTTCGGTTTCCAGTAAACATTCAAGTCCGTTGACTTTGCTTCCCTGCATTAATTCAAACAACTTTCTTTCATGTTTTGACAGTAAAAAAGAAAGAAAAATGGGCAAACTGGCTGTGACTCTACTCCTGATGCTCCTCTGTAACAGCGACTCGCAAAGCTTTTGTCCGTACAAATGTCAGTGTTTTACTCCGGATCAAGTGGTGTGTTCTGACGAAAGGATGACGTCTTTACCCAAGAACATGTCGACACAGGTCAAGGAGGTTGTTGTAATAACATCAGCGGTGTCGTACCTGTTCACCCACACCTTACAGGACAGTCCACAAGTCACCAAGCTGATCTTCCTCAACAATGCCATCCGCAGTATTCACTCTCAGGCGTTCGAGCGTCTGGTGGAGCTCCGGGAGCTGGAGATCAGCGGGAACCCCTGGCTGGAGCACCTGTTTCTTGGAACATTTTCAAAGCAAGAAAACTTAACGAAGCTGTTTCTGAACTTCAACAGGCTCAGGACGGTGCTTCCCGGTATGTTTGATTCTCTGAGGCAACTGGAAACGCTGCAGATGAAGAGCAACATCATATCACACCTGCCCGCGTTCCTTTTCCTGAACCTTAACAGGTTGCGTGTCTTGGACTTGTCCCAGAATAAACTGGAAGAAGTGACAAAGGAAACCTTTTCTGGTCTGGCAGAGCTTGAGACTTTGAAAATGAACTACAACCTCGTTAGAAACGTCACTTCTGACATTTTCCACAATATGTCTCGGCTGACTGAACTTCACCTGGAGGGGAACCGGATCGCTCAGCTCAGCGACAACATCTTCTCCGCATTAACAAAACTGAAGGTGCTGAACCTCCGTGGAAACTATCTGACAACCTTCAGCGATCAAGTGTTTGGATTTGAGCCTCTGGATCTGAAGGAGCTGAACCTGAAAGGCAACCGACTGAGCGAGCTGTCGCCTCTAAGCAGCTTCACCTCACTCACTCACCTCATCTTGTCTTCTAACCACCTTTCCAGCCTTCCAGAAAACCTTTTTAGAAATGTTACGGCCCTGGAGAACCTGGACCTGTCTGAAAACCTTCTCATCCTCGCTGCCCGAGAGGATCTTCAAGGATCTGCTGAGCATGAACACCATCAACCTACACAGGAACAACCTGAGTAAGGTGGACGCCAAGCTGTTCGAGGACCAGGTGTTTATTCAGAGGCTCTACCTGTCCGACAACCAGCCTGGAGAGTCTCCCAGCGGGGCTCTTAGACCCTTTCATCGTCCAGCACACCGTGAGGCTGCACGGAAACCCCTGGAAATGTGACTGCCACCTGTGGTACCTGCACGACTGGGTGCTGAGGAACAGTCGGGATGTGGAGATGCTGGACGCGATGCTCTGTGAGAGGCCGGACTTTCTGAGAAAGAAGACCGTCTTTTCAGTGGACAAGGACCAGCTGGTGTGTCGTGTAGACGACGTGGCTGAGCTCAGCACCTGCAGCCTCCAGGCCTCCACCGACACAATGATCATTAAATGTAAAGTGGTTAAATGTTCTGCGATGACGGTGAAGGTACAGTTTCAGCAGGATGACGGCAGCATTGACGAGCATATTTTAAAAAACGAATCTGAGGATGTTCATTGTGCTAACGAGACAGTGATTGAAAGTGTCGTTCACTAGTTCGCCTGCTTTAACAGACTTTGTTCAGTTTGCAAATTCTTTCTTCACACAAAGAGTCGATAATGTTTCCTAGCTGTCAGTCAATACTGTAAACAGATTTCTAACTCAGCAGCTGATAACCAGCGTGCAGAAATGCTGCTGGATGATAAGAGAGGTGGATGAACCTTTTCTTTAAAAGTTCAAAGTACTTTTTTCTTTTCTTGTCACTGTGTCACTGCTAAAAAAAAAAAAAAAAAAAAGTTTGATTTGAAGAAGCTTCTGGTATCCTTTTCATATAAACTCAATGTAAAAAACATACAGTCATGGAAAAAATTATTAGACCACCATTTTTTCTTCCCTTTCTTGTTCATTTTAATACCTGGTACCACTAAACGTCATCATGTGACTAAAACAGACAGAAAAGAAAACACTGAATGCATAAAAGCAGTGTTTTTGGCAGTACAACGCCATAGCTATTGATGTAAAAACTTAAGTGATTTAGGTTATAATCAAGAAAACCATGGAAAATGGTAAGATATCAGCTCTTAAATAAAACTCTTATGAGCAATCTTTGTGGTTATCATTATGTTTGTCCAAACAAATGTACCTTTAGTTGTACCAGGCATTAAAATGAACAAGAAACTGAAGAAAACAAGGGTGGTCTAATCATTTTTTCCATGACTGTACATTGACAAGTATGTAGTCATGAATGTCATTATCAAACTAAATTAAAGAAAACAATGTCTTGCAGAGAACAGAGGCAGAAGAAATGAGACGTCAGTGTTAAAGTAGCAATGAGATAATACAGGAATTCAAAAATACACCATTTTAGGTAAAAATCCAACATTAATCACGATATTTGAGTCTCAAAAAACAAAATGTAAAAGTACTCATATGGAGCACAATTGTTATTTTTTTAATATCACGTTATGTTACTATTACTGGATTGCTCCTACAGATATATTAATATGGTTTTATCTTCTATGTACTGCTCTTAACCTGCCGCAGTGAAAACTAACTCACAGTAAAAATGAGAACATCATCCTCTGGCGAGGAAAGTGTGATAACGTCATGAGTAAACCGTCATCACAAGCTTCAAAACGTTGTTTTAGACCGGCCTGTCATCCTGTGATCACCCTGCCGCTCCTGAACACTGGGACGGACGATAAAGAGCGAAGGAGGAGAAAAGCCTCAACAACAATAAGGCCCACAGATGGCTACACCTTGAATACAGCACTCTAAAGCACGGTTAACAAGGGTCAAATGCCAGCGGGTCAATTGGCTCCTCATTTTGGTGTGAATGACATCACAATTGACAGGACAAAAGGTGTTGGCTGCCGTATTTCCAAAGGTTTGAAGGGACAGCCTTAAAGCTGGGGCTAATCCGGACTTTACTAAACCTGTGCAGTAAACAAGATATTCAGCATTTAATGTAACGGATCGTCGACTAATGACCGGTCAAACACGTGGAAGTCTTGAAAAGCGTATATTTAGTGAGTGACCGTGTTGCTGTTTATATGAATAACGATAACGAGCAACAAGAAGACACTAGTTGGATCTATTGCTGTCAACAAAACAACAATCAACGAGAAAATCTTTATCAAACTATTGAGGAACTTAAATGAGGTCGATTTCTGGGGTCAGTTGAGGTAACTTCCTGTAAAACTGAAATTAAATATTGGTATGTGGCAGTTTTATGCATGTGCATTACATTTTTTTGTAATTGTAAGAATAATAAGCTTTATATCAAACAGCAGCCTGACAACAGAACTTATACTTAAATCCTTTACACTGACTACCAGCAATAGACTTCAAAGTGTTGTTAGTTTATAAATTAATAAATGATGTTGGGGTCAAAATATATTTCTGATTCATTACAGGACATAAACCCAGCAGAGATCTCTAGGAGGCAGTCAGCTGCTAGAACCTCGAGTCAGAACCAAACAGAGTGAAAATGCATTTAGTTCTGCACACAGATGGAATAAACCTCCTGATGAATATTTAATGTCTCCAACTCTGGACACTTTTTAAGTTAAACTGAAAGCTCTGCTGTTTTCCCTGAATTTGTTTCATTTAATTTTATGCCACGCATATTACAACAACAAGGACAACGTACTCATATAGCTCCTTTCTACAATGTCACCCACAGTCTCACACACACATTGATTAACATTGATTAGATTGATTCGTTTATTCGACTGAATTATTCATATAGTTACTCTGATAACTAGATTATAGTTCATTCACATGTAGCCTGTAGGATTCAGTTGTTGCCAGTTAGCATAAACGGCAACGTGTTGGACTACTGTGCTGACCGTCATCTAGAACAGAGAAGAAGAGCAGGAGCTGCAGCAGGAACCAGCAACACCATGTTGGACCTGCAGGAGGAGAAGAGACAGAGGCCACGGATGGCAGACGATGTCAAAGCTATCAAATGATCCAGGACAACCTTAAACTGAGATGCATCATGGGAAGTCCCCCCAGCAGCCTCGGTCTATAGCAGCATAACTAATAGATAGTGTAAGAGACTATCTCTTAGTTATGTTACTACAGAGCTAGAAAGGAAGCTCTTAAGCCAAACTAACTATTACTAAACTTTTTTTTAACTTATTTTAGCTTTGGTTTATTCCCTTTATGTCTAAATTTTAAATTGAACTGCGTTTGTGTATGACAAATGCCAAACAAATAAACCTGGCTTTGAGCCACCAGCCAGTGACCGTTAACATACCGAGTTCATCTACAAACAGACTGACGCTGTGATGTTGTTGTTCTCTAACTCAGACAGAAAAACAGCTGAGAGCTTCTCAAACCAGCAGACATGAACCCTAACAAGTGGATGTACGTCATCACAGACGTTTTATCGGAGATTTTCCCCAAACACGGGTTCATACTGGTGTGAACGCATAAATGTTGGCGCGTTAACCGAACTGGTTGCTGCAAAACTCCTGATAGGTGAGGAAGAACCACTGGTTTGTCATACCATGCACACAGTATGCTTAATTACTTTAAAAACATTGTCCTAATTAGAAAAACACCTTCTAGAATTAGCTTCCAGAAGAAAAAAAGAAAGTTGCCTCAACAGAAGCTAGTTTCAAATCCAGACTCAAGACAAATGTGTCTTCACTGATAAACAGCTTTTTATTGGGTCCTCTTGAGTTTGCGATTTAAGATTAATTAATTTTTAACAGGTCTAGAATGACAAGGATTTTCTTCCTGTTCAGTTAGTTACTTGCAGTTCATCTTATGTTCTTCTTTATTTGTACAAAATAAATTTAACTGAGACTGAGTAGACTGAGTAGTACTCGTTTATCACTTTTAATCAATTTAATATTTGCCTGTGTGTATGTTGTGAAGCACTTTGAACTAGCTGTGGTAATGAAATGAATAGATTAACAAAAGTGCCTTAAAATCAGTAGTTATTGATAGGGGTGCACGATAACTATCGGGCCGATAACAGGAAATTATGACGTCATCCCGATAACTCTGATATCATGACGAATAGCCCCGATAACATTTATATTTCTGTCAACACAGCAGTGTCTCGCTCCCTCTGAGCCTTGAATGACCGGCAGTGAATGTTATGTTCAAGTAACGTCGGCATAATCAGAAAAACGATTACTCAATAAGGAAAATCAAGAATACCCCCTCATGCCAAAAAACAACTTGTTAACTCGGTCATAATTTTGGTAGTTTCTGACTTGAATTGATATTCGCAGTATTCTCCCAGATGTTACACATACAAAATAGAAAAAATAGAAAAGGCTGAAAGAACGACTAGCAAACGAGGAAACGTGGGAATTTACGTTACACCTTGAATGCAGCCTGCAGCACAGCGCTGATCACAACAAACATGGCGGCGTGGAACTTTGTTAAAGTTTCAGAAGAAGATAGTTTGGTGGTTATTTGTGACGAATCCTCCGAGTGAATTCTACGAGGAGGGAAGCACAAGCTTTAATACGTAAAACCTGATCAGCCACCTACAACATAACAATCGCTTCCATGGAGTTTTGAAATCGCGCTAACGTGAGCTAATGGAAGCTAATGCTAACGTGCGCACGCCAGCAGTCTCCTCCCCTTCCTCCCCCTCATTCCTCTCATCTAAAGCTTCCATGAGATTAAAAAATAAAAACTACTGAACCTCATTTACTTTAATTAAAGGTATTAATTTAAATGGAACCACAAGCCAAAATCCTTTAAATGTTAATCTTTTTCAGTTGGTAATTCTGATGCATGTATTTCCATCAGTTCAAGGAGCCTTTATTTTTTTTATATCAGTCAGTAATGAACCTTATTTAAGTTAATGTGAGATATCAAATAGGTTTGTTTGATAGCTTTAAGAAAATGTCTGAGAGGCTTGCCAATAGTTTTTCAAAGGAAAAAAAAAATATCTGTTCATTTAAAAAGTCAAAACTAGTTTTGATTTTGTTTATAGTATTGATGTAATGATCTCAGGTATATGTGTGTGTTATCGGTATCGGTTTTAAAAAACAGTTATCGTGCATCCCTAGTTATTGATAACTTTTATACAGTTTATCCAGAAATAGTGACGGTATAGTGGAAAATTCAGCCACAGCACCAGAACCTGAGATGCTAACGGAGTTATCTTCAACTCTGTATTGTCCGTCAGCATCCATGACAGCCAGTTTCTCTCAGGGCCCAGTGAACGGATCCATAATGATACCGAAGCAGCGCCTGAGGTCTGGGGGACGGCCTGGCGTGGACCCCCGAGGTCAGATCGCATCTCTTATGTCCTGGGTAGCGAGCTTAGCGGACACCTCTCTCCACACATGGGAGTTCAGATCAAAAAAGGAGAGAACGAAGGGGAAGAGACATTATCTGGTGAGACAAACAATGTTCAAAACAACACAAAGCACTGGGGGGTTCCCACAGAGTTTAGACGGTTCCAGGGAGGAGGGAGGTGGAGAGGGCAGGGCAGAGTCCTGAAGACAAAGACTAGAGGTCAGCTGGAGCTCACTGCCTGGACGGAGAAGAAAATCTCAACTAAATTCACTTTATATAGCTGTATATGCATGCTGTCAACATGATCGTCGTAAATAAAACAATTCTGTTTTAATAGCAAATCAATATGTGTCATTCCTTTAAACAACTGTCTGGAAATAAGTGTCATTTTACTTTACTCATTATGGTCATTTAAATAAGTTCAGCCAGGTGTAAAATGATAACCAGCACCAGCTGCTATTATGTGGGAAGGTGTCTATTAGCTCTTGACACACATCCTCCATGATACGATGACCTAAACATCTCCAGAACACAAATAGGGCATTTCAGCACTCTAAATGTGAACCTTGCTTACAAACAAGGGTCATGATTTACCCTCCAGTGCACCCACACACTTGGATTTGAGCTAAATTGGTGTTGCTGACCAAATTAGGAACAGCTGACCTGATGTGGGTGTTAAGTGGACGTGGAGATGTTGCCATAATGGTAATCTTTTAGCACACTGGTTCACTTCCCTTTGTCACATCCACTCCTGCTGGAGGATAGTAAGAGGCTCTAAGCTCCTTATTATCACCTTACAATGATCAGGAATGAATCAGGTACCATGGCCTTCTGGACCTGCTCACAGAAACCCTTATCCTGGGTTTGTGTCGAGCCTCCCAGATGGAGAGGTTTTATTATGCATGTATGCAGTTGTTCATTGTCTTCGTTGGAAGTGTCAATACAACACACAGCAGTTTGTGACTGCCAAACAACTGAAAAACCTCCCACACTCCAGTTTCAAGGAACACAAGTACGTTCTTAAGAGGCCATTGTTTCATCGTGGTAGGACAGGGAAGAAAAAAACTGTGCTTGTGTATGAATGGCACAAATTATGATTTAATAAAAGCCTTCCAGGTATCATCACAATATAAGTCCTGACAATATATAAACCCAGATTGTTGTTTTTTTTAGATAAATGCAAAAAAACAACAATTAGAAATTTTTTTTTTTTCTCAAAGGTTCCCTGTATCATCTTGCTTCTGTTCCTGGTTCCTGTTTCTGTTCTAAACTGAAAAACTTCCTCAGAATAAAAAAGAGTCGTACAGTAGAAAGTATATTTTGCCCAACTGTAAGATCTTGACTATTAAGACTATTTGGCCTCTCTATCTTCTAAGCTTTTTTTTATCTTCTATCCTTGAGAGAAGACAAAAGGACTATAAAGGTAAACAAAAACCAAAAAAAAAGAGTTTAACATTGTGGTCAAAGTGGTCAAGTGCTGCCAAGTAACTCCAGTGTGCCCATCACTGCAAGTAGCTATTCACTGGAAGATGCAGGAGGGTTCATGTATCTGGAGAGTCTAGTCAACACTGGTAAAACAGCATAAAAAAGGTAAAAAAATTAAAATAATTTAAAAAAAGGGATGGGACAAAGCTAAAAAATACAATACAATACAATACAACTTTATTTGTATAGCACATTTAAATAACCACAGGGGCAGCCAAAGTGCTGTACATTAAAACATAAAAAATTGTTAAAACATAAAAGTTAAAAAAGGAATAAATAAAAATGTCAAAAAGTCAAACAAATATAAAACACTTAAAAACAGAAAACAGACACAGATGTGTTTAGATTAAGATTAAGAAGTGTTAAAAGCCACAACCCACACAGTGATCCCTTAGTTTTTGTGGTTAATGGCCCCCGGCGCCCCCCTGTGACAATCAAAACCCGTGAACTGGAGCCAGAGCCCCCGAGCCTCAATAATGTGTTTAAAATATGTTTGAAAAACCCCAAAAAAGTAACGAGGAACTGCAGTGAAACAAGACAAAGGCTCAACTGTGGTCTTTCTGTTTCCTTCACAGCCTCTGGTCTCTGAACCGTAGTAAACAAACTGCTGCTATTGTGCTATTTTTGGCTCGTAATTAGCGGCTAACACACTAACAACAACAAAAGAAAAAGTCCGGTTTTGTCTGCATGGAACGAGCACTTTATTCTGGTACTGCAGGAACTTGTAACATCACACAGGTTGTATTGTTGGGTGGGCTCCTGTCGGTTAACAGAGAATGTAAATCTATACACGCTGGGCTGCTGTTGATGCTCACTACACTTTTCATCTAACCACGTTTTCATTCTGCCGTCCCACGACACACACACTACATTACCCATAAGGCCACACCATTACCCATAAGGCCATCCTTCTTAAAGGGGCCAGGCTGGCTCACAACATTTCTTCTCTGTGAGAGAACGCGCACAACATCCTGTGATGTTTCCGCGATTTTCTTTTTTTAATTATATTATATATTTCTGAAAAAAATCCGCAAAGCACTAAACCCACGGTACTCCAACCGCGAAGTGACAAGGGATCACTGTATTCTGAAGACTTAAACCCATCTGGAGGTTGATATATTGCCACCACAAGGACAAATTTGAGATTTCTCTAGTCCTTTTCCGTCAACAAAAGAAGGCTCTAAATAACTCATATTTTAAGTTTTTTGTTTGTTTGTTTGTTTAACTTTTTTTATTTATTTGGCAGATAAAGCTGATCTCATTACAACATAAGCCTCCCCATCATGATGGCATCTATCCTAGTCCTCATTTAGCCCCATCAGAAGGTCCATAATCATGCAGTTCAGCACAGGCAGGACTTTGGGTGTCTGCAGAGTCCAGATCCTGATCCAGACCCTGATCCAGACCCTGATCCAGACTCTGATCCAGACTCTGATCCAGACCCTGATCCAGACTCTGATCCAGACCCTGATCCGGACCCTGATCCGGACCCTGATCCGGACCCTGATCCAGACCCTGATCCAGACCCTGATCCAGACCGGACCCTGATCCAGACCCTGATCCAGACCCTGATCCAGACCCTGATCCGGACCCTGATCCAGACCCTGATCCAGACCCTGATCCAGACCCTGATCCAGACCCAGACCCTGATCCAGGACCTGATCCAGACCAGACTGATCGACTCCAGACGATCCAGACTGATCCAACCTGATCTATCTTAACACCAATTGTGATGGGTGACCTAAAAGTCAGACTTTTTGGAAACATACTTTTGACCCTGACCATAGTATCAGACTTTTTGGAAACGTTTCCAGACCCTACAATTCATAAATGTAATTTGTTAGCTCAGAACCAGAATGTGCTACCAGACTGCTATTCAAGAACTGATCCAAGGGATTTTTGATGATTAAGACATATTTTGTCGTATCTAAGTAAGATTACCAGCTTTAACATCGTAAGAACTAAATAACTCATATTTTAAGTTTTTTGTTTGTTTGTTTGTTTAACTTTTTTTATTTATTTGGCAGATAAAGCCTGATCTCATTACAAATAAATAAGCCTCCCCATCATGATGGCATCTATCCTAGTCCTCATTTAGCCCCATCAGAAGGGTCCATAATCATGCAGTTCAGCACAGGCAGGACTTTGGGTGTCTGCAGAGTCCAGATCCTGATCCAGACCCTGATCCAGACCCTGATCCAGACTCCAGACCTGATCCAGACTCTGATCCAGACCTGATCCAGACCCTGATCCAGACCTGATCCAGACTCTGATCCAGGACCAGACTCCTGACCCTGATCCAGACCCTGATCCAGACCTGATCCGGACCCTGATCCAGGACCCTGATCCAGGACCCTGATCCAGACCCTGATCCGGACCCTGATCCAGACCCTGATCCAGACCCTGATCCGGACCCTGATCCGGACCCTGATCCAGACCCTGATCCAGACGCTGATCAACCTCTATCTTAACACAATAGTGATGGGTGACCTAAAAGTCACTTTTTGGAACATACTTTTGGACATAGTATCATTTTTGGAAATGTTGTACAATTCATCAATGTAATTTGTTTAGCTCAGAAAATGTGCTACTGCTATTCAAGAACTTAAGGATTTTTTGATTAAGACATATTTTGTCATATCTAAGTAAGATTACCAACTTTAACATCGTAAGATCATAGCGCTTTAGGTTTTCAGTTAGACTGGGTGCGTTTACATGGGAAGTTTAATTCCTCTTTAATTCAGAATTAAAGTTAAAGCCGAATAAAAGTTACCATGTAAACACCTAATTCCATATGAAAATGTCAATTCCGAATTAAACTTAATTCCGAAGTAAGTGGCTGGTTTATTCCCATTTTAATTCCGCATTAAGTAATTCCGCGGTCATGTAAACTCTCATTCCTGTTTAAATTAATTCCCGTCTTTCTGCGCATGCTAGTTCTCTTGCCCGTCTGTCGCGATGACGCTTATATTCCGCGCTGGGCTTGTTTTCAAAACAAAGTTTCAAGATGGCAGCACGCAGTAAACGGTGTTCAAGAGCAGAGACAATTTATTTAATAAATAGCTTGGAGGAACTGGAAATAATTAAAAGAACAGATGGCAGGAAACATAAAAATTGTGAGCTTTTCAAAGTGGCCAGGTTAAATGAAGGAGGTTTCGCAGATAGAGACGCCACCCCCAGGTCAAAAATAAGTGAAATGTTGTTGCTAACCGAGTTAGCTAAGTTTGTTTTCTTCCGGTAGACGTAAAGACGTCCCCCCCCCCCCCCCCCCCCCCCCATCCAATCAGAACCCTTCCCAACCCCCAGACCTAAAGCGGAGTTGGATAAAGCCGAACAAACGTGTTTTCCATGTAAACCTTAATTCGGAATTACTATTTCCATGTAAACTCGAAGGAAAATAGTTCAATTCGGAATTATTTAATTCCTAATTTTAATTCCGAATTAAAAAACATCATGTAACCGCAGCCACTGAGAGTTTGCCTGGCTGGCGTGTGTTTTTCAGTCATCCATCATTTTTAATACTGCTTAGATGAGGCTAGTTCGGGGGGGGGGGGGGGGGGGGGGGGGGGGCTGCATCCTCCAGCTCTACCAGGGACTCACAGTAAACTCAAGAGATGCAATCTCTCTCCTGAGGCCTGATTCTGTTCTGACAGGTGTGTCCAAAACACTGGAAGCCTGGACCACCATATCTGGATCCTTTTGATATCAAGGAGCAGGGACTCATCTTTGAGCCCCTCCTAGTTGACCCCAGCTTGTCCCCCCATCCCTAAAGGTTACCCCATCAAAGGAAGCTCAGTACAGAAACCTCTATTCACAGACCTCACACATCCAGTAACTATGCGTTGCTCACGACTGTAGATCAACTGGTCGAGCTCTTTCTACACCACAGTAGACCGGTTCTGTCTTACCCCCCCGCTACTGAACAAGACCCCCTCTAACACTGAAACACAATTCCCTTTGAAGATACTATGACTTATGATGTAGTTACAAAGTTGCTCTGTTACAACAGTCTCTCTGTGATTTCTTTGTCTGGGTCCAGAGTAATAAATTTTCCGCTCGCTCCGCCCGTCTCGTGCTAAAGTCGTGTCTCTTCCGCCACTGTGCTGCGTTTTTTAACAAGTTAAATCAAAAAAGGAATGAATGAATTGGAGAGAAGGGGACAAAGAGTATTGTCCATTTACCATTGATATGGAGTGCATAATCTATTCATCAGCTGTGATGTGAACCACTGCTCGCTGTTTCGACCCCCCATCAAGCACCATAACGACCTCCAGAATAATGCCGAGGCGGTTCAGCCGGAGACGGAGGCGGCGGAGGTTTCCGGTGCGTGTCAGAGGGAGACGGTCTCCGCAGGCAGCGACTGTGAGCGGAGGTCATCAATCATGGAGCGAAGAAAAAAGGAAAAGGGGCGGGTCCTACCCCGCTTCACGCTAACCGGACTCTGTTTTACAGTGTTTGGGGACGCGTTAAATCCAGTTGGGGTCTTGATTTGGGTTAAGAAACAATGGCTGCGGTTACATGATGTTTTTTAATTCGGAATTAATAATTCGGAATTAAATAATTCTGAATTAAACTATTTTCCTTCGAGTTTACATGGAAATAGTAATTCTGAATTGAGGTTTACATGGAAAACACGTTTGTTTGGCTTTATCCAACTCCGTTTAAGGTCTGGGGGTTGGGAAGGGTTCTGATTGGATGCTTAGCTAACTCTTAGCTAACTTAGCTAACTCGGTTAGCGACAACATTCCACTTATTTTTGACCTGGGTGGCGTCTCCATCTGTGAAACCTCCTTCATTTAACCTGGCCGCTTTGAAAAGCTCACAATTTTAATGTTTCCTGCCATCTGTTCTTTTAATTATTTCCAGTTCCTCCAAGCTATTTATTAAATAAATCGTCTCTGCTCTTGAACACCGTTTACTGCGTGCTGCCGTTTTGAAAACAAGCGTCATCGCGACAGGCGGGCAAGAGAACGAGCATGCGCAGAAAGACGGGAATTAATTTAAAGTGGAATGAGTGTAAACATGACCGCGGAATTACTTAATGCTGAATTAAAATGGGAATAAACCAGCCACTTACTTCGGAATTAAGTTTAATTCAGAATTGACATTTGCTGCGGTTACATGATGTTTTTTAATTCGGAATTAATAATTAGGAATTAAATGATTCCGAATTAAACTATTTTCATTCGAGTCTACATGGAAATAGTAATTCCGAATTAAGGTTTACATGGAAAACACGTTTATTCGGCTTTATCCAACTCCGCTTTAGGTCTGGGGGTTGGGAAGGGTTCTGACTGGATGCTTAGCTAACTCTTAGCTAACTTAGCTAACTCGGTTAGCAACAACATTTCACTTATTTTTGACCTGGGTGGCGTCTCTATCTGCGAAAACCTCCTTCATTTAAACCTGGCCGCTTTGAAAAGCTCACAATTTTTATGTTCCTGCCATCTGTTCTTTTAATTATTTCCAGTTCCTCCAAGCTATTTATTAAATAAATCGTCTGCTCTTGACCACCGTTTACTGCGTGCTGCCATTTTAAAACTTTGTTTTCGTGGAATATAAGCGTCATTGCGACAGACGGGCAAAAGAACTAGCATGCGCAGAAAGACGGGAATTAATTTAAACAGGAATGAGTGTAAACATGACCACGGAATTACTTAATGCGGAATTAAAATGGGAATAAACCAGCCACTTACTTCGGAATTAAGTTTAATTCGGAATTGACATTTTCATATGGAATTAAGTGTTTACATAGTAACTTTTATTCGGCCTTAACTTTAATTCTGAATTAAAGAGGAATTAAACTTCCCATGTAAACGCACCCAATCAGACAAAACATGCAGTGAAAGGGCTGACACCAACGAAGAGCAGAAATTTCTCCCACAATGCCCCTCTCATCCTCTGTTGAAGCAAAGACACTCAGCTTCTCCGTCACACAGAATAAATAACCCGTCAGCACTTCCGGGCTCTTCTTATCTGAAGAGCCCGGCCCGGCCTGAAGAGTTTTCAAAAAAAGGCCTTTAAGACCCGGACCTCGGGGAGCAAGCAACAATAAGCCTTCTTTAGCGCGGTGAAAGTGACAGCATGGTCCTCCCCCTCCCAGCCATTAAACCTTTTCCTGGATAAACAAGGGGAAGGCCCTTTATGAAGATGGAGAGGGTCACAAAGAGAGGAGCCATTGAGCCATTAAGGGGCCTGTCTTTGTTTTTGTGTTTCGGAGGATCTTCTCAAAGGATGCTCTGATAGCAGGGGGAGCTCTCAGTCCTTTTTTACTGTCAGGCTTCTCCCAGCTGAACGGAACACAGATTAACCCGTTCGTGCGTTGAGTTTTGATATTAAAGTGACAAAAAAACATTCTTGAATTTATATATTGAAAAGCTTTTTACTGTGGCAACCCCCGTCGTCACGCACAAAAAATAATGCATGACGATTAAGCAAAGTAGTTCCCACAGCATGTATCCCCGTCATGACTTAACCCCTCAGACGCTGATATGAAATCATTCACCACATAATAAGCATGAACTGTACGGCTTTAAACCTCCGGACCTGCAACTGTTTGATGCTGTCAAAGAGAGGCCTTGTCTTTTATTGACGGGCTGCCGCTTCTCTTGATGGGTTGTCAGGTTCGGGCCAGCGTGTTGTCGGCGCTGCGTATGTGCTGACGTGTGAACGACCTCTGGTCATGCTCTGCTCGCGGCCTGCTGGGCGAGCGCCACGCTCAGGACACCCGCCGGGAGTCACAGCCCTTCAACCCGCCACTAAACACACACCGCGGTTACATGATGTTTTTTAATTCGGAATTAATAATTAGGAATTAAATAATTCCGAATTAGACTATTTTCCTTCGAGTTTACATGGAAATAGTAATTCCGAATTAAGGTTTACATGGAAAACACGTTTGTTCGGCTTTATCCAACTCTGCTTTAGGTCTGGGGGGTTGGGAAGGGTTCTGATTGGATGGGGGGGCGGACGTCTTTACATCTACCGGAAGAAAACAAACTTAGCTAACTGGTTAGCAACAACATTCCACTTATTTTTGACCTGGGTGGCGTCTCTATCTGTGAAACCTCCTTCATTTAACTGGCCGCTTTGAAAAGCTCACAATTTTTATGTTTCCTGCCATCTGTTCTTTTAATTATTTCCAGTTCCTCCAAGCTATTTATTAAATAAATCGTCTCTGCTCTTGACCAACGTTTACTGCGTGCTGCCATGAAACGTTTTGAAAACAAGCCCAGCGCGGAAATATAAGCGTCATCGCGACAGACGGGCAAGAGAACTAGCATGCGCAGAAAGACGGGAATTAATTTAAACAGGAATGAGTGTAAACATGACCGCGGAATTATTTTATTCAGATTTAAAATCAGAATAAACCAGCCACTTACTTCGGAATTAAGTTTAATTCGGAATTGACATTTTCATATGGAATTAAGTGTTTACATGGTAACTTTTATTCGGCTTTAACTTTAATTCTGAATTAAAGAGGAATTAAACTTCCCATGTAAACGCACTGTTGGACCTTCACTGCTGCTGATGAGCCATCTTGGAAGATATCCAGATATTTTTTTTTTTTTATTTAAGCTGAATCATTATAAAATTATCAACTTCTTTTACTCCAGAAGGATAGCTCAAATAGCAATCCTTAAAAAATGAGCCTCCCAATCATGATGGCATCTATCCTAGTCCTCATTTAGCCCCATCAGAAGGTCCATAATCATGCAGTTCAGCACAGGCAGGACTTTCTGCAGAGTCCAGATCCTGATCCAGACCCTGATCCAGATCCTGATCCAGACCCTGATCCAGACTCTGATCCAGACCCTGATCCAGACCCTGATCCAGACCCTGATCCAGACCCTGATCCAGACTCTGATCCAGACTCTGATCCAGACTCTGATCCAGACCCTGATCCAGACTGATCCAGACCCTGATCCAGACCCTGATCCCTGATCCAGACCTGATCCAGACCCTGATCCAGACCCTGATCCAGACCCTGATCCAGACCCTGATCCAGACTCCAGACTCTGATCCAGACTCTGATCCAGACCCTGATCCAGACTGATCCAGACCCTGATCCAGACCCTGATCCAGACCCTGATCCAGACCCTGATCCAGACCTGATCCACCCTGATCCAGACTCCTGATCAGATGATCCAGACCCTGATCCAGACCCTGATCCAGACCCTGATCCAGACCCTGATCCAGACCTGATCCAGACCCTGATCCAGACTGATCCAGACCTGATCCAGACTGATCCAGACTGATCCAGACTCTGATCCAGACTCTGATCCAGACCCTGATCCAGACCCTGATCCAGACTCTGATCCAGACCCTGATCCAGACCCTGATCCAGACCTGATCCAGATCCTGATCCAGACTCTGATCCAGACTCCTGATCCCCCTGATCCAGACCCTGATCCAGACCCTGATCCAGACCCTGATCCAGACTCTGATCCAGACCCTGATCCAGACTTGATCCAGACCCTGATCCAGACCCTGATCCAGACCCTGATCCAGATCCTGATCCAGACTCTGATCCAGACTCTGATCCAGACCCTGATCCAGACCCTGATCCAGACCCTGATCCAGACTCTGATCCAGACCCTGATCCAGACTCTGATCCAGACCCTGATCCAGACCCTATCCGATCCTGATCCAGACTGATCCAGACTCCTGATCCAGACCCTGATCAGACCCTGATCAGACCCGATGACTCCTGATCCAGACCCTGATCCAGACTCTGATCCAGACTCTGATCCAGACCCTGATCCAGACCCTGATCCAGACCCTGATCCAGACCCTGATCCAGACTCCTGATCCAGACCCTGATCCAGACCCTGATCCAGATCCTGATCCAGACCCTGATCCAGATCCTGATCCAGACTCCTGTCTGTTCTTGCAGCAGGTCTTCAAGACCGTAACCCAGTTGGTAACTGGATTTCCGGTAAAGGCTCACCTGACCGAAGTGATATCACTGAATTTATCGTATATTCAACAGTGAAGTGTGACCTAAAAGTCACGAACAGAGAGCTGACATAGTATCAGTGTAGGACATGTTGTACAAATTCATAAAAATGATTTATTTAGCTCAGGAAATGTGCTACTGCTTTTCAAGACCTTAAGGGTTTTCCCGGCCCACTAAGGCTTAATTGGATCATATCAAAAATAGAAAATACAGCTACCAAAGACAAAAACAAATCTCTCTTATACTGTCCATTAAAAATATGAATGAGAATATTTACAAAAATGTACAAAAATACTGTCTCAGTCTTTTTTCCTCCACAGTTGTCTCAACGTAGCTCCTACCACGGTCTCCACACAGAGTCTGAGGTCACCGCAGGTGCGACAGGTGAGACATGGTTGGCTGTTCGGTGAGCAGTCACAGGTGAGGGCGCTGCACTGGGAACCAGAAAAGCAAACTGTCCGTCTGGAGATGGAACCACCTGGAAGCCACAGAACAGTTTCACCGCCTCCGGGTGAGCGTGCACCTGCGATCCGCTTTTACACGGCACCTGTAGAGGCGGAGCCGGAACCCGTGTGCCGCCTTGTCCTGGGGCGCCGAGGTGAGGTCCATAGAAGTTCACAGAATTCATCTGGGTCACGCAGGCCGCAAGGTGGCCGAGGAGGCGGGTTCTCGCCTCCGTGTTCACACCTTCACAGGTGGAGAGGAAACGGGTGACCTCTCCTACACACTCGCTGAATCCAGCTCTGTATTTACCGAGGACGGACGGGTCCGTGTTCACGGCAGCTGGAGAGGAAAATGGGAATCATTAATGAGAATACACATAAAAGACAGACAACACACACATATATATATATATATATAAATATATATATAAAATCAAACTGACTGAATGAACTTAATGTGTACACATAACACTAAAGGCACGTGAGGGCCTGTTCACAAACTAAAGTTAGTCAGACTTAAACTCACCCGTCATCTGAAGTCGCTGCAGGTTTCTCAGGTGCTTCACCGTCATCTCAAGAATATCCGCCTTCTCCAGTTTAGAGTGTCTGGTGCTCTTAAAACACAAAAGTGACAGGTGAGTGTCAAATGTTTTATGATTTTAGTCCTAAAATGCAGTGTCGGGTTCGGCGCATCTCCTTACGTCTTTCTTGAGCGCGTCGAGGATGAGCGTCTTCAGCTGGCTCAGACTCTCGTTGATGCGCGCGCGTCTCCGCTTCTCCATGATTGGCTTTGAAGGACTTAATAAATGAAAAAAAAAAAAACAATCAGATTACATCATTTCCAAGATTCAACAGCAATCTGCCAACTAGTAGGCCCACGTGTTTATTAAAAACCTACCTTTCTGCTCTCAGTCCGGGGTTTCTGAGGCTGAAATCGGCACTTGTCGCCGTTGCAAACACAGTTGATGGAGATGTTTTTTCTAAATTACCAGCTGGCATCTTCAGGTCCACAATAAAAGACAGGTAAGCAGCGAATGAGAACGTTATCAGAAGCGAGGGAATAAAAAGGTGAGTCCGCGCAGTGATTCCCGCCTTACCTTGGCACACCTCTGCGTAATTAACCAGCAGTGACTTCAGTCTCCTCTCCAACCTGTTACTCACGCCTCGGGTTGTATTTATAGAGCCTCAGCCTGCACGCGAGCGCCTCGTGTGCGGGTTCCCTGGGATCCCCGCGTCTGGCCAATGAGCGCGCCAGACACGGTGCCGGGGAGGCGGCAGGCTCGTGCGACGCCGCGCTCTCATTGGCTACCTGTCAAATAAGATGATTTTTACAAAAGACAAGTATGAAGTTCAAATGTTTGAAAACAGGTCTCCTATTGCAAAAAAAAAAAAAAAAAACAGCTAAGCCAACTCATTAGTGAATAAAATAAATCAACTAATAAAGTGCCTGACCAGACACCTAATTACTGCTTTAAATATAATCTAATGAACTTTTATCTCCTTATTCTTATTATTTTGAGTGTTTGAACCAACTTTCAACTTTTTGAAAATATTCTGTGCTATATTTTATTTGGCAAACGACATGATATATTTTTAGAAAAGTATTTTTCTCGTCACCACAAATTCTGAATAATGTCACTTTGCTCCCCAAATAAAAGCCTTTTTAAATCAGCTCATGGCAGTTTGATCTTCTCTCAAACTTATAAAGAGTCAGACATTTTGTAGTAGATGTTGTACTAAATGCAGAAACCTTTTCACTTTTATTTTTATTAGATACTTTTATAAATTCCCTTCAGATGTTTATCCAGACTCCTGCTGAGGTTCAAACCAGGAACCTTCTAGCTGTGAACTGAATTGAATTGAATTGAATTGAATTGAACTGAACTGAATGATAGACAGGGAGGTAAATTAACAGTAATATACTTCTGCAGATTTTAACAGTCTCATCAGCTAAACCAAACATAGTTCTGGCTCTGGAAATGTGATGTAAATTAAAACACAGATAAATTACGTCTTGCAAATAGAAGCCCGTGTTTGTTCCTGTGTGCAGGCCGAGCATGTTTGTGGGTCATTGACTGCTTCAGAGTTGGACGTCAGACATCCTTAAACAGCTCTGGCCTAATGTCATGTTATGAAGAAGAAGAGGAGTCTTTGATGGATGTAGAAATAAATCAGTGTTTGTGAACAGAACTAAGAGAAAAGCTGGAAAATTAGTTTAAAATCAGTCTGATTTTATATATAGCAGTATCTTTACCTCCACTTTTTTTGTCCTTGTTGTTTTCTCCAGTAATCAAAAAAGAAATGATAAGAATTCAATCTTTTATCCAAGACTGCAATATTATCTTCTTGCATTCTTAACGTTGCTATAATTTAATTGCCAGCATCTTTGCCTTCAGATCTCAGTATCGGTGCTATCGGTATTGTTTGTCATTTGTGAGACATCTCTGTCAGGTTCCAGGTTTATCGTCTGGCTCATTTCTGATGGACTTTAAACGCTCTTTGTGAAGCTTGTAAGTCTTCAGAGGTGAAATGACCCCAGAAGCAGGTCAGTGTTTGCTTCCACGGTTTCTTCTTTGTGTGAGAAAAACAAGCTTCAAGCACCACTAGCTTCCTGACCTGAGTCAGTCTGAAATTAAGCCAAATTAAATCAAGTCAAACTTCTTGCTTAGAGAGGATTGACCCATTACATAACTAGTTGAGTTCCTAACCAGCTCATCGCTACAGTTGCATTAAGTGCAGCTTTTATATTTTGTTTGTTTCTTTGAACCACCCACGACTCTGAGCTTCTTCAAGACGCTGTGAAGCTTTTTTTAAGTGAGGAAGCTGCTCGGCCACAAACCAGCCATTGTTGTGCAGGTGCTGATGAAGACATGAAGTTTACGCCTCAGTCCTGATCTGTATCAGCGTGGGAACTTCGGGAGGGGACTGTCCAGTGAGCATAAAAGGGTTCAGAAGGCTACAACATTCAGCATGTTACATCTGAAACAGGATCCTGGAGCTCAGAACCGGTCACATGGTTCTGGTGGGACACTTTCAGGAAACCAGTCAAGATGAAACCTAAAAAAAAAAAAAGGCTTTCTTCCATTAAATATCATTTTTTTTTGTCCTTGTGCAACCGAGGGAAAACGTTGTACCTGCAGATCACACATAAACAGCCATAAACAGGAGTCCGAATCAAAAGCTAGACTTTTTTTAGCCTTTGGTTCTGAGATTTAAAGCAGATTGTCTTTACATTATTGTAAAATCACCTTCTTCTCTACCCATCTCCACCTTATTGTCTTTGTCTGTCTTTCCTCAGCTAAACATTTTACTCCAACAGGCAAACTCTCTTTCTACCTTTTTTCAAACTGCTACATCTTTAATTTAAATCCTCAGCAAATAAAGCCCAACATCCTTCTGAAACCAGAAGAGATACAAAC
The DNA here is from genome assembly GCA_018398805.1 of Hirundichthys speculiger. Taxonomy (NCBI): domain Eukaryota; kingdom Metazoa; phylum Chordata; class Actinopteri; order Beloniformes; family Exocoetidae; genus Hirundichthys; species Hirundichthys speculiger. The sequence continues at coordinate 156,921 of JAGFBZ010002500.1, forward strand.
AAAGTTAACTTATAACAGCGAAAAAGGTTTAATGTCACTTGTGTAAAGGTGTACAGTTGTAAATATGGTTTTTAATGCTTGAAATTAGTGCATGGGCAATATGACGATACATATCGTGGGGACAATATAAAAGTGTGTATCGTGCCATTTCTCTTCTATCGTTTCGATCGTTTCTATCGTTTCTAACCTAATTTTATCAATTATTACAGCAAATATGTAATTAAATAACCTGCAACGATAAATTTGATAGAATCATATCTACTTCTACAAAGTAGACTTTTATGTTTGCACTTTTATTCATGGTTAATGCCTTAAACAGAGTTCTCTTCAACCCTGATGTTTACTTTACACACTTTGCAAACTTTGCACTACAAGGTTACAGATTTCAGAAAGTTGAAAAATAATTTGTGTTTATTTTTTATAGCTGAACGTTTGTGACAGTTCAGCTAAATGTCCTTTCAAAATAAAGTTGAAAAGTAAGCAATGAAATTTTTGTCAAACTTTTCAGAGAATAACTGAAAACATACTTTATTATGGTATATCGTGATATATATTGTTATCGTGATATAAAATAGTCCATATCGTGATATATGATTTTTTTCCATATCGTCCCAGCACTACTTGAAATACATCCTGTATATAATCTTTTGGGGTTATTTTGGGGCTAAATTAAACAAACTACATTAGCTCATAAAGGGGGAATAATGTTGGTAAACCCCTGAAAAAGTCTGAATTAGAAACAAGCAAGTGTCATATCTTTGCACTGATTATTTTCTTCCCGTCATGTTCAGGTGCCGGCAGCGTCATTGATCCGGATCTTCACCTGGCCTTAAACCCGTGGCCCCGGCTTCCTCCTCCACCCAACCGGCGCCCCGCCACGCAGGCGGTAAAATGATCATCCCCATCATCAAATACAGCAACGATTCCCTTTCAACTCCCGGTATGAAAACGTCTCGGGCCAGGAGGGCTGGACTCAGACAGAAGGGATCACTTAAAGATCTCATCCAGCGCTCCGCTCGCTCTCCGTCTCTCTCTTTTAATTCCCCAATAAAGAGGGACTCCCAGCCCCCCCCCCCCTTTTTTTTTTTGCAACTCCCAGCCCCCCGGCACTGCCCGCCTTTTGTCCCCCTCCCAAACAGCAGTTTCTGCTCCAGAAGACTTAGACAAGGCTTCCATTAATTGCGGGCCTCTGTGGAATACACGAGGGACAATGGGCCCAACAGAGTGTCCAACCCCCAGACAAGGCTGGAAACAAGTGGTACAGGAATTCGGCAGAATGGACTCGTCCTGGCTAAAGTCACTGAATACATTTACCTACCTCAGAGCACATTCACTCCCTGCTTTGTTTTATTTGGACAAAAAGAGAAGGGATAGGGGGAGCGAGCGGTATCAATGGGGAAGAGGAGCTGACCATGGGGGCTTAAGGATGGGAAATAACTGGTCGTCATGGTGATCTGCTGAATCAAAAATATGGTCGAATTTAGCAGAGGCAGAGATGTAAAAAGGGTAGAGGCCATTAGATTAAACCCTGCGTGAGATAAGAGAGGCTGAAAACAGAGGTTTTTTTTGCGTATTGAGCCCTGTTTATATGGCAATAAAGACCGGATAAAGGAGCAAGAGATTAGGAGACTCATCTGGACTCCTGTTTGTCAACAGCAACCTGAGCAGTTTCCATCAGCTTATTCCAAGTCGGTTCACCGGCCTTCGCAGGGGATGCCTACGGTACGTGAGGCTGCGGAGGACAAGGGGACCATGGCAACCGACGTTTCAGCGTAACAACCTGCCATCTGTCACCTAATGTGGCGTCGTTAAAAAAAGCTGGTATTTAGATCTTCAACTCGGAGGCAAACGCAGTGAAACTGAAGTCTTATTAAACTCCGGGTCTCCCCCTGCTTTGAAAAGCAAACCCGGTCGACGCCTTATCCCTCATCAAATTGAAAAAAAAAAAAAAAAAAAACGCTTTAAGAGATTTGAAGAGAGGCCTCACATTTAATTTTTAAAACCCAGACATGAAAGTGTTGCCTAAATCACACTGAGCGGTGAAAACTCTTTAAAGCGCTAGTTAGCATGTAGATTATATGCATTTCAATGCATTGTGAAAGTATCTAAGTGTATTTACATGTTAATATGTTGAAACGGTATAGGGGGGGGTAGCTCGGTGAACTGAGCATTGAAATGTGAGTTCTTTGTACCATCAAAAGTTCAAACACATTCCTGTAAGGCCATGGATATTACCAGGACTGATGCCATGCATCAAAACAACCTATGAACCTGTTGATCCTGGCAAGAAAAAGAGCTCCTTGTCTTTTTTTTTTTTTTTTTATGTGAGAGAAAAATGCCAACTCTGCGGCCGTAAGCTTCTCCTGCTAAGATCATAGCTGATGCCTGCCATGAGGTCCTCATCCTCATCCCAGTTAAGTCCATATCCACGAGTGTGTTTGCGTTGGTATTTATGAATGTGAAGATGCCCTATTCTTGCCACTCAAGATGACTCACAAGACCGATGTTACGGGCACTTATGGCGTGAAAGCAGCCTGGGGGGGGGTGCTCTTTCAGGAGTGGAGGACCACTGGCTGAGTCCCCTTCACTCAGCAGATCATCCTCACTTGGGAAAAAGTCCCTGCTCTTTACAGAGCGAGCTGTCCTGAGGGACGGCGCGCTCCTTGTCCCGGGGTTTCCCTTCTTCACCTGCCGGCTTAGCTCTCATCACTTATGCACATAATCCCTGGTTAGTGCATGTGATCCACCGGCCCGGGCCCAAAGAACCCCCCGGCCCCCCAAGCCTCCTCCGCTCAAATGCTTGCCGGCCGGCTCCTGGGTGGCCATGGCAACTCCCATCTTCTCATGACAGTTCAGCTTCAGCCGTGGCTCTAAGTCCCTCTTCAGTCACAGAACGTCTTTTTCTGTCCACTGTTTTCTGTCCGCTAAAGCCCTCCGCTGTTTGTGCGTCGCTCTATAGTCTCTTTTTTTTCCTCGTTTTGACTGATCCCATGCTGCGGCTCAGCTGAGCCTGGAAAAGCAGCCATAACTCAGCAGAACCTTTACTATTATAGTCCAAACTTAGAGATGGATTTATCACTGAAAATGAAGGTTTTATTGAAAGTGTGATCCATGGACGGATGTTAAGTAGGGCTTGATTCGGCGATATATATCGATATTTTATTTCCCAGAGAGTATCGATATTTCAGCCGCAGGTATCGATATTCTAAGCTCCCTTCAAAACCCCAGCGTCTCGCATGGGTGCTCTTCCTGCAAAGTGCCATTTAGTCCTCCAGCCGCTAGTGTCGCTGTAGAGCGTTTCTAACAGGTTATCCAGAAGCTTCTTTCTCTTCCAGCTAGAGCTGAGCCAGTCAGGAGGATGGCGGCGAGTATAAACGCAGCGCCTGCGTGCTTAAAAGTAGATGTGTGGGAGCAGTTCGGGTTTTAAAAGAAAAAGGAAAGCGAAGCAAGCTTTGTCACTCAAACGTAAAGTACTCTGGAAATACCACCAACCTGCGAGGCGAGCCCACCTGAAACGTCACCACCCGGACAAGCTAATGCTAACTGAGAGCTAGCCAAACTGTATTTGTCAGGATTTGAGACCATGTATTCAGTGGTGGAAAACGCCCGGCGTTTAAGGGCTGTTGTTTACTCTCGCGGCAACGTGTCGCAGTTATCTTGTCGCCGGTATGCCGCAGTTATTTTTGATATATGTTAATGTTGAAGCGCAGGGGTCATCCCTATGTTCCCACAGCCCTATGTTCCCTCATTTCTAAGATTTTTCTCAAAATGCAACTCTAAGTCAAGTCATCTTTAGTTTTATGTCGCTTTTTCAGAGATGATTCAGAGTAATTTCAACCTAGGGTCTTTTGCACCATGACCTTACCCCACTAATAATGTCTGGAATTTCTGGTGTACTTACAAACTTTCTAACACCTAATTTTATGAGTACTAACACTATTTGTACTACTGTAGAAGTTTGGTAACATTCGGGACATTATTAGTGGGGTAATATAACATAGCCGTTTGGTAACGTTAGTGCCTGTGTTAAGCCATTAGGTTAATAGTGGTAACTCAGCCACTGATTGAGCATGGGAAAACTAGGGCTGAGGGAACATAGGGCTGAGGGAACATAGGGCTGAGGGAACATAGGCATGCTCCCGAAGCGCGTCTGCGCTGTTATTCAACGCCACAACGCAGAGGGACAATCACAAACTAGCTAAACTTACTAAACGTATCTCTTGCGTTTTTCCACTTCCTCACCGTCTCGGTCGTATCCAGACCCACATTCATCGCTATCTCCCTCCATGAATTACTAGAATATGTGCTGTCTTTGTAGTGTGGAGAACCAGAATCGTACAGATGTGGGTACTTCCTCATTTCTTCGACGACGTGGATGTAGAATTGACCAATCAGAGGCCTCCTTTCTCTCCTCTCTGCGACGTTGTTTGCAGTCACCTACCTTTCAGTTCAGTTAATTCAAACAAATTGGAACACTCACAAGATGTCACCAAAATCACTTTGTCCTGTTAAAATCTTTCAGAAAATGATGTAAATGTATTGTTAGAAAAATATCGATATATTGTATCGTATCATATCGTGAGATTAGTGTATCGCTACAGCCCTAATGTTAGCCCTAATGAGTGCAGATCACCTTACATGCCTGCATCCTCCACCATTAAGTTTGCTTGGCATGCTGGATGTTGCAAAGGCCAAGAAAGGCAGCGCGGCAACGTTGTGTAGCCCCCCCCACACTAACAAGTGTCACGGTGATCCGAACCGGTCCTCCCCCTGTGTGAATCCCATGTGAGAGGCGGCTCCATCCATGCCCCTGCCACCTCCACACAAGGCCCTCCATTGACTTCTAACCTGATGAGAGACCACAGGGGACAAAGAGCCGAGGGGCGGGGCCCATCCCTCCGACAAGCCTGTGAACAAACGTTAACACGGCTGCAACTGTCCACCCCCTGAATCACTGAATTTATTGACCAACCACAGTGCCCATTCAGAACCAGGAGGACTGATAAATGAAGGGCGACGTGGACGCCACGAAGGCCCGGGGAAGTGGCCCATGCTTAGAGGACGGGAGGGAGGAGACGGGTTTTGTGGTCGTCTGGTGGGTCACGGACCTTTTACCAGACGTGGGTGCCTTTGTGTCATCCAGCAAAATGAAGCCAGCCATAAGTGAGCATCAGGTTGGCCTTATGTCCCCACTATTAATCAAGACCGGAGCCTTATGAGCGTATAACAACCTCCGTACGGACTGCAGCTGACGGATGGTCTTTTGTCGGCTAAGAATACGCAACAATTGCTTTTACGCCTAAAAGAACAACATGTGGTGGAGAGAAGCATATGGAAGTATTTCTGTGCCACCTGAGTTTGAATACGAATTTTTAAGATTGAAATTTTTCAGCATCAAAATCAGACTTTGAATTTTAAAAAAACATCAGATTTCTAGCACTGAATTTTTTTTTTTGGATCTGAATTTTATTTTGTTCAAATAAATTCAGTGTTAAAAAAATTGTTGTCTTAAAAGATTCAGTTTTTCAAAATTCCACACGCAAAGAAATTCAACACCCCAAAAAATTCAGTGTAAAAAAAAAAAATCAACATCTAAAAAAAAATTCAGTGTAAAAATATTCAATTTCTAAAAAAAAAAAAAAAATCAGTGTAAAAAAATTCAACCTCAAAAAATTCAGTGTAAAAAAATTCAATCTCAAAAAATTCAGTGTAAAAAGAACCAGACTCAACATCCGGGTCACCAGGGAGAACCAATCGATCCCTGTCTCAATTCAGCCAACGTCCAGTAAACAGTAAACAGACTCACCGCAGCACCATCACCTGAGTTTGCTGCCATGGCCGACCGGTCCGTCTTACTATCTGGGTGGGTGTCACATGACCAATGGAGCATAACGTGATTGGCTGGACGTTGGCTGAATTGAGACAGGGATCGATTGCTTCTCCCTGGTGACCCGGATGTTGAGTCTGGTTCTTTTTACACTGAATTTTTTGAGGTTGAATTTTTTTACACTGATTTTTTTTTTTAGAAATTGAATTTTTTTACACTGAATTTTTTTGAGATGTTGATTTTTTTTTTTTTTACACTGAATTTTTTGGGGGTGTTGAATTTCTTTGCGTGTGGAATTTTGAAAAACGGAATCTTTTAAGACAACATTTTTTTTAACACTGAATTTATTTTAACAAAATAAAATTCAGAGGCAAAAAAAAAATTCAGTGCTAGAAATCTGATTTTTTTTTTAATTCAAAGTCTGATTTTGATGCTGAAAATTTCAGTCTTAAAAATTCATATTCAAACTGAGATGGCACAGAAATACTTCCATAGAAGCAGGTCACAACAGCTGTAATGACACACAAAGCTCTGCTTTCACTACTTGGGCCTGTTGTTAGCAAAGAAACAGTGAACAGACAGCGTGCAAAGGTCCAAATCCAACCAAAAGTGCACATTTGAGATGGAAAAAAAAAGAGAAAAGTGTTCATTCTAATGGTCGAAAACGGACACGTATGAGTGCAAGCTTGAGAAAAGCTGCTAGCTGTGAGGAAGTACGGCTGTGTGTTTTAGCTTCTTTATGTCTTTCTACCACTCTCCATCTGTTCGTTGACAGATACAAAAGAAATACAGCAGAGAGTACACAATAACCCATGTTCCTTTGTGGAGAGGCAACACTTTACACAAACTACATCGCAAACACAGACCGAACATGGGACACCCCAACTCTGAGCAGCCGATGTTTACTGAAAAGATGATCCCCGCAAGTCACAGACGCACATTAATTCATGATTCCTCCTCATCCTCATCATGAATATTCCTCAAAAAGGCTCTTCCCTGATCTGCGGGAGGTTCTTTTCTCTTTGGTACAAGTGAGGACCCCTTTTCTTCATTCACAGCCTCCCTTAAATCCACCCATTCACTGCCTACAGGCCCTGATCTCCACATGAAATGCTGCCACTCTTTCTGCTCCACTCTTGCACCCTTAAGCGCCCATATGCCAGGCAGCGAGGATGCTGGGAAAGCCCGTAATTGATCAGTAAGTCTTGGCTGAAAAAGTGTGACCAAGGTCAACCCCCCCATGAAGACTGCAGGACTGGTTTAATATACAGGGAATTTAATGAAAGTGATACAGAAAAAAACATGAACTCTAAATACAAATACCACATCACAATTTACATTAGCTGTTTCCTTTAGAGGTTCCTACTGTAGATCATTTATTTACATCTTATCATTTTCATTAAAGCAGCACAATGGAACTTTTGCAAATTTTAGCACTTTGGATCTGGATAAGCAGTGCAGCTTACACCTCTTTGACAACACTGTCTAAGATTTACTTTTGTTTGGTCTTTTGCTCATTTTTTTTTTACATCTGTAATTAACTTTCTTGAGCCCGTCGTCTTTGCCAAGATGTCCACTGTAGCTCTGACATGTGACATCATGCAAAGTTACTTTGGCTGGTTTTAGCTGGGTGACATTTCATTTAAGTAAGCAAATATTCCTTCAAAAGAAATAAGCAAATGTTCTCTGTGCTGCTTTAAAAACATTGCTATATTTTAGAGTAATATGAAAATACTTTTACACTGATTTAATTTTGTAAAAAGAGACTAGAAGAATATTCACAGACAACAAAAATAAGCTTAGTTTCATAAAAAATAATTAAAAAATCTGATATAAAAACCTACTGATCAGTCATGTACCTTATCGATGTTACAGTTTGTAATTTGTTAATGCCATTTTTCAGATGTGAATTCAAAAAGACCGCCATAGCTTTAGAAATAGAGACAAACATTCACAAAGCATTCCAAAGGCTGAGATGGTTTGTTTTGATTCAGTTAAGTTACAAAACTCTTTCCCAACACACACACACACACACACACACACACACACACACACACACACACACACACACACACACACACGATGTCACTGGTGATACAGTTCTTAAGAAGGGACACAATCAGTTCTGCTCCTCTCTTCCACAGGAAGAAGTTCAGGTGACACAACTTTGCAAAAATGCTGAAAACGGGATGATGTCTGAGAAATACAACAGTGTCAGTTATGTTAATAAAGTTCAAGCCTCATGTACGTGTCAGTCTCTATCCCTGTTACTGTTTAACAGCAGGTTACAGCAGCAGCGACTATCATTGACAGGAACAGCGGTGCGATGGATGTGTGCTTTTGTTCAGTGTCAGACCTTTAACAAAAAGAAAGGATAGAAAGAAAGAAAAAGCAGCACCTTATTCTTTGAGATATTTCAATCACTGGGTCATGAGGAAACATTACTGAAGCCAGCGTCTAGTGTGGTGTTGTCTGTCACAGTTTTAGTTGCATTGTGGGACATCGAGTTTATGAGTTCTCTCTCAGAGTTGAATGAAAAGAAATCTGCAGTTCAGTTTGAAGCGACACTGGCTAGCCTAGCCTAAAGTCTGGCAACGAGGGGGAAACAAATCTGATACTAACGTGCTTTTATTCTACCTTTGCACAGAGCCACGTCTGCAGTCTTCCCCGACTTCCCTGTCCACGCAAAACAGTTAAAATACTTGGCTGAAGCGTCTAATTTTTCAGAAATAAACACACTGCTTCTTTTACAATCCTCTGTCTCAAGTTTCAATGGTGCAAAAACAAGAGTAAAGTTATAAACCACGTGCATGGTGCCTGTCCAGTTTGGGTTTTGGCTCCTGCTGGGATCAGAGGCCGGCACAGATGTGGGACACTGGATTACTGGCGTAGGTCACGGTGGAGGGTTTGGGGGGCCAGCTGGCATCTTCCTGCAGCTCCAGAGCGAGCTGCATGTACAGTACCTTCGGACGCTTGTTTCTCCAACGGGACAGCCGGGAGAAGAGAGATGAGCCCCAGCGATCATTGGCCACCTGTGATTGTGTCAAGCATGAAATTTAGACGAGAACTTGTTAGTTAAACCAGCATTAAAGTATTTTTATAGACTGTTCAATGCAACAGAGTCACTTCAAGCGTTTAGAGTTTAATATAATACAACCCCACATAAGGAAGAGCTGGGACAACATGGAAAATGTGCATTTACTTTCACCTTTATTTCTTTGCAGACAGAATGAACCTAATATAGTTCATATTCTTCATTGTCAGCTTCAGCTCATTAATATACATCCATTCTTTCATTTCAGGTAGGGGTGCACGATAACTATCGGGCCGATAACAGGAAATGATGACGTCATCCCGATAAGTCCGATATCATGACGAATAGCTCGATAACATATATATTTTTGTCAACACAGCAGTGTCTCGCTCCCTCTGAGTCTTAAAGGACCGGCAGTGAATGTTATGTTCAAGTGACGTCAGCATAATCAGAAAAAAACGATTTCTCAAACAGGAAAATCAAGAATACCCCCTCAAGCCAGAAAACAACTTGTTAACTCGGTCATAATTTTGGTAGTTGCTGACTTGAATTGATATTCGCAGTATTTCCCCACATGTTACACATACAAAATAGAAAAAATAGAAAAGGCTGAAAGAATGACGAGCAAACGAGGGAACGGAGGAATTTACGTTACACCTTGAATGCAGCATTGTGGAACAGTGCGCTGATAAAAACAAACAAACATGGTGGCGATGGTGTAGAACTTCGTTAAAGTTTCAGAGGAAGATAGTTCACTGGTTATTTGTGACAAATGCTCCAAGCGAAGGAGGGAAAAATAACACAAGCTTTAATACGTCAAACCCGATCAGCCATGGAGTTATGAAATCGCACTAACGTGAGCTAACATGAGCTAACGTGAGCTAACATGAGCTAACGTGAGCTAACATGAGCTAACGTGAGCAAGCTAGCAGCAAGTCAACCCTTCCGCTCCCGCCTCTGTCCATCATCTCTCTCATCTAAAGCTTCCATGAGATTTAAAAAAAAAAAATCAAAACTACTGAACCTCATTTACTTTAATTAAAGGCATTCATTTGAATGGAACCACAAGTCAAAATCCTTTAAAAGTAATTTCTTTGTTACTATGGAGTGCACTTTTTCAGTTTATTTACACAGACAAGTCTAACTTGTGTCAGAACATTATGACCTGTGCATTATTTTTTATTGTCATTGAGGAATGAATTTTTTCAGTTTGTATTTCTGATGCATGTATTTCCATCATTTCAAGGAGCCTTTATTTTTTATATCAGTCAATAATGAACCTTATTTAAGTTGATGTGAGATATCAAATAGGTTTGTTTGATAGCTTTATGAAAATGTTTGAGAGGCTTGCCAATAGTTTTTTATTGTAAAAAATAAATATCTGTTCATTTAAAGAGTCAAAACAGTTTTTGGTTTTGTTCATAGTATTGATGTAATGATCTTAGGTATATGTGTGTGTTATCGGTTATCGTAACGGCCTTTAGGAGCTGAAAGTTATCGGTTATCTTATCTGTTTAAAAAAACAGTTATGGTGCATCCCTAATTTCAGGCCTGCAAGACATTACATATGCTGCCTTTGAGTACACATCTTCCAGAGATGCCCATATGTTATTTTTCTTTTCATTCTTATTTTAATAAGACCATGCAAAGTAATATTTTTCACCTATTAAAAAGGCATAGCTGAGGAAGAAGAACGTACAGGACTGACCCATCTTTAATAGGGAATGTGTGAAGAAAGTTTAAATAAACTATGCGACAGTAAAAGACACCACACTATCACAGACCTTAAAACGTGTTTGCAAAAAGAATAAGACCAAACAGGTGAAATACTTAATGGCATTGTATCCTCAAATATTGTAAGAAGGAATAACAGCATTACAAAGTAGTAAAAGCTTTACTGTCCCAACCTTTTTTGGGGATGTTTTACAGCCTAAAATACAAAGATGGATGGATGTTCACAAAATAAATGAAGCTGAAAAGACATTAAATATCTTGGGTTCATACTCTCCACAAAGAAACCAAAATTCAAATTAATTATCAGAATCACAGGATTTTTTTCCTTTGATATGGATCCTCCATATTGTCCCAACCTCTTATCTGTGATTGTGAATTTAGATTTTCAAAAAAAGAAAGTTATCTAAAGACAATAGTAGGCCATCATGCAACAAAGCAGAGTAAAGAGAGAATCAGAGTTGACATTTCTACGTAGTGAAACAACAGAAAACAGAGTGAAAAGCTTCCCAACCTGTGTCATGTCAGCACAGGAGGATCCTCTGGGGCAATTTTCCCTTTGATTTCCTCTGAAATTAATCCTCCACACGAAGAGGTCGAGGATCAAAATCTACGGGAGATTTCAGTGCGAACTTCAAGATCAGCTCATCAACAAGATTGAGTTGTAGCCCAGGAAACGAACACAAATAATGCAAGTAAAACCGAAGCTTTAAAGAGGAGTCACTGATTTCACTTATTAAGAAGTGATGTGCCATTGGGTATTGATTTGGTGAGAATAATAAAATTAATAAAATGGATGGAAATGAGAAAGGATCGGTCCCAGAGAGCGGACAGAGCCTGACGTTTGTAAAACATACCTCCAACACGAAAGACACGGCTGCATTTACGATGACAATGATGACCAGAGTGACACGCCAGTCATGAGGAACACACACAATCTGAAGGGAGGCAGAACGATCAGTAGATGCAACACCACAAACACACTTTCCATCACGTCATACAACGTCTTCACTCACTCAGACTATCTTCCATATTTACATTTTTTTCAGAGTGCTAATGTCGAATTGCATGGTCTCATATAACTCAAGAATCTGCAAGTAAATACCTAACATCACTGTCCACAAAAGAATCAAACAGTCACTGCACTCCAGAAATAAAAATAAGGTTTACCTCTAGAAAGCCATCGATGGCAGGGATGGGATACAGCATGATGAAGAAGAGGAAAGAATAGAGACCAATGCAGGACAGCATGAAAGGCCCTTGAGAACAAAATACATTCATAATTAATTTTACTTGTTTATAAGTGACTCTCACCAATGAGGTAATAAATCAGTTAATAGGTCTTACAGTTCTTGTAGCCTGGCTGTCTGAAGGGTTTTCCTTTGGAGAAAACAATGGCCACAACCAAATACTGGAATGAAGAGACATAAAAGAGGGTGGTGTTCTCGTAGTTCTTGATGTTTCTGTGGTCAGGAAGCACCGTCGTGTTATGGTTGTAAGAGAAACTGGATCTGGAGACATTACAGGCACTGTAGGAAAAGAGAAAATGTGGAGAAAAGATTAGTTCAGATTAGGCCCAAATGTTTTCTGGGGTCTGATCTAAAAAGCAAACTGCATATAAAGGGCTGTGCTCCGTCCCCAAACTCAGATAATACATTATAATACAGCATAGTGATCCTTACAGAAGAAACCATATGAAGAAATGATGCTCCAAAACAAATGTAGGCACTATTAACTGATGACATAAACTAAAATCACACTGCAGCTGTTCCAAAATCCCGTGCTGGAAAGTGCCAGTGCCTCTCTGGAAAGTAGAGTTCCTATCTTTTAGTGCCATCATCTTCCAAAACCATCTAGTGTTTATATGGAATTTACTCTTGTATCAGACTTTTTTTTGTGCTAATGTGAAGAGTGAACGTGTCCTTCAGTCCTCTCTGGCAGTAAATTTTAACATGTTTATGGACATCTTAAATCCTGATTTATTCAGAAAGGACTTAAAAACACCAGCAGTGAGACATTTAAAGACAAGACAGTTAAAGAGACACGACAGTGAGGGTGTGGTGTGTGCTGAGTCGTGAACTGTGAGGGGTGTTGTGTAGTGGATTGTGTTGTGACAGAAAACAAACTTAAACGATAATACGTATGTAGGAAGCAAAAAAAAATAACAAGAAAACTAGATGGACAGAGAAAAAAGGACATTACAATTTAGCTGACAGTTTTTCCATTGCAATAAAGTTGATTAATACATTTTTCCAGAGAGTAATATTACTTGAGTTTTTTGTTTTCCAATTTACAAGGATTGTTTTTTTTTGGCAATGATTAAGGCGATAAAGAGAGTTTTCTTGGAGTTATTATCCAGGGTGGTCATGGAGGAGTCTCCCAGTAAACAGAGGGAAGGGGATACTGGGATGCTACAGTCCAGAAGTTGGAAGAAAGTTTTGATAATATTGAACCAGAATGTTTTAACTGGTGTGGCATGAAAGTAGGAGTAAACTGTTTTCTGTGTACAATGTGAGCATATTTCTGTGTCTCTGAAGCCCAAAAACATTATTTTTTTTCCTGGTAAAGTGCACTCTGTGGATAATTCTATATTGTATGAGTTGTAAATTTGCATTAGCAGCTGAATAAAATATATTTTTACAAGTTTGGGGCCAGAATTCTTCATTGGGGGTTAGTTCTAAGTCCTGCTCCCATTTGATTGAAGGGACTGAGATTGTACAGTCAATTGTTGAGATTAGTTTATACATTTTAGACAAGATTTTATGATGAGCAGAGATTCTAGTAAATTCTAGGATCAATGGTGGAAGAATGAGGTTAAGGTGTTTTATTCATTTTAGCCTGTACAGTAGTTTAATCTGAAGGTATTCTAGAAATTTCTTTTTTCCAGTGTTGTATTTCTGTACAAGATGAGCAAATGTGACCATAGAATTATTTTCATAGATATGATTGAGATGGATGATGCCCTTGGTAATCCATGACATTAAATTTATGGGATTACCGGTTTATTTGGAAGAGTAGGAGCTGCAATTAAACATATCAGGACAAACACAAACATATAAGGGATGTGCTGAGGTTATCTTACATCTACTCAAATGTGAGTAGCACAGTTACAATCAAACTGTCCACACATGTGAAGAATAAACTAAAACAAGAGGCAACAAGACCACTGAAATCCAGAGGCTTGTGTCCAAATGAAGCCTGTGTCGAGTCATTTTTTCAGAATATCACTTGACCGAAGACAAAAGAGGCTCCTGTTACTCTGAAATCACGTAACTGACTCGTAACTGACCTCCCAGGCCATGTTACATAACCCTCATTGTGGCTGAAACGCAACAGCCTGTACTATCCCGAAATAGTGCTACATCTGCAGAGGTACCGAGAAACATGATGTGAATGAAGAGCAGAATCTACTAAAGCAAAAGAGAAGAGAAAGGAAGAGGTCGGGAAGGTTGCAGCTCTCTGAATATGAAGGCCTATTCAATGCTTAACACGCCACTAAATCCCAGAGGAGGACACCCTAATTACCATCTTACTAGGCATGGAACACTTTCCAGAGTCACCCAGTCAGGCAGAGGATAAAATCATGGAAAAATGGGGGATGATGGGTAAGGTGAGCTGCATTGGTCACAGACTCTGCAGGTCAGGGACAACATCTGTGACATCTGTGCGACTGACCATGTCCCTGTTCCTCGCAGACGAGCAGGCAAACGCAAGAAAGATAACAACATACTTCCAGGTCAGCAATGCAGCAAAAGAACATTTATGTTGCAGGAGTCAGTGGCAGGTCAAAGCATAAACTACTAATAGAAGTAGAAGCCAGATGGAATAGCACCCTATTAATGTTACAGCACCTCTTTGAACATCTCTTTAGACCCTTTCCACCAGGCCACAGTGGAACTGTCTGAGGACCAACATGCATCAGCCTCAAAAGTAATACCGCTCATGAAGATACTCCAACACAATGGTTCAGACTGAGGCCTCAGATTTGTTGACAGCCAAACTTGTTAGCTGACAGCATAATCCGTGGGCTCATAGTGTAGCAACTCCGAGTGTGATGATGCTGGCAACGTTGCTGGACCCCAAGTTTAAAGTTTTAGGGTTCCACAGCCAGCTGAAAGCATTTGAGGCAGCGAAATGACTGCAGCTGGAATGAGCTAATGTAGTTACACGGCAAGAGTTTCCTCCACGGGCGCCTCTATCAGCCATCTGTGATGCTGATGAACCAGGGGCTTCAACAGCATCGACATCCAGCTCAGGTAAGCGTTCATATGATCTGATCTATATTTGTGAGAGGGTGTTTTCTGAAGCTGGGGACATTATATCAAAAAGAAAAGGAACCACCAGAGCTCCAACACTGTCAAAACACTTATTCCTGAGTAGGAATCAATAAAGCACACCCCTCCCACTTGTCCCAGTTACACAAGCACTGCTAAAACTGTTGTGGACATAAACCCACACACCATATATGTATGTATGTATGTATGTATGTATGTATATATATATATATATATATATATATATATATATATATATATATAGATATATGATATATATATATATATATATATATATATATATATATATATATATATATATATATATATATAGATATATATATATATATATATATATATATATATATATACTATAGTGCTGGGCGATATGGAAAAAATCATATATCACGATATGGACTATTTTATATCACAATAACGATATATATCACGATATACCATAATAAAGTATGTTTTTAGTTATTCTCTGAAAAGTTTGACAAAAATTTCATTGCTTACTTTTCAACTTTATTTTGAAAAGGACATTTAGCTGAACTGTCACAAACATACATTTTAGTGCAGCAAAAACAGGTAGGTACAGAGGTACAGTAGCTTTCACATTTTTTTTTAAAGTGCACAACACAGTTTCTGAGAGGAAAAACACATTTTTGCACTGAAGTTCAGCTATAAAAAATAAACACAAATTATTTTTTCAACTTTCTGAAATCTGTAACCTTGTAGTGCAAAGTTTGCAAACCAATATAAAGTGTCTAAAGTAAACATCAGGGTTGAAGAGAACTCTGTTTAAGGCATTAACCATGAATAAAAGTGCAAACATAAAAGGCTACTTTGTAGAAGTAGATATGATTCTATCAAATTTATCGTTGCAGGTTATTTAATTACATATTTGCTGTAATAATTGATAAAATTAAGGTTAGAAAACGATAGAAACGATAGAAGAGAAATGGCAGGATACACACTTTTATATTGTCCCACGATATGTATCGTCATATTGCCCAACACTATATATATATATATATATATATATATATATATATATATATATATATATATATTAGTGCCATATATATATATATATGGCATCTGGCTTTACAACACCTTATATGGGAGTTCTGATATAATACTTGCATCATTATGTTTGCAGATCCACGATTATGTAGCCCACATAACACTAAATGACCAGCAGATGTCAGTACTTCCAAATGAGCTGTTAAACAAGGCTTCATGTAATCTGCCTTTTGGTGAAGCAACTGGTCAGAAAGATTTGACACATTCATGGAGGCCTCATTACTACATAGTGGCAAGCTGCTCACGCAACAACAGTCTATCGTTCTGGGAGGGTCATACTCTCCCAGAACGATGGACTGGCTGCACCGCTGATAGCCGCAGGTGCAGGTGGTTGCTGTAACCTGCTTGATGAACATCACCAAGGCACCGGTCCAATCATTCATGCCAGCAGGCAGGATGAAAGAGCAGCAAAAGTCAGGTGAAGAATAACAGCAACCACAATCAGACAATCAGAGCGGCTTCACTAAATTAAAGGCTTCATTGATGGAGTCTCATGATGCCAACGAATTCAACAAACTGCTGTCAAAACTGTTTACTATTAATGAAACAATCTGAATGAAGACATGTTTGTCAGTCTGAAGGTGCTGTGTTTAAAATAGTTCTACAAGAGAATGTTTAGTAGAGTAGAACACATCAGGGTTCCTCCTGTGACATCATAAGGTCCTTATGATGACATCAGGGTTCCTCCTGTGACATCATAAGGTCCTTATGATGTCACAGGAGGCTGAAGGTTCCAGAAGCAGATGTATGTCGGATTCTCGTCATTTCACGCTCAAAACCAGGAAAGACAAACACACTTTTGAGACGCGTGCGACCAGAAGAGACAAACGAACGTTCTGAATTCAAGCAAATTCAAGCCTGAAGGTTCCTTCTGAAGCTCGGAAACACTGACCTGAGATCAGACTGAAAGATGTACTCAGCGCTGAGCAAAGATGACTGTGATGAGTCAGGTAAGATGGACTCACCTTTGCTGTATATACAGTCATGGAAAAAAATGATTAGACCACCCTTGTTTTCTTCAGTTTCTTGTTCATTTTAATGCCTGGTACAACTAAAGGTACATTTGTTTGGACAAACATAACGATAACCACAAAGATTGCTCATAAGAGTTTTATTTAAGAGCTGATATCTTACCATTTTCCATGGTTTTCCTGATTATAACCTAAATCACTTAAGTTTTTACATCAATAGCTATGGCGTTGTACTGCCAAAAACACTGCTTTTATGCATTCAGTGTTTTCTTTTCTGTCTGTTTTAGTCACATGATGACGTTTAGTGGTACCAGGTCGTGCTGGGCAATATGACGATACATATCGTGGGGACAATATAAAAGTGTATATCGCGCCATTTCTCTTCTATCGTTTCTATCGTTTCTAACCTAATTTTATCAATTATTACAGCAAATATGTAATTAAATAACCTGCAATGACAAATTTGATAGAATCATATCTACTTCTACAAAGTAGCCTTTTATGTTTGCACTTTTATTCATGGTTAATGCCTTAAACAGAGTTCTCTTCAACCCTGATGTTTACTTTAGACACTTTATATTGGTTTGCAAAACTTTGCACTACAAGGTTACAGATTTCAGAAAGTTGAAAATAATTTGTGTTTATTTTTTATAGCTGAACTTCAGTGCAAAAATGTGTTTTTCCTCTCAGAAACTGTTGTGCACTTTAAAAAAAATGTAAAGGCTACTGTACCTCTGTATCTACCTGTTTTTGCTGCACTAAAATGTATGTTTGTGACAGTTCAGCTAAATGTCTTTTCAAAATAAAGTTGAAAAGTAAGCAATGAAATTTTTGTCAAACTTTTCAGAGAATAACTGAAAACATACTTTATTATGGTATATCGTGATATATATCGTTATCGTGATATAAAATAGTCCATATCGTGATATATGATTTTTTCCATATCGCCCAGCACTAGTACCAGGTATTAAAATGAACAAGAAAGTGAAGAAAAAATGGTGGTCTAATAATTTTTTCCATGACTGTATCTGCTGTGAAAACACACTACAGATGTGAAACTGTTCAGTGTCACATTCAGGTGTTTTCTGTAAAAGATCAGGACTGAAAAACACTGAAGGATCAACTCCAGCAGTGTTTTCTTCTTGACACCAGTGATTTTAATTACTATTTTAATGTTTATTATTTTACTATTTTAATGTTTAATGGCACTAAATTCAGTGAAAAGATCATGAGCTAGCGTTGTGTGACACACATCTGTTGACACGGTTCATGTTTCAGCTGTGTGTCTGTGTTTGGTTACTGACGGACAGTCGTCACTGACGTGTCTGTCCATGTTCACCGTGTCTCTGCAGTCTCTCCGACCACACCTGAGATTCAGGAAGTTCAACTTCTGCTCAGTGGCTCCTCCCGTTACTCTCTTCTGGAGATTATTGGTGAGGGCTGTTTTGGAAAAGTGGCCAAGTGTCAGAATCTGGAGACCAATGAAATGGTGGCTGTAAAGATCCTGAAGGAGGATCTGGACCAGGACACCCTGGAAACTGAGAATGAGGTCGATCTTTGGACTCCTACTTTTACATGCTTCCATTTTTCTCTCCTTTGAGCAGATTAGGCGCCATAACCTGCCGATACTTGTTTCTATCATCCAGCTCTCGTCCTCCTCTCGTCCTCAGGTTTCCATATTGAAAGCCATCAGTGTCCTGAATCCAGACCGCTGTAACCTGGTTCAGTTCTATGAGCGGTTTGAGTACCTGGGGTGCACCTGTCTGTCGTTTGAAATGCTGGACAGGAACCTGTATGACCTGGTTGAACAGCAACGATATAAACCCCTGATTCCAGACGCGATCTGCCCAGTTGCAGAGCAGGTTTGTGTCTTTGTAGGAAGAGACAGATCATCTTCTGTTCTAAAAATCTACTGCTGATCAGTAAAAAAACACTAAAAAACCTGCTTGGAAAAACTCCATGTGTCCCGTCTTTGTTTTGTCTCGCTGCAGCTGTTGGCGGCCTTAGACGCCCTGAAGGGTCTCGGCATCCTGCACACGGATATTAAACCTGACAACGTCATGCTTGTCAACGCAGGTGACCAGTCCCTCAGAGTTAAGTTAATAGACTTTGGTGAAGCCGTCCCAGCCTCCAGAGTGCAGCCTGGGCTGGCGGTCCAGCCACCGGGGTACAGGTGGGTTTACCTGCACAGCTCAGCAGCCTGGGTCTGCTGCTGATCTCTCACATTCAGCTCTCCTGTTTCCACCTCAGGGCTCCGGAAGTTTCCCTCGGCCTTCCCTTCACTGAAGCTATAGATGTGTGGGGGGGTGGGCTGTGTCCTGGCCTACCTCTACCTGGCTGATAACCTCTTCCCGGTCGAATCTGAATACCAGATGGTGAGTGAGCGACCCAGACGCTGGTCCAGAACCAGGTGGAAACCTCCTGCAGGGCGTCAGCTGATGTGACTGTAAATGTTCTGTCTGCAGATGAGGTTCCTGGTTGAGATTCTGGGTCGACCAGAGGACCACATGCTCCGTGATGGACGATTCACTCAGTATTTCTTCATGGAGGAGGAGGCCGCTGACGGCACAAGATGGCGGCTGATGGTAGAATGACTTGTTCTTATTAATCAGAGGAGGTCAAATTATTTTATTTCACCACCTTCCTTCACTTCTCATGGATTTTGTTCTTATAGACGCCACATGAATATTCAACTGCCAACAACATGAAAGCAGGAGAGCGGGTCGCCTTCTTTGAGTTACCTGGTTCTCTGGACCACCTGACTGATGTAGGTACCAGTCAGCAACTGGCACTGGTTTGGTTTCTGCTCCTCTAAAGGCCGATCAGCTGACCTGACTGTTTCCAAACTCAGATTTATCCGAAAGATGACACAGCTGAGTATGATGAGCGTCTCTCCAGTGGAGGACACCTCTGAACCTGAACCTGATCCAGAACCAGTCACATCTGAAGGTCCAGATGATGGTGATGACCCTCCAGACAGCCGGTCTTTCAGTGGAAGCACAGCGGCGCTCAACCCCTGTGATGAAGACCCTGACCGGCCCGCTGGTGAGGTTAAAGCAGCTGATCTCACGGACTCAGTCTCCTCTGGACGCTCTGAAAAACTGCTGAAGAGGATTCAGAGATTCTTCAGGAGATTCAAGGCTGCTGTCTGTTGCTGCGTTCATCCTGCTGTGGACGACTGAATTTAACTTGAACTGACTTTCCCCTGATCTGTGGCAACAACTCACGGCCACATTGTCACTTTGACAAGTTGTACATATTTATTTGAATAAATGTAAATATACAGCATAACAATGTCTCTACGGCTGCGGTTACATGATGTTTTTTAATTCGGAATTAAATAATTCCGAATTAAACTATTTTCCTTCGAGTTTACATGGAAATAGTAATTCCGAATTGAGGTTTACATGGAAAACACGTTTGTTCGGCTTTATCCAACTCCGCTTTAGGTCTGGGGGTTGGGAAGGGTTCTGATTGGATGGGGGGGCGGACGTCTTTACGTATTTACATCTACCGGAAGAAAACAAACTTAGCAACAACTCGATTAGCAACAACATTTCACTTATTTTTGACCTGGGTGGCGTCTCTATCTGTGAAACCTCCTTCATTTAACCTGGCCGCTTTGAAAAGCTCACAATTTTTATGTTTCCTGCCATCTGTTCTTTTAATTATTTCCAGTTCCTCCAAGCTATTTATTAAATAAATCGTCTCTGCTCTTGAACACCGTTTACTGCGTGCCGCCATCTTGAAACTTTGTTTTGAAAACAAGCCCAGCACGGAATATAAGCGTCATCGCGACAGACGGGCAAGAGAACTAGCATGCGCAGAAAGACGGGAATTAATTTAAACAGGAATGAGTGTAAACATGACGGCGGAATTACTTAATGCGGAATTAAAATGGGAATAAACCAGCCACTTACTTCGGAATTAAGTTTAATTCAGAATTGACATTTTCATATGGAATTAAGTGTTTACATGGTAACTTTTATTCGGCTTTAACTTTAATTCTGAATTAAAGAGGAATTAAACTTCCCATGTAAACGCATTGAGTATGCTTTAAAAAAAAAAAAAAGCTACAAAATCAAGACAAATAAGCTTCTTTCTGCAATAAATAACACAACTTCTAATCTTTGTCAGTATTGTTCAGTATATAGTGGCTTTAGATTCAACTTTTGCAGCCTCCACATACATAATGCTGCTCTGGAATGGGTAATACAAATCTGCAAAACTGATTTCCAGAGACACACATCCCTCTGAAAGAGCGTAGAGGAGTCAAGAGTCTCCCTCCACCTCCTGTGACACTGTATCTATGATATAGTTTGATCAAAACATATCAATGACAACTTGTGTCAACATTTGATCAAACAAAAGCAAAGACAGGCGATCATCTCATGACGAGGCATCCACTTTTAGACACAGATGTAAGGCGTGAGGTAAAAACAGAGGTTTACTCACTCTGACTGTGGCGTCCATGTCTCGTACCAGCTTTGCTTTTGTACCAGGAGGAAAGCTAAAACCTGGAAGACCAAGCAGGTGAGGATCTGGGTGAGAACTGAGCAAGAGCAGAGGGGCGGAGATCAGACTGGACGGTGGGCGACGACACACCAGTTCCTTCCACGCTGGGTTCAGACTCACTAGCAAAAGAGTGAAGAGCGTCAGTGAATATCCTTCCAGGACAAAGACCTGCTGCCTGTTTTCATGGTAACTCACTTGTGAAGGCAATGATGAGAATGATGACGATGTCAATGAAGAGAAACTGGAAGTCTCCCAAGTTGCTGAGAATCTACATGAAGAGAAAAGTCGAAGATAAACAGCCACACAGCTGCAGTATTGATCAGTGCTAATGTAAATACTTCCGAAGGGTAGAAAAGATGGAATAAAAGCCAGTATATTTACCCAGTAGAGCAGAATGACACTGATGTACTGGATGATGCTGTAGAGAGCCATAAACTTAAAGACACAGAAGGACGTTATGAGAGGCAGCTCGTCCCTCCCTTTGGGGGGAAAAAAAAAAAGCAAAACATCTCAGATTATTGTAAAGCTCCATAATTTTTGTTGTGAAGATAATAACCTTTTCAAAAGCTGGGTTAGGAATAGTTAACAGATAATGTCTTACGTGTCTGCTAGTTTCAGAAAATAGCAGACAAGTTTGTTAAGTTTATTCATTAATATATATTGATTGTTTTATATGCATTTCATTGTGATTTATTATTGAACAGGTCACACTTGAAAATTAGATCTCGATTAGTGCTGGGCGAATATGACGATACATATCGTGGGGACGATAGAAAAGTGTGTATCGTGCCATTTCTCTTCTTTTCTATCGTTTCTAACCTAATTTTATCAATTATTACAGCAAATATGTAATTAAATAACCTGCAACGATAAATTTGATAGAATCATATCTACTTCTACAAAGTAGCCTTTTATGTTTGCACTTTTATTCATGGTTAATGCCTTAAACAGAGTTCTCTTTCAACCCTGATGTTTACTTTAGACACTTTATATTGGTTTGCAAACTTTGCACTACAAGGTTACAGATTTCAGAAAGTTGAAAAATAATTTGTGTTTATTTTTTATAGCTGAACTTCAGTGCAAAAATGTGTTTTTCCTCTCAGAAACTGTTGTGCACTTTAAAAAAAAATGTGAAAGCTACTGTACCTCTGTACCTACCTGTTTTTGCTGCATTAAAATGTATGTTTGTGACAGTTCAGCTAAATGTCCTTTCAAAATAAAGTTGAAAAGTAAGCAATGAAATTTTTGTCAAACTTTTCAGAGAATAACTGAAAACATACTTTATTATGGTATATCGTGATATATATCATTATCCTGATATAAAATAGTCCATATCGTGATATTTGATTTTTTTTCCATATCGCCCAGCAATAATCTCGATCTCAATGTGTTTTTACCTGTATAAACAAAGGCTAAATAAAATAAAAATAAAACTATGAAAGAAGAATTCAACATGCAACAAGGCTCTGAAAATACATTTGGATACATTTCATGAGTTTAACAACGTTTGTTTTCTGTGACGTTCCCTTTGGAGCGCCGCGGGTTCAGGCTGGATCATAGTTCTACCTGATGAGGTTGGGGACGCAGGAAATGTTGGAGGTGGAGGAGGTGAAGGGTGAAGCGACAGACGCCTCCAGCTCAGACAGAGAAATCCCGCTGTGAGCTCTTTTCAGAGCCTACGAGACAGAAAGACAAGATTAAAAAAAGCACTGATTGTATAAAAAGAAAACTTGGAGGGCAGTCATTTCTACAACTGTATTTGGTCTCTCGCTCCTTCACGCTCTCATTTTCCTTCGTGTTATTTTTTCTTGGGACTCCTGGACCTGAACCGTGACATCCTCGGCAGCTCTGTGAGCTAGTTTCATAGTTTCATGAGAACTTTTTTTAGATTTTTCTAGCATGGCTGCTTTTCATTTCTATGGAGCTAAATAGGAAATAAAAAGACCAAAAGGAAATGTTTGAGCACCCACATGGTCTTTTTTTTTGGCAAGGATCACATTTTTTGTTTTATATTAGTTGTTTGTTTGTTTTTTAAATCAGAACTTTCAGTTCTTGTCTGTTGAATGTATTTGCAGGACTTTTGAAAAACATATATATCTGTTTTTCATCCACTTTTAAAGGCTCAAAGACACATTTTGCTGATGTTAGGAGCTGTACAGGAGTAGGAGCCATCCTGTCGGCATCTTTATGTATTTGAACACATTATGATGGTTCCTTCCTGAATTTAGGAGAACCAGTTCTTACCTTCAGTCACATCTCGTCCCCATGTTTGGAATATTTCACTTAACCTCAAAATCTAAAGGAGCAGTTTTGACACTCACAACATGCTTGTGCACATTATTCATTTAGAAACTACTATCTCAGATTCTTGCATCAAAAACACAAAAGAGTTTCTTGTGATTATTGTTAATGATATTTCTGCAGATATGGCTGCACAGTCCACCACCACGGAGTCTGCTGAGTCTCTCTGGAGGTCTCTTCCAGTCGAAAATAGTTTATAACAATCCTACTGTAGCTTCTCTTGGTCTTCTAGGCCTCAACTGGACCTTTACTGTTTTTAACTGCCATTTCTTTATTACGTTATAAAGTAAATGGCTCCATGAAACAACCATCTCCTAACAGCCTTGTCTGAGAGCAGGAATTATTTCAAATTAATTTGAAAAGAATGCATTATCTTTAATTTAAACAGCCAACACCCCCCCCCCCCCCCCCCCCCCCCCCCCAAAAAAAAAAAAGGGAGATTTCCTTATCTAATCTAATGAGTAATTGTACTTTTTGCTAGAGTACAGGATGGAAAAACGATTCCTTTTCTTAGTTGTACACATTTACACAGTTTTACTAAAAAATTGATAAATGATTTTGGTTGGTTTTGGCCAATTTAGGTTTGTGCAAAAATCAGTACTTACTCCGCAGTCATTGGCACCATCCCCACACATCCCAACAAAGTAACTGGAAGGAAAACAAAGTAGATTAAAAAAAATCTATGAGAAAAACAACAGAAAAAAAAAAAAGTCACCGATGATGAAGCAGTGAACAGTCTGAACAGATGGAAATGAGGATCAACAACAGATTAAAGCAGAAGCCAATAAATAGCAGAGACTCACTCAATGCCCTGCAGGATTTCCACCAGCTGAGTCTTCTGGTCTGGAGCCATGCGAGCAAACACGGTGGCCCTCAGAGCAAGCTGCAGCGCCCCCATGTGGGTAAAAAGAGTTATTACAGCAGCAATGAACACAGACGCATTAGTGCAGCATTTATTCATTTATATACAGCATAAACCGGACACTAATGTGCACGGGTCATATATGAGCCTGCACCTTTGGGATCAGGTCCGGAAAGTGTTCTGTGATGACAGCAAAGGCCCCGCCAGTCAAAGCAAAGTGATACGTTTCCTCCTCCAGGTTTATCTCTGCTGTCTGACAGAAAAAGAGAAGAGAAAATCATCCATCCATCATCTATGCCATCTTAATCCTCTGCAGGGGGTCACAGGGGGATCTGCTGGAGTCTATCCCAGCTCTCTTCAGGTCTAAAGACAGGGGTCCACCTGGACAGGTGACCAGTCCATCACAGGGACCACATGTAGACAAACAACCATGAACCCTCACAATCACTCCTACTTCGAGATCTCTGACGACTTTGATCAAGGCTTTGGACTTCAACCTGCGTGAAGGTTGTTCATTTGTTTCAATCAAGTTCCAGAAAAGGCCAGCTGGTGCCACATTTCTAAGTTCTATGAAGATTCCTTAAACAATCAGCAACTAGGGATGCACGATAACTGTTTTTTTAAACCGATAACCGATAACTTTCAGCTCCTAAAGGCTGATACCGATAAGATCATTACATCAATATTATAAACAAAATCAAAAATATTTTTGACTTTTTATATGAACAAATATTTATTTTTTCCAGTGAAAAACTATTGGCAAGCCTCTCAAACATTTTCTTAAAGCTATCAAACAAACCTATTTGATATCTCACATTAACTTAAATAAGGTTCATTACTGACTGATATAAAAAATAAAGGCTCCTTGAACTGATGGAAATACATGCATCAGAATTACTAACTGAAAAAGATTAACATTTAAAGGATTTTGGCTTGTGGTTCCATTTAAATTAATACATTTAATTAAAGTAAATGAGGTTCAGTAGTTTTAATTTTTAATTTTTTTAATCTCATGGAAGCTTTAGATGAGAGGAATGAGAGAGAGGAGCGACTCCTGCTTGCTGCCTTGCGCAAGTTAGCATTAGCTTCCGTTAGCTCACATTAGCGCGATTTAAAAACTACATGGAAGTGATTGTTATGTTGTAGGTGGCTGATCAGGTTTTACGTATTAAAGCTTGTGCTTCCCTCCTCGTAGAATTCGCTCGGAGGATTCGTCACAAATAACCACCAAAGTATCTTTTTCTGAAACTTTAACGAAGTTCCACGCCGCCATGTTTGTTGTGATCAGCGCTGTGCTGCAGGCTGCATTCAAGGTGTAACGTAAATTCCCACGTTCCCTCGTTTGCTAGTCGTTCTTTCAGCCTTTTCTATTTTTTTCTTTTTTTATGTGTAACATGTGGGAAAATACTGTGAATATCAATTAAAGTCAGCAACTACTAAAATTATGACCGAGTTAACGAGTTGTTTTCTGGCATGAGGGGGTATTCTTGATTTTCCTTACTGAGTAATAATTTTCCTGATTATGCCAATGTCACCTGAACATAACATTTACTGCCGGTCATTTAAGGCTCAGAGGGAGCGAGACACTGCCATGTTGACAAAATATATATGTTATCGGGGCTATTCGTTGTGATATCGGAGTTATCGGGATGACGTCATCATTTCCTGTTATCATCCTGATAGTTATCGTGCACCCCTATCAGCAACCATGGTTTCTTCCATACAGCTGGTTAGCATTTAAATGCATTTAAATAAACCCACACAGCAGGAGAAGACTGAAATATAACAGCAAAGCTTTCATGGTTCTAAATTTACATTTCATGTGCTTGAAAAAAAAAACTAAAGTTGTCAGTTCAGTTGTTGAGTGAACTTAAAGTCTGGAAGACCGAGAAAACTAAATGAAAACTCTGGTTCAACAGGAAAAGAGTTGGACTCTGCAGTAGTTGCGCAATGTTTTGCTGTGCACGGACACCTGCACAAATACTGGATGACTTCATGGAAGAGTCGGCAGAAGGTCCTGTGGAGTCCTGAGAACCGACAGATAAAATGCATCTTTCCTGCACGCACAAAAGCTAAGGAATCTGTGTGGACTAGAAACTTTTTCATGAAAATCCCTTTCAACGTGAAGCGACTGAAACTTAATAACTCTGGAAGATTCAAACAATTAGTGCTCTGAGCCCTCCCATTGTTTTCAAAGTGTGAAAAACAGGTCATCTTTGACTCATTTATATTCTGAGCAGGTGTTAGTCGTGTTATTGTCTTGCCTGGTTGTCGTTAGCCCGGGTGGGGTTGTCGGTGCAATGCCACGTAATACTAGCAGGATGGAAATCTGTGGGAGGCACGGCATCCGCTACGATGACCCTCTCGTGGGGACGGATCATGCCACAGTCTCGTGCCACTGATATCGCCGTCAGCATGTTGTCACCTAACACATGATGCAGGGGCGACAAGGACAGCGTGAACTGGTGATTTCAGAGAAAAGTAAGTGACAACTTCGCCTCGTGTGGTTACCTGTGACCATCAGCGTGCGAATATTAGCTTGTTGCAGTTCGCGTAAAACGCCGGCAGTCTCCTGTTTGATTTTGTTTTGCATGATGATCAAACCGAGGAAGTCCATGTTGGCTTCAATCAGATCCCTTAAAGACACAGATCACACGCTTCTCAAAACTCTGCCGCCATTTGTCAGAAATCGGTTTCTTTATGTATTGGAAGTTGAAGGTGTGACGCTTACTAGTTCCCTCTAGTTCAAGAATGACAATTTTCTGGAATCCTGTCTTGCTGTGAAACTGCCATGTCCCTCTCTCCTTTAGTTAATGATTTCCCACATTTATCAGAATGACACCAAACAGAAACAAACAGTATTTATTTCCTTTACTTTTAAGCAGGTAGTTCTGTGAGATGTCTGACTGCACTAAAGGGCGTCCAGCACAGAGCTTAGTCACAGCGCTGAGGGAAAAAAAACGTATTTTCCCATGTTTGAGATAAAAACAGCAGTACGTTAAAATGAAGAAAGATTACAGTGGAAACCTGTACAGTAGGTGACATCAGGTGTTGATTGAAGTCTAAGGTGTGAGCAGCCATGTGTACTGTGAAGGGTGTTATCTGTGGCTGAAGACGCTACCTGCTGAGACTCTGGACTTTGTGCCAGGAGAGTTTGGGCTCCAGCTGTCGATGTGCCAGGGCAATAACCCTGAAGCCCTGCCTCGTGTAGCTCTCCAGTGTCTCTGTGAAACTCTGTGGGACTGAGCAAAAGGGAGATCAAGCCTTTTTTTTTTCCTTTTAATAAAAGCACAATATTTGTTTAAGGAGGACACACACCACAGAGGAAATACTTAAAGATTATGGATTTTTTTTTTTTCACTATCAGTTTCTTGCCAAGCAAAAGGGAGGCAATATTTATCCCAGATCCTGACAAACTGAAAACGTGCCTCACCTGTGGGTGGTTTGCAAAGGCGTGCCACAGCCTCTGGTGACCCTTTCAGGTAGGCGTCCATGTGTTTGTGGCCCAGCCTCCTGACCACCACACTCATCCGCTGCAGCGCTGAGGAGAAGGGGAACTGGCGCACAATGCCAATCTCACAAGACTAGGGAGCCAAAAAAAAAAAAAAAAAGACATATAAAACATAACTGACCTCTTTAAATCCTTAGTTGTTGATGGCCTAAATGTGTTCAGCCAAAAACAGTGAATGGCATATCTGCATCACTAAATAGATCTACAACCACAGTCAGCCTGAGGGACAGAAGATCATCCAACCTTCAACCTTCAGCCTTGTCCCTTGAGCACAGAGACTCCTGATTTTCTGAATGTTTTAAAGATATTATGTTCTGTAGATGGTGGGATCTTTCCAATTTTACAATGAGGAACATTTTTCTGAACTTGTTCCTCAATTTCAGTTTGTCACAGATTGGTGAACCTCTGCCTATCTTTACGTCTGAGAGGCTCTATCTCTCTGAAATGTTTCTTTTATACTCTGACTGACTGCCAATTAACCTAATTAGCTGTCAATTACTTTTCCAGTCTTGTTTCTGCTGCTCCACAACAGTGAAAATGAGCTGATGTTTTCCACGAAATGATAAAATGTCTCACTTTTTGATAAGTTCTTTATGTTCTACTGGGAATAAAATATGGGTTTATAACATCTGCAAACCATTAACGTTCTGTTTTTATTTATGCTTTACACAGCGTCCCAACTTTTTTGGACCTGGGGTTGTATCACTGGTTGTATTAATTCAGTTTTAATTGAGAACAAACATTTAGTGATAATTCCAAAGGTTTCTGGGGAAAGATGAATAGTGTTTTTGATTCTAACATCAGAAAGGTCTTATCTCTATTTACAACCAGGAAGAAAAAAAAAAAAAACAGCATACTAAAGTCAAGATCGTGACATGCGGAGTCGCAGTACCTTGTTCTGGGGAAGTGGATTGTCCCGACTGGCTTCAGAGACGGTGTCCTTTGGAGGTCGAACAACTGTGGGCATTAACTGATTATGGAGCACAGTCTCTTCCTCTGTGGGTTCTTCTAAGATCTAATAAAAAGCAAAGAAAAAATTACCGAATAATATCTGGAGCCTGGACTTACACCGCCATGACTAAATATGCTAAAGGGGATAAATTACAACTTTAATAAACTCCAAGTGGCAATATTAAGACAATGGATTTGAGTGAAAACCAGATGTAATCTGTGCCCTCTGTGCAAGGTGGTCGTCTAAAAGATGTTCAGAGTGTACTAAATAAAGGTTAAATGAGACATGACATAATGGCACCGTGTATATTGAAAAGCAAGCCACTTCTGAAAATGCTCTGAACTGGTTTTAGCATCAGCCCGGCATCTTCCCAGTCAGGTAATCAGCCCAGAAAACTGGCTCAAGTTTGTCAAAAAAGAAGTACAGCATAACTGCATAACTGTCACCTTGTTTGGAGCAGTCTGAAACTATGTCACTCAGTTAAAAGCTCAGATTTGCAGGGTACTTTGGCATCACAGGCTCAGATCAGTAAAACTGTCCATCTTTATTTTCACCCAACTCCATGTCACGCTGCAGCTGCCGTGATTTCGAAAAGAAGCACTGAACAAGGAGGAGAGGGCTGGGCTCGCGTGAGGTGATAAAACCAGCTGGTATGAACAGAAGTATTGGCACTGTATCTCTGTGGTACCAAGACCAAAACATTTCATTAACACTTCAGGAAATTGAATCAAAAAAAGTGTCTCTGCTTCATCTTTAAAGTTTGTTTTAGTCCTCATAAAAGTAGACTTTAGCCAAGCATATGGTGTTGCTTCAGAGCTGGCTGTGGTACCGTCGAGAAAACACGTTAAACAGTGGAAATCTAAACTTACCCAGCCTGTAGCAGAGAACATCTTGAGGTCTAAAGGGTCTCCGGAGAGCTCTCCCTCTATCTTGGTCAGAGAGTGGCAGGTTGCCATGCAGGAAATAAAAGCAGTGTTCACCAGACTTTGATCAGCCGCCTCAGACTCCGGTGGACAAAAGCTATAATAGAGAAGGAATGGAAAGAAATCACCAAAGACTCCTGCTTCTGAGTAATCCAGGGAATTCCTCAAAGGCGTGAATCAAAGCACGTGGACTTCTTTTTTCTGTGTTCTCAAAGACGCATCACCTTCCATCCAGAATCACCATCGGTATCTAATGATGTCAAGAACCAAGAAAAGGAAGCCCAGATGCCTTGAATCAAGCCCTGGATGACCGTGACCTGGATGACTGAGAGTCCACATCTACACCGGCATAACCAGGGAATTAAAGCCTAAATTCATTTAGCTATTTCACAACACCATAAAGTAGCTACGCTCACTGACTTACCAGACTGTCATGCATATAACAGAATACAAGAGGAAAATATATTTTAAGAGACCCTCAAAACCCCTCTGATAATTTTTTTGAGGTCAATTTTTGAATCCTCACATATGAAAAAAATGCAAAATGTAATGAAGATAAGGCAGTTTAATCCTACCTGCCACCTTCAGCCCTCTGAATACCCCACAGGTCCAACCCATCCTCAGTGAGAGTACCAGTCTGCAGGATAAAACACATTAAATCCAAATAAATCTACCAAAGATGGCTCTGCAGTCACATCTTTGATGATATGAACATTTTAGACATGACCTTTAACAATCTAAAACGGTTTTTCTTGTCAGTTTATACAGTCATGGAAATGATTAGACCACCATTTTTTCTTCACTTTCTTGTTCATTTTAATACCTGGTACCACTAAACGTCATCATGTGACTAAAACAGACAGAAAAGAAAACACTGAATGCATAAAAGCAGTGTTTTTGGCAGTACCAACGCCATAGCTATTGATGTAAAAACTTAAGTGATTTAGGTTATAATCAAGAAAACCATGGAAAATGGTAAGATATCAGCTCTTAAATAAAACTCTTGTGAGCAATCTTTGTGGTTATCGTTATGTTTGTCCAAACAAATGTACCTTTAGTTGTACCAGACATTAAAATGAACAAGAAACTGAAGAAAACAAGGGTGGTCTAATCATTTTTTCCATGACTGTATGAGCAAGAAGCACTTAAATGAATCTTGAGAAGTCGTGTTTCTTTCTCTAAGATCTTCTGCATGTTGAAGTTTTGCCGATGGTTTCGTACCGAATGTCAGCGCCAGCTAATGTGAACTATCCAAGGAGGAGTTGAAAGAAGTTAAATGGGTCCCTCGTAGCTACAGCCAGTAGCTACGTCATGAAACATCGAGATTTATTTGAACGTCCAGCCGCTAAACTGTAAACTCACTTTCAGACAAAAAGTGGTCCTTGAACTGGAAGTGAGTCTGGATCCCAGTTAGCATGCACACTAAATGAGGACTAGATGAAACCTTGGTCAAAAATTCCTCTTGAACGTGAAACACAAATGATTTCTTGAATTCCAAATGGGAAAAGAAAATCAAATTACCTTATCAAAGCAGACCAGGTTGAGCTGACCACATACGTTGATCCTCTGGGGACTGATGCAAAAGATGCCGGCACGCTTCAGGCGCCGCTGCGCATACACAATGCCAGCCGTCATGGCTGCCGGTAAGGCTGGCGGAACGGTGATTGTGATGATGTCCAGAGACTCAATTACAATGGTTCTAGCAGGGACCTGGATAAGTTCATAGAACAACCATCAACAACTAAGATCCAGCACAGCTGAGACATTAGCATCTTCTCCAAAAGAGCAGCGATACCTTGCTCACGATACTGAGGGCGATGGTGTAGATGAAGCCGATCCCCGCAACCCCAACCAGACACAAGAGAAACAGGTACGCGTCACGATACAGCTTGAAGTCCGTGGGTTTTGGGTAGAGAATGGAGCGCACGAGTTGGCCTTTCTCTGTGCTGAAGCCTATCACGTAATCAAAAAAATAATGATTATCGATATTTCCTTCTTCTCACCTGTTGAGCTTGAATGTGCCTGATTCTCTCACGCTCACCTGTTCTGACCACAACAGCCTTCACCAGTTCACCGGCGTAGAAGCGGGTCTGGATGACGTGAGTGCCGCAGAAGAGGGTGCTACGTTTATGATCCTCTATGTCGTACGTCCTGGCTGCCTCTTCGCCTGAGCGGGGCAGACTGGTTTTGGTTACTGGGACGCTCTCACCTTAAGACGACATGAGATGGACAGAGAGAGAGCCGAAATCAGATCTAATACTCCACTACAAATAACAAGGACGAGAAAATATATATTCATTACAACACTAACGATTAAAATGGTATGAAATATTCTATAGCAATTACAGTGATCCCTTATTTTTCGCGGTTAATGGGGACCGGTGTTCTGTCGATTTCTGCTACTTGTCTAGATATGCTA
The DNA here is from genome assembly GCA_018398805.1 of Hirundichthys speculiger. NCBI lineage: Eukaryota > Metazoa > Chordata > Actinopteri > Beloniformes > Exocoetidae > Hirundichthys > Hirundichthys speculiger. Next base: position 189,327 of record JAGFBZ010002500.1, read on the forward strand.
CCTATGACGTTTTCCACGCCCATAATGTTTTGAAACCCTTTGTAGCGGGAGCAGCGGGACAAACGAACACCGGTTCACAGTGAGTAACAGCCTTAAAATTCATATAATGTCGTCTTTCGTCTTTGTGCTCGTTGAAAACATTCATTCAGCATGTGAATTCAATATATGGAACGTCATATTATCCTTGCATGACACTCACTGTGTCGTATTAATTATTTAACAATAGTGCAAAGAGGAACATCCACGCAGCGGGACTAGTCATCGGTTTACAGCGAGTAACAGCCTTAAAATTCATATTATTCCGTCTTTGTGCTTGTTGAAAACGTTAATTCTGTGTGTAAATTCAGTTGTAACTCGGCAACAAATTTATGGGCGTGGAAAACATTCAAGAATTCGCTCTGCGCATGCGCAGAACCCAGAGGTCGCATATCTCGGCAAGTAGCAGAAATCGACAGAACACCAGCGCCCCCACGTAATTCAAAATCCACGAACTGGAGCCGGAGCCCCCCCGAGCCTCAATAATATGTTTAAAATATGTTTAAAAAAACCCAAAAAAGTAGCGAGGCACCGCAGCGAAACAAGACAAAGGCTCAACTGTTGTCTTTCTGTTACCTTCACAGCCTCTGGTCTCTGAACCGTAGTAAACAAACCGCTGGTATTGTGCTATTTTTGGCTCATAATTAGCAGCTAACATGCTAACAACAACAAAACAAAAAGTCCAGTTTCCTCTGCATGGAACGAGCACTTAATTCTGGCACTGCAGGAACTTGTAACATCTAACCCCGTTTTCTTCTGCCGTCCCACGACACACACACTACATTACCCATAAGGCCACCTTCTTAAAGGGGCCATGCTGGCTCACAACATTTCTTCACTGTGAGAGAACGCGCACAACATCCTGTGATGTTTCTGCGTTTTTTTTTTAATTTTTTAAAATTATATTATATATTTCTGAAAAATCTGCAAATAACTAAAACCACGGAACTTAAACCGCGAATTGGCAAGGGATCACTGTACTTTTCTTGCTTTCCAATGAATAAGTCCACACATCTGCTATAGGGACCGCCATTCTTAAAGAACAACATACAATGAAGGGAACAGCTGCCTACATGATGAGTAATAAATACTGAACCCTGTCAGAAGGAATCCTTGGAAAAAAGGCAGCAAAACATTTTCCTGTAACAACCACTGCAGATAATCGGCAGCACTCTCACCTGTGAGCATGCTCTCATTTACAACACAGGTGCCCTGGACAATGATGGCGTCGCAAGGCATTACCATCCCATTCGTTGGAATAACGATGACATCACCTGGCACAAGCTCTGTCGACATGGCCTGGTCGATATCTGGACCAAGTGTGATGAAAAAAAGAAGGGATGAATTGTTTAGTGCAACATCTAAGACGGGATAATCTTACACCTAGAGATGTAGTAAGTTGGAAGGTAAATACAACACCATCGTCAATCACTGCGGCTCTGTACAACGATCAGAAATTAAAGCATGCCTTTGTTTCCTCTGCACACTGAAACACGGACCACGCTGTGCGTTACCACCATGTCATGCAGCATCACATATTGCTGAAATAAGAGAGACACTGTTTCAGAAAACGAGGAAAATAAATCTGGAATCACACTGAAGCAATTAGTAAAGCAGAGAGGCACCGGCTGATTGGATGGTGTTCGGTTTTTCAGACCAGGATTCAGATTTCACTCCTCTCTGCCTCACAAACACACACAGTCACACACAAGCTCCTATTATATTATTGTACATGACCATGCACAACAGGAAAACACTTGTTACACCATCACCAAATACATTTAAAGATTCTGGACAGAAAATTTGGAAATAACAAAATACACAATGCAAACAACCTACGGAGCCAGTCCCAATCTGTTTTACAAGACATTTGCACCTGATGACAGACTGCTGTCTCAATTAGTGCTGGGCGATATGGAAAAAAATCATATATCACGATATGGACTATTTTATATCACGATAACGATATATATCACGATATACCATAATAAAGTATGTTTTCAGTTATTCTCTGAAAAGTTTGACAAAAATTTCATTGCTTACTTTTCAACTTTATTTTGAAAGGACATTTAGCTGAACTGTCACAAACATACATTTTAGTGCAGCAAAAACAGGTAGGTACAGAGGTACAGTAGCTTTCACATTTTTTTTTTAAAGTGCACAACAGTTTCTGAAAGGAAAAACACATTTTTACACTGAAATTCAGCTATAAAAAATAAACACAAATTATTTTTCAACTTTCTGAAATCTGTAACCTTGTAGTGCAAAGTTTGCAAACCAATATAAAGTGTCTAAAGTGAACTTCAGGGTTGAAGAGAACTCTGTTTAAGGCATTAACCATGAATAAAAGTGCAAACATAAAAGGCTACTTTGTAGAAGTAGATATGATTCTATCAAATTTATCATTGCAGGTTATTTAATTACATAGTTGCTGTAATAATTGATAAAATTAGGTTAGAAACGATAGAAACGATAGAAGAGAAATGGCACGATATACACTTTTATATTGTCCCCACGATATATATCGTCATATTGCCCAGCACTAGTCTCAATTATGTCTGAATACTGACTTTATTACCTGACTGTAGCCTTCTTCAAATGCAATTTCGTACAAAAAAAAAAAAGAAAAAGTGACAATTTGCTTGTTCACTGCGTGTTCAGAGTCTGTGTTTTGATTTGATTTAACAGATGAATGTTTAATTAAAACAAAAAAAAGGTCAAAAGCATGTGGTTTAAAATTGGAACTGGGAGATCACTCCTCTAAAAGGAAAATATTTAAAAAAGAAAAGGTAAAAAAACAAAAAAACTCAAGATCAGAGCTGACAAGAACAATTGCAATCATTGAATGTCTAACACGGTCAACAAGATTATACACTGATATTTTAATTAATAAGTATTTTAACTGATTTTAAAAGCGGTGAAATAAAAGAATGAGAAAAAAAAGAAAAATCAATACCAATCAATCCAATAATTTCACACAATCCAAGGCTGGAATATGACTCACCTTCTTAATAGTATACAAAGAGGTAGCTATTGAAATGACAGACATAAATACTATGGCAGCAGCGTAATAGTAGTAGTTTTCAGTGCTCCACAGAATAACACTGAAGAGCTGGAAGATGTAAAAAGGGTTCAAGACCTGATGTGGGGGAAAACAAAAAAAAAACAGAAATGATGGGAAGCAGTATTGATCATTATAAGTACAGTGCAGGAAAAGCTTTCAGTCTTGATTTAAGGCTTTTAACTGCAGACTGACCTCTTTTATGAGAAGCCTGAACAGAGACGGCACTCTCACAGCTATCTCATTTTCCCCAAAAAACAACCTCCTGAAGAAATGAAAAAGGAATTAGTGATTTTCTCATCAGGGGACTATCATGACCCAAACTTAGTAAGTATTTATTAAACTGGAACATGAACTTGTGCACCTGTAGTCTTGCAGTGTTTTAGGAAGTCCAGAACTGTGGTCAGAGTGGATGCAGGCACAGCTCAGCTTCTCATCCTCCAGGCCTCTAGAAAAGGAAAAACACTATTTACTCATGAAAATATTTTACACCAGTGGCTAATTCTGATGCATAGTTCATTTACATTTATTTTTTAAACTCCTTTTTTCAAACTGCAGCTACACTTACTCAGTACTTTCTACACTTGCTAACAGTGTCTCTACTTGCTGGACCACTCCTCTTCTGAGAGCTTCTCCAGGTTAGCATATTTCCTTCCCGTGACTCTGGTCTTTAATTTCCTCTTCACCTTTAACAGGTTTGAGCTTTGGACTCTCGATGGAGCAACCATTTCCTGACAGCTTCTTTTAAAACTGCTTCTCAGGGAAGCAGCAGTGCCGCCCAGAGCCGGCGTTTCTGCAGGCTGCCTCAGTGCTTTCATCCTCTCTGACGATTATTCAAGGTCCAGGAGTCAAAACTAAAGCCGTGCTGACTAACCACGACTCTTACAAACACTCGCCTAGAAGGAAGCTTTTAATCATCAGTTGTACGGTTGGATCAAAAGAAAAAGGAGCTAACTAGACAGAGGGAGATGGTTTTTGTTGGTTTAGTGAAAAACGAGCTCTAATCTCTTAGAATACCATCACTATACACAAGTAGCGTGAGAGAACTTCATGGTTTGGGCTTTTTTTTTCTTAATAATCAGAACCAGGCCGCCACTTGAATATTATGAGCATAATGAGAAGAGAGCAGGGGTGTAAATCGCAATTTCATCAAGATACTCTCATTCATTGATTTAGTGGTTGACGACTCGGTGATTGCCTCACAAAGTCTTTCATGACGCAGCTTTGATTCAGTTCGATTCATCGATATGAAGTGATATCATGTTGCCTGAACACAATTACTTCCATTCATATAACTATCTAAAATATCCTTTTGTATTTTATTTCTGGGTTCAACTAGATAATTAAATGAAAAGCAACCTGCTCCTTTAACCAAAATAGACAGAAAGCTGCTTGATAACAGGGTTCCATTTATTGATGATCAGTTCTTTGGGATCAATCATCATTAAATTAATATATCGATGTGGATCGATGCATCATTACACCCCTAAAAAAGAGCACAACATCAAGCTACATAAGTGATTCCAGCTGGAGACTTACTGATAGAACTCAAAGTTCTGCTTGGTATCGTTCCAGTAGTATCTGGTGCTGTGGTGGGTGAAGTAGTTTATCTGTGGAGGAAAACAGATGGAAGAGGTGAAGGGATGTACGATAACAGTTTTATAAAACCGATACCGATAACTTTCAGCTCCTAAAGGCCGATACCGATAACCGATAACACACACATATAACTAAGATCATTACATCAATACTATGAACAAAACCAAAAACAGTTTTGACTTTTTAAATGAACAGATATTTATTTTTTTCCAATGAAAATCTGTTGACAAGCCTTTCAAACATTTTCTTAAAGCTATCAAACAAACCTATTTGATATCTCACATTAACTTAAATAAGGTTAATTACTGACTGATATATAAAAAAATAAAGGCTCCTTGAACTGATGGAAATACATGCATCAGAATTACTAACTGAAAAAGATTAACATTTAAAGGATTTTGGCTTGTGGTTCCATTTAAATTAATACCTTTAATTAAAGTAAATGAGGTTCAGTAGTTTTTATTTTTTATTTTTTAATCTCATGGAAGCTTTAGATGAGAGGAATGAGGGAGAGGGGAGACTGCTGCTGGCTTGCACACGTTAGCATTAGCTTCCGTTAGCTCACGTTAGCGTGATTTCAAAACTCCATGGAAGCGATTGTTATGTTGTAGGTGGCTGATCAGGTTTTACGTATTAAAGCTTGTGCTTCCCTCCTCGTAGAATTCACTCGGAGGATTCACCACAAATAACCACCAAACTATCTTCTTCTGAAACTTTAACAAAACGCCGCCATGTTTGTTGTGATCAGCGCTGTGCTGCAGGCTGCATTCAAGGTGTTACGTAAATTCCCACGTTCCCTTGTTTGCAAGTCTTTCTTTGAGCCTTTTCTATTTTTTTTCTTTTTTATGTGTAACATGTGGGAGAATACTGCGAATATCAATTAAAGTCAGCAACTACTAAAATTATGACCGAATTAACGAGTTGTTTTCTAGCATGAGGGGGTATTCTTGATTATTGAGTAATAGTTTTTCTGATTATGCCGACATCACTTGAACATAACATTTACTGCCTGTCATTCAAGGCTCAGCGAGACACTGCTGTGTTGACAGAAATATATACACTACCGGTCAAAAGTTTTAGAACACCTCCAGTTTTCCAGTTTCTATAGTAATTTACAGTACATAGCTTAATGTCTCAATGTAATCTGAAATTAATGTATAGAACAAATAAACAATTAGATATTTGAAAAAAGATATCATGAAATCTCTTTTACAAAAATTTAACCACAATCTTTGAGTCATCAAAGTCGCCACTTTTTGCAGATATAACAGACAAACACACTTGTGTTAGTGGCTTTCTTTCTACAATGGAAATCTAATATTGTTGGGAAGGTTCTTCCCAACACTGTCAGAAGTTTCCAGAAATGTGTTGAACTTGCAGGTTCTTTTGGTTTCATCTTTCTCTCCAGTTCATCCCAAACCAGCTCAATGGGGTTCTGGTCTGGACACAGGGCTGCCATTACATCATTTGAAGCCGACCGTCTTGTTTTTTTCTTTTAAGGTCATTCTGACAGAATGGATGTATGTTTTGGATCATTATCTTGCTGTAAGATGAACCCCTAAGCGACTAGGCGTAGACCAGAGAAGGTACTGGATGGCTCTGTAAAATGCCGTTGTAGCCCTTTTGGTCCAGGGTGTCAGTCGCTCTGTACAAGTCACCAACTCTGGATCCAGCAATCTGTTGATTACTTAAGAGCTTTGTAAGTAATCAACAGAGATTGGGACATCTGTGGGAATTGTTTGCATCAAATTTCAAGACTTAATTTACATCCATTGTTGCTTGATCACTGAAAAAGACCCCTCTTTTTTTTATAACTCTGAAATTTGTTTTGGCAATCTAAACTTTTTTTCCACCTCTGGCAGTTTACTGCTTACCTTTGTACCATTTAAAGTTATTCACTGGACTTGACCCGCTTTAATTTAAATAAAAACAGGAAAAATAGGGGTGTTCTAAAACTTTTGACCAGTAGTGTATGTTATCGGGGCTATTCGTTGTGATATCGGAGTTATCGGGATGATGTCATAATTTCCTGTTATCGGCCGGATAGTTATCGTGCACCCCTAAAGAGGTGGTCAGAACTCTGATCTCATCATGACCTGGACTGGTAATACCTAAACTGGGACTGTCTGTGAAAACTTTAACAAGAAATGGTCAACATATTGAATTGGTATCTACTTTTAAATATTTAGGATTTTTAATTGATGACCACTTGTCTTTTAAGGAGCACATTCAGTATGTTGTAAAAAAAAAAAAGAAACTTTTATTAGGATTTTACTATAGGAACAAGTCTTGCTTTTCTTTTCATGTGAAACAGAAATTGGTGGAAACAACCTTTTTGCCTGTTATTGATTATGGAGATGTTTTGTATATGAATGCTTCTGCTCATTGTTTCCGTATGCTAGATAGTGTGAACCACTGAGATTCATTACGAACTGCAGTCCCCTTACTCACCATCGTGTACTCTATTCTAAGGTTAACTGGACGTCTTTACATGCTCGACACCTCAGTCATTGGTGTGTGTTCATTTACAAAACCATTCTGGGTATCACTCTGTCCTATTTGTCTTGTCTTTTAGCAAGGAAACAAGGAAGTCACAATCTCCGATCTATGGATACTCTGCTATTACGGACTGAACTGGGCAAGAAATCATTTAGGTTTTCAGCACCGAATGCTTGGAATAAAATACAATCTGAACTTCAACTTCAAGCTCTTGTTACATTGAATGAGTTTAAAGCTCTGGTGAGATCATTGCAGTCTACCTTATCTGTGTGCACGTGTTTTATGTGAGCAAGTTTTAGTGTTGTAGATTTTATGTGTTGTTTGTTGTTTTAATGTAACTATGCTGCTGCCCTCTTGGCCAGGTCTCCCTTGAAAAAGAGATCTTTGATCTCAATGGGACTAACCTGGTTAAATAAAGGCTAATAAATAAATACATCTAAACAACAAGGCTTTAATTGCAGTGAGGTTATAAAAATTAGATTTGGCGACAAGGTTGTTTGAATTAGATTTGAATCAGCTCAATAAAAATCATCATAGCAGCAGCACGTTGTAATGTTGGTTGTTATATTAGATTGGTTACAATTTCATAAGTGTTTTATGAAACTGCAAAAAGACAAATACATTTTTATAACACACATACACATCTACAACTGTATGCGGGATCCTAAAATAAATATTACAAAATGGAGTTCAGAGTTGGAAATTTATCAGAATCAGAATCAGTTTTATTGGCCAAGTTTGTGCACACAAACAAGGAATTTGACTCCGGTTGCTGAGCTCTCTTTGTACAATTAGAATAAAAATAAATAAAAATATAACAAATTACTAGCACAATATACACAACAATATACAGCAATATATACAAGCTAACAAGCTAACATGTTATTGTGCAATATTTGTGGTTCTTCTGACACTCTGTGACTGTTAAGAGTTCATCAGAGCGACAGCTATCAAAAGGATAGCTAAAACTATTTCTACTGCAGATGGTGCCAAGCTAAATGAACAAAAAGGTTAAATGGTTTTTTGGTTTTGTTTTTTTTGTGTGTGTGGTCACATGACATAAGTACCTGAACATGACCAGCAGGAAGAAACTTCCCCTGATGCTCCTCATGTAGAGAATGGAGATTATGGCCTCTCTCTGCATTTGGTGGAGTTTTTGGCTGCAGATCCAAATCATCAAAGGGCTTCTTCCCTGGAGCCAACATTACGTGCACTCTGGCTCGAAACCACTGCCTGAACTCATCCTGAGCTCATCACAGACAGAATTACGTACAGTTTGGCTGTCAGGGTACACTGAGTTTGTCTTTGTCCGTTGAACAGAACAGAATTGAAGAGGTGGATAACTTGTGTGCAAGTGAAACACAAACCAATTATAACGATGCACTAGTTACCTAATTACAAATACAGTGTGGTCTGGTGTTTTCCTACCGTCGTCCTTAGCAGAAGCGTGTGCGCATCCCTCAGTGAGACACGTGTGCACGTGCCTTTGACACCCCACTCAGGCAGCCAGTAGAGCAGCAGCAGCAGGAGACCACCGGAGCAAACGGTTCCCAGACCCACCAGAACCATCTTCCACAGACAGGGCTGGTACCCGCACACTTCCTTCATAGGCACACGTGGACCAACTGAATCACTGCTGTACTGCTCATTCATTTTAATAACTACTGGATGCTGTTAACAGGATAAACTGGCAGGAGGTGTTAAAACTATGGAAGTTCAGTAGTGATACAGTATAAACTTATTATTCACAAGGGTTACGGTCCTTAATCCCCCACGAATCCCAAAAATCCGTGAATTATTGATGTAGTTTTAAAAGGCCTATGTGTGATATTATATACGCTAAACTATGCTTCCCAAACACATTCTTACTCATTAATACAGTAATAACATGGTAATGATAAATTAAAAACATTTGAATTTTGTAGTGTGAAAATATTGATTCACTATATACATACACACACACACACACACACACACACACACACACACATATATATATATATATATATATATATATATATATATATATATATATATACACACAGTCATGGAAAAAAATTCTTAGACCACCCTTGTTTTCTTCAGTTTCATGTTCATTTTAATGCCTGGTACAACTAAAGGTACATTTGTTTGGACAAACATAACGATAACCACAAAGATTGCTCATAAGAGTTTTATTTAATAGCTGATATCTTACCATTTTCCATGGTTTTCTTGATTATAACCTAAATCATTTTAAGTTTTTACATCAATAGCTATGGCGTTGTACTGCCAAAAACACTGCTTTTATGCATTCAGTGTTTTCTTTTCTGTCTGTTTTAGTCACATGATGACGTTTAGTGGTACCAGGTATTAAAATGAACAAGAAAGGGAAGAAAAAATGGTGGTCTAATAAATTTTTCCATATACTATATATATATATATATATATATATATATATATATATATATATCCGTGAGTATGCAGGGCCGCGCGGTTTAGACAGTCCTCTCAGACCTCTCAGATTCTTATTTCACCTTTTTGTATCTTATATGCAATAACCATTTGGCATAATACCCACATTAAGTTCAATATTAATTTTTTGCAGTTCTTGCCATATATGCATCATGTTTGGAAACAAGCCAATGTTGCTAAAACATCAGGATAAAGCTTGTTCACCAGTGAACTTGAGATAAAACTCACTTTCGTTGTCATCTTTCACAGACTGCTGGCCTGATAACTGTAGCTGTAGCCTGATGATGTTAAAATGGAGGAAGTGCTGCAGCTGGCTTTCAGTTAAACTCTTTACTTGTAAGTTCATGTAAGTTTTAATGATTTCACTGTAAATCACTTTGGACATAAAACTGCTGTTCAATGGAACAAGACCATATATGCTTAGAGTTGCTTAAGATGTGTTTTAAAGACTGTGCATGTGTTTAAAAAGCTGACAGCTGTGTTATTGGGATTGGTCTCCACTTGGACTTGTCTCTGATTTCTCTTTAATAATTTAAGACTGGACTCAGAGGCAAAGTTTGGTGATTCGGCTGCAGCTGTGTAGCAGTCCCCTGATAACAGCTCACTAAAAGACATCCTTTCACTCTTAGCCTCAGACAAAGTATCAGAGTTGTATCACGTTGGCATTTTTAATATGATTGTCACTTCAGAAAGTCAAAAATATTGTATATAATATAGCAAGAAATGTGTATTTTGTTTATAATGTGCCCCGCTTTAAAGTGAACCATTCAGTGTATTAAGTACTGTTTGCATCATAGTTGAAGCGATTTATCAATTTTTATAAATGTCACTGCAGATCTTGTGAGTGGTATTTCATCTCAAGAAACAACAAACGCGCTGCTCAAAGCTAACTGTTTTTTATGACTGACAACTTTAATTTGCAGGCAGATCATCATGTTTGTATCCAGCTAAGAGAGCCTCACAAGCCACACTATACTTTTGCAATATAAATCCCATATAATGATGCATTGTTTAATGACAACAACGTTAAAGTCAAATATAGAAAATGGAGAGATTAATGATATTTACCATCTCATCCTCCAGGCCCTGGTTGATGATCTTCACTTCTTCTCTTGAAGTCATTTTGTCTGTGCAACTGCAAACAGATATTACTTTATATTAAATTTATCGGTTAGACACAAGTGACTAATACATTGGGGTTATTATCTTTCCCACGGATACTTCAAGACCTTTCAATTGTAGGATGACCGCTCTACCATTGTGAGTTATAGAAGAAATGAGCTATAAACGTAGCAAGGATTTTACTTGCTAAAGGTTTTCATTTCAGAAGGAAGTCTTCATCTTTGGACTGTATTTCCACTGATCAGCCAAAACATTGTGACCACTGACAATTTTGTTCAATTTTGCTCCACACTCTCCAGATGCCAATCTGGTGGATCCTGATGGCATCTGCAGAAACCAGAGACTCCACTATATACTGGGTCAAAGGTTCTACTGCTAATATTTCAGTACCAGACACCCTCAGATGTTTTTTGTCTCCACCCTGACTGCTCAGAGCTCTTTTAGGAAGACAACCAGGGCCTTCACAGCAGTAAGAGGTTGGTCATAATGTTATGGCTGGTTGGTGTATTTAGTACTTTTATAGTCTTGTTGACCACTCAAAGCACTTTTAAACTACAAGCCACACTCACCCATCCACACACAAACACATTCATACAGCACTCTCTGTCTACAGATGTCAGCATTTTCCTATTGAACCTACACGGTGCTTTTTCTACCAAACACACCAGTGAACGTCATCAGGGCCAGTGTCGGGTTCAGGATCCAGACCAAAGGACACGTTGACATGTGGTCTGCTGGACCAGGAATAAAACCACTGCCAAGACTGGAAGACTGCTTTACCTCCTGATCAACAGCCATCCCATATATTGGTTCAGGACACGGATAACAATTTAATTTAATGGATAAGAAACAAAGGAAAGGAAGTCCCTCAGTGAACTCAGAACTGTGTAAGCTCATCTTCATCAGTGGAAACAACAGACATGTGGCCAGATGGAAAAATCTTTACCTACTTGGCAGATGCTGAGCTGCACATAAAAAATGTAAAAAAGAAAAGTCTGTCTTACAAGAAGCAAACTGCAAAATACCACGACTCTGGTGATTAATAAGAAAATGACCTACACTCATTAGCCACTTTATTAGGCACACCTTGCTAGTACTGGGTTGGACCCCTTTTTCCTTTAGAACTGCCTTTGTGGCATAAAACCCAAAAATATGAGTTCATAAGATGCACAAATCTCATAAACACGTAATTTATTCCCAATAGAACATAAAGAATAGTGCTGTTAGTTCGAGAACAGTGCCGCTGATTAGTGCTGGGCGATATGGAAAAAATCATATATGACCATATGGACTATTTTATATCACGATAACGATATATATCACGATATACCATAATAAAGTATGTCTTCAGTTATTCTCTGAAAAGTTTGACAAAAATTTCATTGCTTACTTTTCAACTTTATTTTGAAAGGACATTTAGCTGAACTGTCACAAACATACATTTTAGTGCAGCAAAAACAGGTAGGTACAGAGGTACAGTAGCTTTCACATTTTTTTTAAAGTGCACAACAGTTTCTGAGAGGAAAAACACATTTTTGCACTGAAGTTCAGCTATAAAAAAAAAACACAAATTATTTTTCAACTTTCTGAAATCTGTAACCTTGTAGTGCAAAGTTTGCAAACCAATATAAAGTGTCTAAAGTAAACATCAGGGTTGAAGAGAACTCTGTTTAAGGCATTAACCATGAATAAAAGTGCAAACATAAAAGGCTACTTTGTAGAAGTAGATATGTTTCTATCAAATTTATCGTTGCAGGTTATTTAATTACATATTTGCTGTAATAATTGATAAAATTAGGTTAGAAACGATAGAAGAGAAATGGCACGATACACACTTTTCTATCGTCCCCACGATATGTATCGTCATATTGCCCAGCACTACCGCTGATGGTGGCAGTTTGCTGCAGTAACGTCTTCACTGATAACCTTGCTACATTGTGCTGCTTGAGTTTTTTTCTTGGTTAGTTTTTTTACAACCTGTTGTGTATGATGAGTAACCACAGCAACAAGAGACTTGTTTACAAGCGGGAAGCAGGTCATCGGCATTTCATGAAACCAAATTATACCAAAACGCCATCATACATCTGCTTCAACGAACCCACAGTCATCTGGACGAAGCACGTGGAACCGTGAGGATCATGTTTGATTTCTCCAGTGCATTTAACACCGTCCAGTCTGCTGTACTCCCAAACAAACTCCAGAGGACACAGGTGGATGCCTCCACAATCACCTGGATCACTGACTACCTGACTAACAGACCACAGTTTGTGAGACTGAATGGTTGTGTGTCTAACCAGGTGGTCAGCAGGACAGGAGCACCACAGGGGACTGTACTCTGACCACTCCTCTTCACTCTGTACGCCTCAGACTTCCAGAACCAGTACCAGTCCTGTCGTCTGCAGAAATACTCAGATGATGCAGTTGTGGGGTGAATCAGTGATGGACCAGAGACTGAGTACAGAGAACTGCTGGACCGCTTTCTAGCACGGTGTTGGAACAATCATCTCATCTTGAATGTTGACAAGGAGATGATTGTAGATTTCACTAGAACCAGTCAAATAGCGTTTTCTTCATGGGAGAAGAAGGCTCTGCCTCTAAAATGTTCCTTTCATTTCCCAGTCATGGTCAGAAGCATTAGGCTCACACCATTACACCACCAGCAGCAGAACCGTTGACACAAGACAGGATGGATCCAGGGTTCCACGCTGTTTAGGCAAATTCTGACCAAACCAGTCTGAGTGTCACAGCTGAAATCGAGATTCATCAACCAGACAACTTTTTTTCAATTTTCTATTGGCCAACTTTGGTGAACCTTTTCGAATTGTAGCCTCAGTCTGTTTTAAACCGACAGAAATGGCAGTGTGGTCTCATGCTGCTGTAGCCCACCTGCCATGTGTTGCTGCCATGTGATTGGCTGATTAACTATTTGTGTTAACGAGCAGTTGAACAGGTGTATCCAATAAAGCGGACGGTGAGTGAATTTATGTGTATAATTTATCGTTCTCCAGTCAGTTTGCCATTTCATCTTTCAACTTCCACATTTATCTCCACAAATCTAGTTGAACTTTTTTTTAATTTCCAGATGATTTATTTTTCTATTTAATTTAACAAATGTCAAAAATCTGTATGATTTAAAGAATTAAATACACAATGAGGACGAGAACATAGATGCCACTTTGAATAATGCAGATACATGAAGCGATAACTCTGCTGAATTTTTATTGAGTCCAAGTCGTATAAAGTTATCCTGGATAGGTCGTAATACATGAAAACCTTTGCACCATGAACATTTTCACATGCAATTATAGTCACACCTGAAGTAATGTTTCACTTACAGTATGACCTCCCCTTTTAATAATCAATAACACTTCCCCAAACTCAGTCACTTGTTTTTATGATGACAGCATCCTGACTTTTTATTTGACAAATTATCACAGCATAGTCTTCACAATCCAGAGACAAATATTATTTTTATGAATGGATATCCTGGTAACATAAGATAATATACTCAGCACATCTGCCATGATATGTGTCAACAGACAAAAAATTGAAATTACTAGTCCAATCATAGCTATGTATGGGCAATTAAACAGAAATTAATAAAAAACAAACATAATCTTTCCTACGTCAATCACTTCAATCACTTGAAATATTCAATCAATGACCTGTTTTCTTTCACTTATTTTAAAATCACAAAGATATGTGCTCTTTCATTAGAAAAATATCCCTGTTTTAATATTTGAGCGTATCTACAGAAAAAAAAAAACCTTTTAATGATCCATGAGAGCAAAAAATAAATAAACTGGTCCTAACATTAACAAGAATAATAAGCTGACAAGGAACCAAAGAATGTAGCAACCTGAACATTTCTCCAGTTCACCCATCATAGATCAACCTTGTAAAACAATAAAACAGAAAGTCCTTAAAGGAAGACTGTGAACACACAACTCTGAAAGTGATCAATGTTTTAAAGAAGAACACACACACATACCCAAGTGAAAGAAGTAGTATATCACTGCTGGGACTAGAGTTGTTGCTCAACCAAAAGAGTGAATGTGAAACCTTTTTTTTCTAACATACTTTATAAGTTAAGTCAAGCAACAGTTTCACAAGCTGCTGAAATAAGATCCACCTTAAATGTCTCAATAACTGTGTCAGAAAGCCTCGATTCACGCAGACTGTTACAACTTAAGATTCTTGTGCGGGTCCAACTCACCGACGCCTCTGTTCTCGTGTATCAGCGGGTCCGGAGCTGCATAGTTGTGGGGGGGAGGGGGGGAGGGGGGGGGGGGGGGGGGGAGGGGGGGGGTCCCTCTGCAGTCACGGCGCCGCTCACCACATGCGTCTGCGGGAACGTGCGGTCACCGCACGAGACCGGACCGTCCCGAACCAGACCATTCAAAAGGAAGTCGGTAAACAGGATGTGAGGTCATCTTCATCGCAGAATGGCGCATTTTTTTGGGGGCGAATCTGTGAAAGTTGAAGCAAGTTGTTGCACCGCAGCAGCACGTGCGCGGAGCTGCAAACACAGTTATGTGTGCGTGACTGCTCTGCAGACGTGCAAAACGACTTTTAACAAAGAAATCTAAACTACATTCTAAACTATACTATTATTTTTTTTACTAGAGGATTTCTTTGTATTATTATCAAAAAATAAATAAAATCATTGAGTTGACGTGGCTTTTTCTAAACATGTAATAGCCAAATTTAATTTAATTATTCCAAGTCAAAAGTATTATTTCTAATATTATTTGCCTTTATTTCATCAAATATTTCTTTTACAAAAGGAGACCATGGAAGTATTTCTGTGCCATCTGAGTTTGAATACGAATTTTTAAGATTGAAATTTTTCAACATCAAAATCAGACTTTGAATTTTAAAAAACATCAGATTTCTAGCACTGAATTTTTTTTTTTGCCTCTGAATTTTATTTTGTTAAAATAAATTCAGTGTTAAAAAAAAAAATGTCTTAAAATATTCAGTTTTTTAAAATTCAACATGTAAAGAAATTCAACACCCCAAAAAATTCAGTGTAAAAAAAAAAAATCAACATCTCAAAAAAATTCAGTGTAAAAAAAAATTCAATTTCTAAAAAAAAAAATCAGTGTAAAAAAATTCAACCTCAAAAAATTCAGTGTAAAAAAATTCAACCTCAAAAAATTCAGTGTAAAAAGAACCAGACTCAACATCCGGGTCACCAGGGAGAAGCAATCGATCCCTGTCTCAATTCAGCCAACGTCCAGCCAATCACGTTACGCTCCATTGGTCATGTGACACCCACCCAGATAGTAAGATGGACCGGTCGGCCATGGCAGCAAACTCAGGTGATGGTGCTGCGGTGAGTCTGTCTACTTTATTTGCTGTTTGTATTAAACATTTAAAATAGATTTAGTAAATGATATTATTAATTTTAACACTGTACAATTACCGTGCAATAGCACATTTACCGTTTATTAGCGGCCTGTCTGTGCATGTGTTTGTATTGTGCGTGCGGTGCGACAGCAGGCCGGAGAGACGGCAGGTGGACGGCAGGTGTGAATTGAGACAGGGATCGATTGCTTCTCCCTGGTGACCCGGATGTTGAGTCTGGTTCTTTTTACACTGAATTTTTTGAGGTTGAATTTTTTTAAACTGATTTTTTTTTTTTTTTAGAAATTGAATTTTTTTACACTGAATTTTTTTGAGATGTTGATTTTTTTTTTACACTGAATTTTTTGAGGTTGAATTTTTTTACATGTTGAATTTTGAAAAACTGAATATTTTAATAATTTAATTTTTTTTAACACTGAATTTATTTTAACAAAATAAAATTCAGAGGCAAAAAAAAATTCAGTGCTAGAAATCTGATGTTTTTTAAAATTCAAAGTCTGATTTTGATGCTGAAAAATTTCAATCTTAAAAATTCGTATTCAAACTCAGGTGGCACAGAAATACTTCGGCCGGCCCAGCAAGTTAACGGAAAAAAAAAAGTCATGAAAGTGCAGTTTTTTCTCTATCCAATTATTTATTTGCACCTTTTCCTTTCATTTTTTTTTCCAGTAAGGAAGGACTTACATTCATATATCATTGTTTTTGAAATGTTTCAAATATTTGAGAATATATTCAATGTGTTTTCAATATTCTGTCTTGTGAGTGATTTTTTTTAAATGCATCACACTCTTGTGTACATAAAGTAAGAGTAAACTTTAAGGAATATATTTCCAGTGTATAAATAGTAAGCCACAAGTAATATGCCAAGCAAACTTAAAGTATACAATAATAAACTAAAAACAGGGACTCAAAGTATATAGCGAGTACAATGGCAGTATATCGATAAGTGCACTTGTGGTATACTTTAAGCACATGAGAGGGATATACCAAGTACATTGATAGTATGTAGATGAGTGTACTTGTATACTTAAAGTATACAATAATAAACTAAAAACGGACTCCAAGTATATAACTAGTATCCTGGCTGTATATCAATAAGTGTACTCGTGGTATACTTTAAGCACATGAGAGGGATATACCAAGTACATTGATAGTATGTAGATGAGTGTACTTGTATACTTAAAGTATACAATAATAAACTAAAAACGGACTCCAAGTATATAACTAGTATCCTGGCTGTATATCAATAAGTGTACTCGTGGTATACTTTAAGCATACGAGAAGGATATACCAAGTACACTGATAGTATATAGATGAATGTACTTGTTATAGACTGTTGCGAACTTAAAATAAACTTTCAAAGTATACTTTTATAAACTTAAAGTATATGTCTGTAGTATACTTGCTATACTTGTACTTATACTCAAGTATACTTTTAAAACATGTACTTAAGTATACTACTTTTTGCTAGCAAAGGGCCACATATAAACAGCCACATTTGTGGGTAACGTAGAGTCATCAGTTAACCTTACATATATGTTCTTAAACTTTTGTGGTATTGGGGTTGTACATGAATTGGAAAAAAAAATGGCACTTCACTGACATTTTAAACAGTTGTTCTGATAATCACTGCTCATTTGGTTTTATTGCAACAAGTCATTCTTATTTCCGACCTGAAAAAAAGGAAAAGAAAGAAAGCGGAAAAGCAGTCAGCGCAGCTGGACTCTTGACTTGAACTCTTTTAACAAAGGCGTTACACCATGTTGGTGTCCAGAGAGCCATCCTTGTTTGACCTTCCGTTGGTTCCCCTTGGAAACTGACACAGACCAACAGAGGCTTCTCAGTCTCAACATGTCAGCGCTGTCGTTACTAAAAGGGGCTTGTTCAAGCACAGAGTTGGTCTCCGCTCTGTTTCACATCTGTTATCTCCCGGCGAAGGAAAGGGATGCACTGGAGATAACAAAAAGAGCATGTTGTGATAAAATAAACTGAATGGTGACGGTTTCTGCAATAACTTTAGATGTGTCGTATCACTGATAATCGGAACAAGTTTCAAAAAGTCACATTTTTCAACTCACACGTGCTTCCATGACTTGAAATTTTAGGTGTTAGGTATTTAGGTACTGTTTTAGGTAACAGAGGCATCGTAACGTAAGCATGGTGGAAAGTGGTGATAGCACGCAGGACATTTACCAACCCACTAAAAGGCCAAGAGTACCTGACTGCAGGCAAGATGGCCGACAAGCGCGCCGCACAAGCAGAAGTTGGCCTTCTTTGTGTATATTATTTGTCACGCAGATCCATACTGGAAATATAACGGAGGTAGTTTACAAGCGGCCATAAAACGAATGTATATATATATAATTAAATTTTATATATATATATATATATATATATATATATATATATATATATATATATATACATATATATACAGTCATGGAAAAAATTATTAGACCACCATTTTTTCTTCACTTTCTTGTTCATTTTAATACCTGGTACCACTAAACGTCATCATGTGACTAAAACAGACAGAAAAGAAAACACTGAATGCATAAAAGCAGTGTTTTTGGGCAGTACAACGCCATAGCTATTGATGTAAAAACTGAAGTGATTTAGGTTATAATCAAGAAAACCATGGAAAATGGTAAGATATCAGCTCTTAAATAAAACTCTTATGAGCAATCTTTGTGGTTATCGTTATGTTTGTCCAAACAAATGTACCTTTAGTTGTACCAGGCATTAAAATAAACAAGAAACTGAAGAAAACAAGGGTGGTCTAATCATTTTTTTTTTCATGACTGTATATATGTATATATATATATATATATATATATATATATATATATATATATATATATATGAACATTAGATATTTTTTTCATTTATTTATTTATATACATATATAACAAAATAAAACAAATGTACTTACTAAAGATGCAAATATATAATATATATATATATATAATTTATTTATTTATTTATTTTTTTGCATCTTTAGTAAGTACATTTGTACTTACTGCAACAGCACATACAGTTTCTTGGTCTGGAGATGTGTTCATTATCAGGTTTAACTATTAAATTAATGTAATAATTATATTTTCCTATTGTCAGTTTTCTATTAATTCTATCTTATTTCTGGAATCCAGTTAAACACAACATTACACTATCATGGTGGCAACAGTAGGAATTTGACTTGGAGTTCTTTTTTTAAATACACTTTCTATTGTCCGAATAGAAAATAGAAAAACATACAAAGAAAAAAAGATCAAAAACAAGGGAAAAGCATGAACAACAATGAGGAGGAATATATTAAACTGAACATAAAACAATGAAAAAATAATGAACAATGACTGCGGGGTCAGCATCAGACTCCCACTGGCCATCATGATCTCAGCCTTCAGTCCTTCCAGGATTTTGATCAATATCTGAAAAACAGTTAAATGAACCAATCATACTCTAAAGTGTGCACTGTTTTGGTTTCATGTTTTCCAAAGGAATCAAATATTGACCACCTAATAATTTCCTTCCATTTCCCAAAGAAGCTATATTGACCATCTTACCTCCGGGAGCATCACATCAAAGACAAAATCCAGCAGTCTTTATTCTTGCTCCTATACCTGTGACCTCCTCAATCACCCTCTGTAGCTCAAAGATCTATTGAAAATAAAAGTACAAGTCAATAAATTCATCTTTTATATGTTATATATCTGTGATCTGTGATAATTTTCAGAACCACTAAGTTCCACCAACACAGACAAGGGAACATGTGCTTCCTCTGCTTCTCTTTGCCTCTTTTTGCACACTTCCACTTTGGAATCACCAAAACAAATGGTTTTCCAACATTTCCTGGAGGACTTGGTGGTGCAGTGGTTCCTCGGTGGCAGTGGTGCTGCAATAATCCAGAGAACGAATATGATGGCACAGGCTGCGAGAGAGGCCACTCCTTTGTGCAAGCAGGTGGTATTGCCGACAATCTTCCATTTCACCTTTCGTGACATGTTGCTGGCTCCATGTCTTGCGTTGCACAAGTACTGGGACACTGAAGCCACATTACTTGGGTCAACACATGTGCTTTTTAAGGGAGATTTTGCTGTGATATCTCTAGGTTGACTGTGTTTTCTTTGTATATGTAAAAACAAATTCCTCTTGTACAGAAAAGTTTTTTTTTCTTACTTAAAAGTTATGACCATTTCAAAAGATGAAACAACTCCACTAAATGCTACAAGAGGGGATCTATTGAAAGTAACTTGCTTTCTTGGCTTAGCTTATCCACAGACCTCAAAGCAGTGCAACTCACTATAACACTGGTTAAAATCTGACAACCTTATACATGCAAAAACACAAATATCATTGAACATTACTGTTACATGTAAAATGATCTCAAAAAGATACTTCTCAGCAACATACCCTGGAAATGCACTGCATTTTCTGTGTGACTTTTAATGTGCCTCAGTATCACACTAATAGTTCCTGTTACACATTTGGGGCTGAGAAAACACCCAAACTGTGAGGACGACAGGACTGTAAACTCCAGACTGGCATCTCTATTTACAATAGAGGGGTGCATCTGAAAAAAGAGAAGTCAAACAACATTGGTATCTAGAAAAATGTACAGATGTATTAGGGAACATGGATTTGTGATACATACTGACATACTGGACATCGACTATTGGAAGGAGGAGGCACTGCAGCACTGCTATGTATCCACGTTTATTTAAGTGCAAACACCTGGGGGTATATACATATATATATATATATATACCAAGTACCAAGTAAAGCAATAAAATCAAAATGAGCAAAGTGAGTGGCCTGAATTTATAGCTAGTGTAAGTTAAATGCAGAAGAAATGATTTAGTAATATAAAGAAAAAGTAGATCCATTTAGATGGTGTTGTAGTTTGTGTAAAACTGACCCTTTGATGTTAACCAGAATGATGATGTGGGCCGGGATGAAACTGAGTCCATCCCTGACATGAGACTGATGACTTTATTGTGATTTCCCACGTTTCCAACCAAATATAAAACACTGGAGACCAAAGCAGATCAAACACTCTGTGAAGGTCCCTTCATCATTAAATAAAACACGACAGAAACATCCAACAAGAACTTCAGAAACATTGTGTTGAGAGAAACGCTGTCTTCACTTTTCTGCATTTGTTTGTGGTTGAACATCTAAGTATTTTAATTGGAAATGGTTTTGGTTCCTGCCATCTACTGGTCTGTAAAGGAAGAGTTTTATTTTAAAATCATTCATAATGGTTATCCAGTGGAAACACACAAACATCCAGGTAGGCTAACTGCACAGAATCAATCTCCATGGTAACCCTGCTTTTGTGCAACTGACTTGAGGCTAAATTTATCCGGGATAACCGTCACAAGCCAGATTGATCGCTTCTCTTGTTTTTGAGCAGCTGCCCTCCGTTCAGTCATGTTTATATGTGCATATTTACAGTCTCATGTTCATTGATCGACATGAATCACCTCATTGAACTGTTGCAGATAATCTGATTATTGGTTCGGTTTTTTTCTAAAAATGTTTTAAGTTTCCTTTTTGCTTCCTCAGTATATTTGTTAGTAAATAACCAGTACTGAGTGGACTAGTTCTAGTTTCAGAGCTCTCAGCAGTGTGTCTCCATCTCTTATTTACAGAATTTACTTGCATTAAACACAGAAAAATAATACCTCAATTTCTTTTTTTTTTTAATATTGCGTTGTCAATTTATTGAAAATAAATGTTACTTTGCAGCCAGTCTTCATAATCTATTTAATTTGTAGTGAATAGACCCAAAATGTAGATATTATGGAAAAATGTATCTTTCTCATTTCTCAACCAGACAGCAGTTTAGACACCTCGATTAAGATGTTTGATGTTTTTGACAGGGACATTGCAGATATTTGTACAATTGCACCAGTTAACCAGCATCTGCATTTGAAAATGATTCAGTAAGATAGAAAAACACTAAACAGTACCTTAAACAGTACTGGGAAACCAGGGTTCAACAGCCATCTTCTTCAGTAACCTTTAGCTGTATTTAACAGTATTTTGAATAAACAGCATCTGTCTGAGGGCAGTCTCAGTCGTGTGGATTTGACAGATATTTCAACAAAACAAATGACAGCGGGTTTGAGTTTTAAAATACATTTATCTTAACAGCAGGAAATTACATCATCTAATTACATTTCTTTGATAAGTTTTCATATATAGACAATGAATGCTTTACAGTATCAAAGTACAATGACTGATAGTAAAACACAGACAATGTGTTGTGGTCCAAGCTTTACACCAAAATATTCCAAATAAAAATAGCATGAGAGCGTGTTTGCTTCTGAGTAGATCATATGGAAAACATGTTGTGAATATATTTCTTTCTCCGATGCACGTTCACTTCTACATCCGAGAACATCAACTGCTGTCCTTGGACACGCAACTTCCCCGTTTTCTTCCTGAAAGAAATATGTCCATATATAAAAACATAGTTGTCTCTGAAGGCATGATTGTCAGTTTAACGATCATCAAAAAACTGACCACACACGTAAAAAACATCTTCAGTGTTGTCAGGTGGAAGACGACGATGAATTATGTTCTGGAGATGGTAGTGGTTCTACCACTGTGGTCCGGTTGTACCAGCAGTGATCAATTTAAATCTAAGATTAGCTCTGATCAGAGTACAACAAAACTACATTTGAAGATTTAAATAGGCGTCGACTTAACCAGTCGAGATAAAAGTTCATGCATGTCAAAATCAAATATCTGATTTGACATTGGGTGCATTTACATGGGAAGTTTAATTCCTCTTTAATTCAGAATTAAAGTTAAAGGCGAATAAAAGTTACCATGTAAACACTTAATTCCATATGAAAATGTCAATTCCGAATTAACTTAATTCCGAAGTAAGTGGCTGGTTTATTCCCATTTTAATTCCGCATTAAGTAATTCCGCGGTCATGTTTACACTCATTCCTGTTTAAATTAATTCCCGTCTTTCTGCGCATGCTCGTTCTTTTGCCCGTCTGTCGCGATGACGCTTATATTCCGCGCTGGGCTTGTTTTCAAAACGGCAGCACGCAGTAAACGGTGGTCAAGAGCAGAGACGATTTATTTAATAAATAGCTTGGAGGAACTGGAAATAATTAAAAGAACAGATGGCAGGAAACATAAAAATTGTGAGCTTTTCAAAGTTGTAGCGGCCAGGTTAAATGAAGGAGGTTTCACAGATAGAGACGCCACCCAGGTCAAAAATAAGTGGAATGTTGTTGCTAACCAGTTAGCTAAGTTTGTTTTCTTCCAGTAGATGTAAAGACGTCCGCCCCCCCCATCCAATCAGAACCCTTCCCAACCCCCAGACCTAAAGCGGAGTTGGATAAAGCCGAACTAACGTGTTTTCCATGTAAACCTTAATTCGGAATTACCATTTCCATGTAAACTCGAAGGAAAATAGTTTAATTCGGAATTATTTAATTCCTAATTAAAAACATCATGTATCCGCAGCCATTGTTTGCTGACGTCAATATTTGCTGGTAGGTTGATAGTCATGAGAGCTGGTCAGGAAAGGTCCAGGTTCTTCTGTGAGAAGCACTTGATGGTCAGAATGAATTATTTAATGTAACTGAGAAAAATGAAACGCATATAAATATGACAGCAAGTATTAAAAATAAAACTGATGCCTGACAGCGACTTTACTATTGAGACTGAACATGAAGATTAAACGGTCAATAACATAGCTACTACTGGGAGAATATCGTCTGGTCAGATGAGACCAAAACTTAACTCATAATACACACCATGTTTGGGGGACAAATGGCAACGCACATATCAGCAGGGAAGTTTGGAAATGTGAACATCCTGGCGTGGAGAAGTTTTTCAGCATACAGTACTGACAAACATATATAACTGAAGGATGGAAACCTGTACTGAGTCACCCTAACCTGCTGCCATCTACCAGAGTGATAAGTACAAAAATTTAATTATGTGTCTTCAAGACCTTTTCCCTGTCATTTCACATTATTACACATAATTTGCGGACACCTGTGGTCTGATTTCTTTGTAAATGCGGGTTACATCGGTTGTTTCCAGCATCTGGTGAAGTTTCATGTTAATAGCACCTTTAGAAATATGTTCGTCAGAAAAACTGTGACATCTTCAATATTATTGTTCTTTTGTTGTGTTTCTCATGATATTTTTCCCGCTGTATCCATAATCATGTGAGGACAGAGCATTTTGTTTGCTATTGAATCGTAAAAGGCCAAGCTGACGAGCAGAAGCAGAAACAAAGCGTGTCATCTTTCTCTGCTGTCCTTTTCTTTTAACCGAGTACCTGGGGCTGGATAACAGGCCAGATATACGTTTTCAGGATGGTGCTCTTTTAGATTAATATTTACTGATCATCAGTATCAGACTGTGCGCTGCTCAGGTCCTCAGTTTTAAATGGCACACTGTTAAATTTTGACTTACTGCAATAAACCTGGAGTTAACAAATCTGATTGGTGGTGTGTTGGAACACACATACATTTTAAAATATACTGATACATTTCATCTCGCTGCTTGTCATGTTTAATGACAACCACAACCGTGTTGTTTTGGAAGTACACTTTATTTAACTGTTCAGAAATTCTGTGTTTCCCACCTGTGCCAGCTCCCATACCTGAGCACTGTCCTGCCACGCCTCTTTTCTCCTGGTGACCTCTTTCAGCCTTGGGCCTGGCGTAAGCTACGGTCACTTTGCTTCCATCTATCTCACAGTCCTCCATGGCTTCTTTGGCGGCTTTGCAACTTTCTATACTCTCAAAGTCAACAAAACCGAACCTGATTGAAATATAACAGAAGTGATTTTAAATCCAGAATCGAAAATGATGTGGATAATGACATCCAACAGTATTCAACCGACCTCTGTGAGACTCCTGGGTGTTTAACCGCAGGGACTCTGGCACCGACGGCCCCTTCGAAGGAACCTTTAAGAGCGTCTGCAGTCGTTTTCTCAGGCAGCCCAACTACAATCAGAGTTTTTGACGGGACTAAACCGGAGAGAGGTAACATTTTAGTAACACGATTTCACCGACATCAAAAGTGAATCTGATCAATAGCTAATCAGATAAAATCTTATTAAATACATGAACTTAATTTAAGAGAAAAGAAATACCATTTGCATGCTGCTGCTGCTGCTTTGTTCTTGTGTCACAGAACTGAACTCGGACTGGTTTTTTACAGAGCTTCATATCCTGGGAAGACTGCAGGGCCTTTTCAGCATCTGCCACGGTCGCAAACTCAACAAATGCATATCTGTAGAGAATTACAATTATATGAGGAGAATTTCAATGTTTCCTTTTTTTTCCCCCCTTAAAAAACAAACAAACCCATAAAAACAATCCATGACGTTACGGACTTACCCTCTCGGTGCACCGTTGGCCTGAGGAATAGTGATACCAACTGCTTTCTGGAAAACCCTCTTCAGGTGTTTTTCTTTCACATCGTAAGACAGATTTCCCACAAATAATGTGTCATTTGGGGGAGACGCAGCTGTGAAAATAAAGAAAATATCTTTTAAATCATAGGCAATATACCACTACCACTCCCCCTACAGACAGAACAGCTAAAAACCGTTCCAGCTAAAGACAGTCTGACCGACATCGTCTTACCCTTCGTACTCTTATCTTTAGGTCTTCGCTTCAGAGATATTTCCTTCACCAACACCATCCACAATCAAAACCCGACCGTGGATCTTTCTTACTTGTTTTCTTTCACGTGCCCTCTTAGCAGCGGCTTTATTTTTAAACTCCACAAAAGCAATGCTGTTGAAAAATTAGCACATATCACTCAGCAAGTCTTACTAATATCCAGCTGGTCATGAATCATTGATGGGTTAGGGTTATGGATGCCACTGTGTGTTGGAGAATAAAATTCAGCGGTCTCACCCTTGGCTCGGTGTTTTAGCTCCACCGGGAAACCGGATGGCAATAGCTTTGGGAAAACCTTCAGGATATCTTTTTTTGTGGCGGTGTATGGCACGTTCTTCAGGAACAAACATCTGGTCTCTCTGGCTGATAGAAACAAACCAAACCATCAATCTTATTGCATCTGAAATCACATTAAACATAGAATTTGAATTTCTGGCTAATCAGTTCCTGAGACTGGGTTTTACCTTTTTTGTCCAGCGAGGGAGCTTTGACCTTCACTTCACTTTTAACCTTTGCTTTGGCAATTTTCATCGGCTTATCAAGGACGTTCTCGCCATTCAACATCAAAGCTTTTGTCAAGTCCATTTCTGAGGCCAAATCTACAAACGCATGTTTTCTACAACAGCAGAAATTCACACAGTAGTCGTTTTAGCAACAGTATCATCAAAACCCAGCGTTTAATGGAGGGCAAAACTGAACCTGGAAATGAAAACATCCTTACCTGGAGCGGTCTAAGCGGATGTCTTGAAAGAGCAGACTTTGTGCTATGAGGGATTTTGCTAATGAACCTTTGATTTCCTCAAATGTTTTGGAGCTGTTCAGGTTGCCAATGAAAACACAAAAGCCTGCAAGGCAATGTAAGGCAGAGAAATGGAGAAAAACAAGCCTCCTTTAAAGGAAATAAATCCAGCATTCAGTCACAAAACAAGTTCATACCATCATTGATTAGCTTCGTTTTCTTTGATGGGGAAGTCCCAGCGGCAGGGTCTGCTTTCCGTTTCACATTTACTGCAGGAGACGGACAAAAACGCAACAATCAGGATGGAAAACACCAGTTTCTAAGAGATGCTGTGTTTTCCCACACGTCATGATCTCATGTAGTCTGTTTAAAAAAAAGAGAATCGAGAAAGAAAAAAAAACAAATAGAGTGAAAGACAGAACTGAGTAGGGGTGTAACGATGCATCGTGAGTCGAATAAAAACCGATACAAAACCGTGACAATTTGCATCGGTTGGCATAAAAAATGAATCGCGAATGGATAAACTAGTTCTGTCCCATTTTTTAAGAGGACATAAAGAATGTGTATCACAGTGTTTCTGTAAAGATAGGACCTTCTTTTTTGAGTTAAGATATACATTTGTCATTTTGGATGTTTACAGTTAACAAGGTAAATAATTTACTCCTAATAAGAAAAGATAAATGCTAATTTGCTGTGTTCTTGTAAACAAAGAATCTTTAGAATTTGTTTTTTTTATGTGGGATTTGTTTTTAAAAATCCTCTCATTCTTTAAGTGGATAACTATTTCAGTTGCATTTTTTTAAGAGGACACAAATAGTATTTTTCAGTGTTTCTGTAAAGAAGGACCTTTTTAGAGTTTTTGTTATTTCAGATGTTGAATGAAACCAGTTAAATAATTTTCTTATGATAAAACCAGATAAATGATGTGCAGTATTTCTTTAAAGAAAATAGACTTTAAGATGATCATTTTAATTGCACTATTTCCTGTGAATAAAATATTCTTTTATTTGGTCATACTTTCTGTAGCTCATTAAAAAAAAAAAAAAAAAAAAAAAAAAGGTTTGTGAATTGTACCGAATCCTGAGTTGAGTGAATCGTTACATCCCTAGAACTGAGTGAAGCAAAAGACATACAAGGAACCAAAGAAGGTCTTAAACTCTAAATAGGGAGGTTATTTTATCATAAGCTGGTCACAAAAAACATCAGGTCTTCTTTATGTTCACTACAGGGCTCCAGACTAAAACTTTTTACTGTCACCACACCGACAGCAGAAAATACAAGTCATCCTGCTCGTCTTTTCATTCTAACTCTGATGACTGGAAGATGTGCAGAACGCAGCCTGTGGTCTCTGAAACAGCCTGAGACGTTAAACGTCTGCAGGCTACATCTTAAAACAGTGAACTCCTGATCCTCAGAGTCGGACAGTTATTTTTCTGTTAGCGTCAGGTCCTGGCTGATTAGATAAGCTGAACACAGCACAGGACTCAGTCACTTTCAACAGAAAAGTGCAGATTTGCAGGCTGCACTTGATTGTTGTAGAAAACGCTTGAAGTACAGCGACTGTGCAGTCTGGAGTCCTGCACGACAGCGTCCTCCTGTCCTTCGTCCTCCAGGTTACAGCTACCACCGACAGGCTGTCATAGTCTTTAGCGTTCCTGTCATTTTGATGTTAGTTATTACCTGCGCTATTACCTGACCATCTGAACCTGTTCTTCTGCTAAAAACAGACATGAAAATGGGTCAGGGGTTAAAAAGGTGAGAAGTGTGTGCGCGCCGCAAACAGGAGCTATTTTTCACTGGAGTTTTGGCTAGCTCTGACAGTGATCAACGCAAGCTGTAGTGAATGGCTATAACTTTGTTATACCGCAAAGTATGAAAATGACTGAAACCATAACTCACCAAATTCAATCCACTAAATGTAAGTAGGAAATGTGAACGTACGCTCGTCTGCCTTATCCTGGCATGGACAGCACTAACTCCTGCTTCTTGTCTCGCTTAGCAATGTAAAATCCAAGCACTTCAAATACACATGAGTGAAGAATGTTGGTATGACTGGAATAATGGACCAATTTGGCCTGATTGGTTCTGTGCAGGATTTACTGACCATCCAAGTGTCATTTAAAGGGCCGATATCTGAAGTGCTCAGTTTGCTTATTAGGGCAATAATATGATAATTTAAAAAAAATTAAAAAAAAATCTCCTGACTCTGATCCCCCCCCCCCCCCCCCCCCCCCCCCCCAAAAAAAAAAAAAAAAACTCCCCGGATCTACACGATTCACGTAGGTCACCCTTTTTGACTTCAAAACGGTGAATTTCGCCAAAAGGTGAGGGATTTTCATGCCTGTAAAAACATCCACAATGCCATTTAAAAACACTGCAACTGTGGCAGTTGAGCAAATGTTTGGAGTGAGAGAACTAACTGCCTCTTTTTGTGTGTCTTCATTTAAACATAGACTACAACTTTAACAATTAACTACAACTTGCAGCTGATAAGCTGTACAACAGAACTAATAACTTTATTTTATTCGACAGTTGTCTGTCATGCAGGACGACAACAGACTTTCACTGCATTTCGTTCTGTTCCTGCCATGATTTATAATCTGAAATTTGGAAAAATTTGATTATCTTGTTGTTTTTACTTATTGAGTCTATTGAATTTTTATTTCTCATCTTAAAGTTTTTGTTTTGAAATACAAAACTTTTGACCCCGATTTAGCTCCACAGAACTAAAATTAAGCATTTTGCTTGTTACTGTGCTGTAACAAGACTGTTTTTAAATCATTTAATTTAAAATTCATCTTTTATCCCTCCATCTGTTTCAAACCCTTGAACACCTACCAGATCTAAACTGGAATCTAGATTTCTTGTCAAGTAAAAATAAAGATTTTGTTGCATGAACAGATCATTTCAGTTGCAATGATCCAGAATTTAGCGTTTATTTGTCTTTAAACTGCTGTTGTTTCTACCCATCACCTGATTACCTGCATTGCTCATCTTCTCCGTCTCATCGCCCTCTTTTTCTTCATTCTCCGCCCAAGTCACAGTCACTCTGGGTGTGTTTCTCTTCACTTCTATGTCCGTGTTAATCTGGAGATCTAAAAAGACATTTCCATCACTGACGCAGCTCAGACTTTCTGTCAGACATTGTGTGTGATGCGTTTACAGCACCTTGATCATCTTCACCCTCCTGTTTCAGCTCCACCTCTGTTCTCTCCTCTGTTTGGGGTATTTCTTCATTTTCAGCCCGCTCTTCTGAAACAAATAATGACTCAACAATTTTGCTATGGCCACCTAGAAGTCATTTCTACTGTAAATATCCAGTGAAACACTACTTACCATTGTTAACGTTCTCCTCTTCTACAACTTTGCTTTGTCGTTTCCTGCGTCTTGTAGTCTGAAACATGCGTGTAACATTAGTCTTTGCAACTAACAGTTCATCTGACAAACTGCTTCCAAATGCACAACTTGATGTCTGCTGATCGTAACTG
Organism: Hirundichthys speculiger; assembly: GCA_018398805.1. Lineage (NCBI taxonomy): Eukaryota > Metazoa > Chordata > Actinopteri > Beloniformes > Exocoetidae > Hirundichthys > Hirundichthys speculiger. The sequence continues at coordinate 219,368 of JAGFBZ010002500.1, forward strand.
TTGTACGACAGACAGCCAACCAACATTCCAAAAATATTCACTTGAACCAATCTTCTTCCCTTAAGACGTTTGGTAAAGGGAGTAAAGTCAATTGTTTGTGAAACAAATGTCACTTTTACTTAATAAATGTCGTAAGGTTCAGGTTCCTTTATTTGTACCTCAAGTTAATTAGTTCTGCAGTACAGAAGAAAGCTATTCAGTCACACACACTACACAGAGCACAAAGACATAAAATACAATTCTATTCATAAAAAAAAAAAAAAAAAGAAAAGAAAGTTCAGTTTAAAGTGTTCCATCGCCTCCAGCGAGGGCTGCAAAGGGGCAGAAATATTCTGGTAAGTTCCTGGAAACTTTCGACGTGAAATTAAGATGGGGAATTCTAAAAATATTTCAAAGTGACAAACCTTCCATGTGAATTATGAGAATTGCTTGAGGGTATTTATGTGGTATAATATATTTTTGCTTGAAGGCTATTCAGTAGTTTCCACTGAACCCTTGCTCATTTCATTGAGCTAAAACTATGTCTCTGAGGAGGAACTGTAAGATAACACGACTAGATGAAACCTCTCTATTCCATCAGTTTGCATTAGATACATGCCTGAAGCAACATTCACACAGATTATTTATCTTAATCTGAGAAAACGACGTGGACTTTGGTTGGCCTGTCCTCGTCACTAGTAACTGGCCACTTACATTCAGCTGCGTATGAGCCCAGCCTCTCTGTACGGGGCAGACCCAGCCCAAGAAGATAACTGTGAACTGTTTCTCCAATTTCTTCAATCTGTTCTTAAGCATCCAACAAAAGAATCAGGCTACCAGGTATGCAAAATAATATAATTTAAAAATGACCATTCACAATGTTAAATGTTTCATTCTAAAAAAGCCATGTACATGAAAATGCCAAACCCTTTCAGGCAGTGGCCTCTTGCTGGGCTTCTCCAACATCCTCCATCAAATATACAGTATTTATCCCAAAATATCAGAATTTACTTCACTTTATGTAGTCCAGTTGGCTCAAATGTGGTGCTTCCAAGATCAAAAATATGGCCTTAACAGTCCAGGATTCAAGAAATCTGCATGTGTATGTGGTGCAGGAGTGCACTATGCATGTAGGGGGCGTGGCCTCAACACTCCTGCAGTAAGCAGTGTGTTAGTGCTGTATTTGAGGAATAACATAGTTACTCTCAAGTATACTTTATAATCTGGTGTTTTAGTCTAGATTATGCAAATATATATTTTTCTCCAACTATATTTTAAATCCCTGTTAAGGGTCAACCTTCAATTTTGTAAATTATAGATTAATTCCTATTCATTACTAAAGTGATTAAAAAAAAAAACATCTGATTATTCAGTCACTCAGGAAATAGAAATAATTTTGTTAATCCTAACTGACCTAAAACAGAAAGAGTTTGGTCTAATTTAGTGTCAGACCGTGAGGAAAAAAAGGTTTTGTGTCTTTTTATACAGTGAATGTAAACTTCTGATTTCATCTGTCTCTTCAAAGCTTAGAGCAAAGTCAACGATTGTTCCTAAATATTGTATTAGTCGGCAGTGACAAGCTCTACATCCTGACCTTTAACTTCAACGACCTTGTGACTGTGGACACTTTTTCTAAAATCAAAAACTACGTCTTTAATTTTAGACACATTGAGGTGCAGGAACGAGTCCTCGCACCGTTCAGCTAAATCATTTGCAACGGTGCTAACTTAAGTTAACTTTATAAGTATAGTAACTTTATTACCACTGGGTATCCAAATTAACCAAACTGGGTATAAATTAAGTTAAAACAGTGCTTGTATTCAGAAGAAATTCTGGTTTCTCTTGATTACAAGCACTCGTGAGCTAACCAAGCGTTAGCCCGATAGCTTGCAGAGTAAAACCAAACAACAACAACCAGCTCAAACAATAACTTAGACTGAATTATAGCCTAGTTAACATAAATGCAGTGTAATATCAGTCTTACATCTGTCTTTGCCATGTTGTATTTTCAAACAGATCGCCGGTGTACCGGTTACACGTGTGCCAAGGCTAAGTAGCAAACATCCACGCGCTGTTCCCAAATAACTAGTGCGCATGCGTAAAATATATTCCGGTTGTCCAGCCTACGATTTCCTGTAAACTTTCGAAATCTTCCTGTTAAATGTTGTCGCTCTGACATTAACAGTTTGTACGTGTACTTGGCAAATATGGTAAATTATAGATAATGTTGAATAATGCCGAACAGGTATCGATTACTGTAAGTGTTTTCATATATATACCATCAACCAGCTAGCCTTGTAGTCTTTGCTTACTGGTATTTTTATAGTAAACTGGACAACTCCCACTTCAGTTCTGAACAGAGTATTTAGGGAAACGATCTTAGACTTTTTCAGATAGTTAAAAAAAAAAAAACACCTCACAAAATGAGGAATTTTGGTGATTTAGTTCCAGCTGTGTGAGCATTTCTGCGGCATGGATCACACACGTTTGCTCCAACTGGATCAACTGGAACTGGAGGTCCGAGGAAACTCAGTCCAAGGGTCGAGTTTCAGTTGAGCTGTTTTTATGTCAGACCATTCAAGCAGACCCATGTGAGCCGACCATGCTGCGTGCGGGACTCATTTAAGGAGCAAAAGAACGGGTTTTATTTATTGGTTTGACGATGGGGAGTCGGAGGAACGGGCTGAAGGGGGAAACCTTCATTCTGTCAGTGGACGTCGGTACAACTTTAGTCAGGTGTCACGTTTATGACAAGGAGGAAAACATCCGAGGATCGTGCACAAGAAAGGTATTGATTACACGATCTGCTAAATGTAACATGAACCCACAACTCTGTATAATCAAAACCCATATGTATGTGTTTAATTATAATAATTCCAGGAGCAAATTTATGGAAACCTGCCCTGATCCTTTGCAGAATTGAGATATGTTTATTTTTCAGATTATTGTTATTATTATTTTATTTGATTTCATTTTTCCAGGTTGCCCTCTTGTATCCACAAGCAGGGCATGTGGAGATTGACCCAGAAGAACTCTGGCAGAGCTTTATCTCTGTGGTCAGGGGGGCTGTTAAAGGTACAGAAACACCACACCCTGTAATCAGAATCAGATTTACAGGCCAAGTGTTGTCCAGAAACATACGTTGGTTTGTGGACATGCATTTTTTTTCTCTCATTACAGACATAATATATAGTTAAGTTGTGGCAAGTACACATTTTATAGGTACAAAGGTAGGAGTTAGATTGTCAATATGCACATAACAACATGACAGCCAAAGTACACAAAGAGCATTAATGAAATAGTGATTGTGATGTGTGAAATATTAGGGGATGGCTACGTATAAGGTTTATGAACATGGTATATTTACTGGCATAATTATTGATCCTGTCTATCCAGTTGCTTTCTCCAGTTTTACCTGTGGGAACAGAGTTAATGGAATTCCTTTTACCTTGTCAACAATAGACTATAAAAAAAAAAAAAACATGTATTGTGAAAAACTGCTGACACCACATTAGATGTAAAAATAAATCCATTATGGGTTTGCTTTTGAAGAAAAAATATAGAAGACTGATTAAATATACCGTAACATTACTTCTTTAGGTGCACTTAGTCTGTGTACTCACGGTTAAATCAATACAGCCGTCTTTTAGCAGTGAATAGGAACTATCAAATAGTTGAAAAAAAATGTTTACCAAGATTGATTTATTGACTTCTGAGAAAATAAAATAGTGTAAAGAAAAGATGGTAGGAAAAATTTGTAAAGACTTTTTGATAAGTCAGCCATGCTGTAATGAAAGGCTGACTTTATGAAGCTGTGATATGGATCTGTGGTAGTAAAACGACACAATCCAAATATTAAATACTTTACATTCAACAATCTTATCCCTTTGTTTTACAGATTAAATGTTTTATATCATATACATAAAATCAAATGTAGCTTACTATGATACTTAGTTACCAAAAGTCAGGTAATTCAGTCTAGTAAAGGAAAAGCCACTGGGGGCTGATAAGGTTTGACAGAAGCTGCTCTTAAGTTAATAAACGCTAAGAAATAAATAAATGCTAATAAACACTCACCCTCAAATCATCATCTCTTTACAGGAATCCCAGTTTGTTTGACGGGAAAAAAAATAACTGAGAGTTGCTTTGACCACTGTGGCAGCGAGAAGTTGTGGGATGGAAGCATCTTTGTCCCCATTATAACTTATGTTAAAGGGGATAATAAAGGAAGATTGAAGATTTAGAGCTTCCCTAGAGATTCATTTTGGAGAATCTGACCATCTTAGAAAGAGTGCTGTATGTCACATAGTGTTGCCTTCTAGGAGGGGAGTGTCATGTGCACCTGTTATTGCCTGTTAGGCTTTTGTTTTGTTTGCCAAAAAGGCCACAATGAGCAAATCTAATCACAAGAAGAGACGGAGAAAGGAAAAGGACAGAGAAGATGGACTTTAAAAGGAGAATTTAAATTATGCTGCTCATTGCAAAATCTGCAGATTAATAAATCCACACTGTGCCAAAATCTAATCCAATGAAAAATCCAACCCCCTTCCCCTCCCCCCATTCTTTTGGCTAATTTATAGAAAGCAAACTAATTATAATCCCTCCAGTTGCATTCAGCAGTATGGTAATTTTATAGAGTTGTTCCCAGTGACTTTTAAGAGTCAGTATGTTCATAATAAAGATCTGTTTCCATTTTGGAATTCATTAAAAACATTTTTTTTTTCAATCTGGATAGACAGATGTGATCATTTAGTTATGAAAAGTAGCAATTTAACTGAAATAAGATTTAATTGTATTTATTTAAATTCATTACTACTTCATTAATCCCAAAGGGGAAGATATAGATAGATAGATAAACTTTATTATGGACTCAAGGTCCGTAATAATACTTTCTTTACAGTGTGTTTACAAAAGCACATAACTGAAGTCAGATTCAATTCAGTTCCATTCAACTTTATTTGTATAGTGTCTTTTACAATACAAATTGTCTCTCGGCTCTTTTCACAGACCCTGAACATGACCCCAGTCTAAATATTTGTAACTAAAGTAATATTAATTCCTAATTAAAGAAAAAAATGGCAAGGAAAAAACTCCCCATAGCAGGAGAAAAACCTCTAAGCCAAACAGTGGCAATATAGTGTATATTTATTATATCAATATTACATAGGGCAAAATATATTAATAATAATTATCCATTAGCTGGAGAACTTAGAACTCCATGTTAAACCCCATATCAACCAGAGGTCCAGGGAGGGACTGTATTCTTCTAAACAAATGACTTTTCAAACCACAAAGATTAGATAAGAGAGGAACAGACAGTCCACACGCAGCACTCAATGTCAGATCTCTGAGTAACAATTCATTCTTAATTAATAGTTTTATTTCCTCATACAATCTTGATTTTATGTTTTTAACTGAGACATGGTTGGACAAAAACACAGCCAATGTCCTGATTGAATCTAGTCCATCTAACTTCACTCTTGTGTCTCAAACATGTCAAACCCAGAGGGGTGGTGTTGAGTGTGCCATATTCAGGGACAATATACTCACATACAAGTTTAAATTTGGGGTTTTTTCATCATCATTCAAAATGGAGATAAAATAATCTTCTATTCTCTATGTCGCCATTTACAAACCACCACAGAATTGTTTTATTGATAATTTTACTGAACTACTTTCAGTTGTGTGCACTGATTTTGACCGTTTGGTCAGAACAGGGGACTTGAATGTGCATGTAGATGTAACCCATAACAAACAAGCAAAATAACTCACTGCTGTCCTTGAAATGTTCGGTCTGACTCAGCATGTCTGAGCCCACCCACAGAAGGGGGCACACTTTAGATCTGCTTATCTCAAAGGGTGTTGCTATTTCAAACGTGGATGTCATCGATGTTGCTTTATCTGATCATTTTTGTTTTCTTTGACCTGTTTCACCCAAACTAGCAGTCGGGTCTGTGGTTGTTCAGAAACTCATAAATGACAGCACAGGAACACAGTTTATGGAAGTGAGACACTCGTCTGTGCAGAAAAAACATCATTAATCAAATCAAATCAAATCAAACTTTATTTATAAAGAACTTTTCATGCTCTCAGGCAACACAAAGTGCTTTTTTGGATGTGCTGGAATGTGAACTCTTTTTGGTTACATTAGAAACAATTTATAACGTTCTTTTGCATGGAACATTTTGTTTCAGCTTGCGATGTCTCCTGATTTCTTCTTGTAGCTGTTTATATATGTGTGTGATGGTTTATGTCTAGATGCAGGAGTACAAATGAATCAGATCGAGGCCCTTGGCATCTCTACTCAACGAGCAACCTTCACTACTTGGGACAGGTAAATGTAACGAACATGGTACTTTTTCAGAATCAGCTTCATTGGTGAAGTGCTTCAACACGTACAAGGAATATTTGGCTGGCAGTTGTTGCCTCTCTGGTATGTGATGTGATAAATACTAAGAAATGTTAAAAAAAAACTATTCATATAAACTGATTATATGTACAATGAATAAAAGTGCAACCTGAGAAAAGAAAAGAAAATGTCCACAATTTGTATAGCTCTTTGTATAGCGTTTGTTAACTGTCAAGCAAAGTGACAAAGTTCCACAGTATTTGGTAGCCAATTTGAAAAGAACTATCTCAGCACACCTGATTAACATTTGGCCAGTGCAGCGGTTCATTCTAAAGCTAATTTTGCTTCCACTTTGATAGGAAAACTGGGCTTCCCTTTCATAACTTCATTAGCTGGCAGGATCAAAGGGCTGCAGACCTGGTGAGGTCCTGGAACAGTTCCTGCACCATGAAAGTGAGTCTGCTTTGCTGCTATCCCTCTAACGTGTACTTCCTCAGAGCAGAAATAATAGTGATGAGTTTCTAAATGTTCCAACAGTCTGTTTCACAAACTGGGTATCAGCTTGGCATGATCACGTCCTGTATTCGAACCATTAGCTTTACTACAGGAGGCTTCACCCAGTTCTTAGACGGATGTAACGATACAGTTGGGTCATCCCTGCTGTACAGTTGATGTAATGACACCTTTTCTGAAAAAATACATAAAGGAGCTTCTGCGTATTTTATAAAAGTAAAAATATCAATGATACTGAATCATACTGGATAATACATGTTTAGAGATAGCACTATGTCTGCCAACTGACATTATCAGTCTGTAGATATATTTATGAGGGCTTGTAGTCATGTTTTTTTTTTTTAAAACAAAGTTTTGGATTGAGGATTATTTAAAGCAGTTCTAGATTTGGTGTTGTTTCATACAGTATCACTCTGTCTTCCCCCGTATTCCCAGATAATCCAGGGCTTTATGAAGGTGGTGTATTTCCTGACCCGGCAGAAACGGTCCCTTGCAGCGAGCCTTATTGTCTTTTCCACCCAACATGTGACTTTTCGCCTCGTCTGGGCTCTGACACACTACAGACAGGTGTGTACATGCTGCAAGACATGTTGAGCTGACGGAGCTGATGTAAACCCACAAGTGGAGATACCAGAAATTATTTTCCCAGGGTTTTTTTTTTTTTTAATAATTTCACAATCAACTCAACTAATCATAACTAATCATTTTTGTTTCCTCATTTTTCCATTTATAGCTGAGCTGTTAGTAAAGACAGGGTTTCATTACAGATTTTTAAAGTCCAGGGTTATGTTATTACATTTTCAGAGAATATACACTTCTCAAAAAAAGTTAGATATATTCGACTTTCTGGTGAAATGTATGGAAAATGTAAAAAGAAATTCATGCTACAGTGATATTATATCATGAAAATAGGCTATTTAATTAGAGGCAACAAGTAGTGGTAATTTCTTCATCTCAAACAATTTTTCGAAATGTCGCCTTTTGTGTCTTTCTGTGACTCTTCCGGTTTCTCCTTCTCACTTCTCACTCTAAAGTGATCTTCATCATCGGATTTGCCCAAAGGACGTCCACTGTGTCTTTTAGAGACTCTTCCAGTCTCTCTGTTGCAACCTGCTGGTGAAACTCTGTGACGCTCTGAGCTCAGGAGCAACGACCCTCTGAGAACATCCCGTTTGAAGCTTCACAATTACCAGGAACTATTGATCAATAGTTAGATGTGGTCTTGGTCTCATGATGTCAGAATGTGAACAGCATGATGAGGAGGAGTGTCGAAATACAAACTGGCGTTGAACCAGAACATTTAGTGGTTGATTCATGGATCGGACACTTGTGATTTATTTTTTTGGTTAATCAACTAGTTGGAGAACAGCATGTTATGTAATAAGTACTGAAACAACTGAACAGCTGGACATGTGCATTCAAAAGATTCCAGAATGTCAAAATAAGTTCACCTGCAAAGGTTATAGTGCGTTTTAGGTGCATTCTGAAATTTTATCTGAATGTCTGTAACTTTTTGTGAGTAGTTTATGTCAGATATTAACGTTCTAAGACTACGTTTATACTGCGCCTTTGTAGTCCGGGAGCCTCTTAAGGCGCTTTTACAGCGCAAAGCAGTTTTCCTGGCTGAGGAGACCTACTGTATACTGTATCCACTATTTTCCTTTGATATTATTCTTCTTCTTTGGTTCTTTTAAATAAAAAGAAGACGGGCTGTATGGACTCGGAAATCCAACCGTCAGTTCTAATTTTCAGATCAGAATTGTTATTTCAGTTTGTGCTCCAAGATCTATTACCATATTGATCCAAATATGAAACAAGGTTGTTGTTTTTTTTTTCCTCTTTGGGTAAATCAGAAAACATTGGGTTGTCCTGTACTCTGGGTGTGGATTTTCAAACATAATGCCACCGACCTGAAGGTTCCTGTTACAACCGGAGCTTTAAGGGGGTCTTAGAGATGCAGGAAGACTTTGAGGTCCTGAACAAAGTGGCTCAAAAGTAGGAAAAGTGAAGATTGTGGTGATAAACCCTGCAGAGTCATCACAGCCAAGCAATATAGTGCAGGGAAATGGTGAACCCAAATAGACGGCTAAAAACACCATCAGTGTAGAAAGAAAAATAAAGTTATTTTCCTTGAGACTTAGCTGAGCGTGTGCATGTGTGCGACTTTAAAAGACATGAAGGACTGTCCATCACTTGAGCATTTACTCAGGTGGAAGCTTTAGAGTTGAACACACCCTCCACCTTCCACCAAGTTTAAAACCAGTCTCAGGTGGTGCAGGTGAATGCAGGACAGGTCTCACCAGTGACGGACATTGAATCTTTCTAGGCAAGGGTCCACATTTTCAGTCCAACATCCTTGCACACAATCCCTCTTTCAGTAAGGTTTATATCCATTTCATCAGCTACACCTTGTTCAAACACTTCATGTAACAAGACCGTAAAACTCATTACCAGCTTTGCATTTATGTTTTTACGGTGCAGGAAGATATCGTAAAGAAATGAATATTGCACGTATTATGTTACTGTGGTTATTTTTTTAAAACAATCCTTCTGTGCTACAAATAATCCTTCATCGTCGTTACCTAACAGCAGGGGGAGATTGTCCAATTAGAGGGTGCACGGCGCTCCCTCTTTCATCCCCGTCGTGTTTCTTTCTTCTTCTTCCAGGTTTGTCAAGCCATCAGTGAAGGCAACTGCTGCTTTGGAACTATAGACACCTGGCTGCTGTTCAAGCTCACGAAAGGTGGGTGGCATTGTTGGTGTTTAGACGCTTCTGTCTGAGCACGGCGTCTGTTGGAAACAGTGCAGTACGTCATTTGTCCAACTGGAATTTAAGACCCAGACAGAGCGTGCTTTGTCTTTCCAATGTTCTTGCATCACTGATTGTCTGTAATGTCTAAGGAATGTTTTGGTTCACCCCTGTGTGAGAGGAGAAGTAGGAAAAATGAGCAAGACCTCATATGCATGTTTTTTTTTTCAAATTCTTTTAGAAATTAATCTACTTTAAAAAAAAAAAATCTTTTCAGGACGTGTCCATGCCACAGATTATTCTAACGCCAGTTCAACAGGGGTTTTTGACACCTATCAGGTCTGCAGACTATCATTGTTACTTCAACTTTATTCTGAGTTTGATGTGTGTTTTTTCCCTCTTACATCTCTTTAATTTGACTTGCTTCACAGATGTGTTGGAGTGGGTTTCTCTGCTCTCTTGTGTCTCTGCCTCTCTCAATTTTCCCCAAAGTAGAAAACACAGGGTGAGTGAACTGTTTAGTGAAAATGACAACCAACATTTGATTTAGTTTCTTGTCCAACAAAAGCCTTTTAATACTAGAATAACACTAACAGACACTATAGAGACTGAATAAAGGAAATCTTTATGTTAAATGTTTTTTATTGAGCAATTGAAATTCAGATACATTCAACTTACACATACAGAGCTCATTTTGAGTAAAACCATTGTGCTTATGACAAGGAAAAAATATCATTATAAGGATTAACCAATGAAGTAGGCACAAAGGTGAGGTAAGAAGAGAAAAAGAAAATAAATAAATAAATAACTAAAATGCTGAACCTTAATATAAAAGGAAATAAAATAAATATATCAAATTATATCAGTCAATAACAAAACAGTGAGTTGACCGGGATCTCTTCAAATAAAGGAAATCTTTGACTACTTGGATGAAGATTACGGGGAAAATGTGATCTCTATATAGATTTCTTTCTTTACTGTCAGCAGTTTAAGAGAGTGCAAATCAGTTAGTGATTTAAATCTTGTTGATGTATTTAATGAAGTAGCAAAAATTGAATGAGATGGTTAAAATGAGGGTAAAACAAAAAAAGTGAAAAGTTGTAACAAAAATGAGATGACTGCTAACAGGTATTGAGCAGTAATTATGAGAACAACTCAGTTTTAGATGTCAGCAAAGTTCATCAAATCAACTGTCACTCGAGTTTTCAGTTCACATATTTTCATTACTTATGATTGTGAGTCACAAGCATTTCTACTTCCTCTATATTCATTTTTTGCTACTTTCATCCTAGAGGCCTCTTTCATGAAATCATAAATGGCAACTTTGTGTTGGTAAGACAGGTGAAAATGACCAAATATGTGCTTTAATCAACATTTTAACAAATGTAAACGCACCTGCGTTAGCTGAAAGACCAACGTTCATCCAAAATAAATAAAAACAATAAAATATGACAATTATATATCATATCAATATCATATCACGACTGTTTTATCTTAGATGATTAAGTCACATGACAATCACTGCTTTATTTTCAGTTCTCCTCTAATTTAACTGCTCCATTTTTTTCAGTTTTTCTCATCTCATTTTTTATCATTCAGTTTTTGTTGCTTCCACCCCTCGTGTATAGTATTCCAGATTTTTTTTTATTATTATTTTTTATAATGGTTAAACTCATTTTATGTAGTGTAACAGCCCATTTCATGGCCACGTGTCTGTGCTGACGTATCTCTTGTCCACACTCCTGTCACAGAATTGAAATGAAATTAAATGAAATGAAAAATACTTTATTAATCCCAGAATTTAATACGAGATGATTGTTACTACACCATTTCACAAACTGACAGATCAGTTCTTTGTACTCTGCTTCCTGTCCGTTGCTGATACACCCAACAACTGCAGAGTCATCAGAGTATTTCTGCAGATGACAGGACTCAGAGTTGGACTGGAAGTCAGAGGTGTAGAGCGTGAAGAGAAATGGTGAGAGAACAGTTCCTTGTGGTGCTCCAATGCTGCTGACCTCCATCTCAGACACACAACCTTTCAGTCTCACAAACTGTGGCCTGTTTGTGAGGTCGTCATAAATCCAGGAGGTTGTGGAGGAATCCACCTGGAACCTATGGAGCTTCTCACATAACAACGCAGGCTGAATTGTATTAAAAGCACTTGAGAAATCAAAGAACACGACCCTCAAAGTGCTGCCTGATTGGTCCAGATGAGAGTGGGCTCTGTGAAGCAGGTAGATGATGGCGTCTTCAACCCCAAGCCCATTACGATATGCAAACTGTAATGGGTCCTGAAAGGTGCTGACCTGCTTGTTGAGGTGGACCAGTAAGAGTCTTCTCCAGGACTTTCATGATGTGAGATGTCAGGGCAACTGGTCTGTAGTCATTAGGTTCAGCTGGTTGTGGTTTTTTAGGCACTGGAACAAGGCAGGATGTTTTCCACAGCACAGGAACTGTTCTCTGTCTCAAACTGGTGTTGAAGAGGTGCTGGAGAATCGGACATAGTTGCAATGAGCAGGTCTTGAGAACTCTGGGACAGACACCGTCTGGACCTGCAGCCTTGTTCTGGTTCAGTTTCTCAAGTTGTTTTTTGACCTGATTGCAGGAGACAGACAGAGTGGGGGGGGGGGGGGGGGGCAGAGGAGGTCTCTGAGGTGGAGAAAGATGATGCTGGTCTCTGGTCCATGACTGAGCTGCAGGGTGACAGAGTGGAGGTGTGACAGGAAAGCTGTGGGCTCACGGAGGGGGTGTGGTCTCACTGAGGGGGTGTGGTCTGTTGGGCTGGAGGCAGGGGGGGAACTGAACCTATTGAAGAACCGGTTCAGTTTATTAGCTCTGTCCAGACCTCCATCAGTCTGGTCCCCCTTTGCCTTGAAGCCGGTGATCTTCTTCATTCCGGACCACACATCCCTTACGTTGTTCTGCTGGAGCTGCCTTTCTAGCTTCTTCCTGTAGTCCTCCTTGCACTTCCTGGTTTGTTCTTTAATTAGTTTTTGTGTTGTCTTCAATAACTCCCTGTCTCCATCCCTGAAGGCTTTATTTTTGATGTTCAACAGCTTTTTCAGGTCTCTGGTGATCCAGGGTTTGTTATTGGGGAAGCACCTCACAGTTCTTGTTGGAACGATGCTGTCCACACAGAAGTTTATATAATCTGTCACACACTCAGTCATGGCGTTGATGTTGTCTCCATGAGGTTCCAGTCCATAGCCTCAAAGCAACCTTTCAGAGCGTCTTCAGCTTCATTAGACCAGGTTTTGATAGTTTTTGTGATCACTGGTTGCTGCTGAACGATGGGCTTGTAGGTGGAGGTGAGAAAAACCAGATTATGGTCAGATCTTCCTAAAGGTGGCAGAGCAGAGCAGCTGTATGCATTTTTGATATTTGCATAAAATAAGTCCAACGTCTTATTTTCTCTGGTGGAGCAGCTGACAAACTGTTGGAATGATGGTAAAGCTGTATAGAGGGAGACATTGTTGAAGTCTCCAGAGATCGCCATAACTGAGTTTGGATACTGTGTTTGCAGCCTTGCAATAACGGAGCTGATGACATCACAGGCTGCGTCTGGAGCGATACCAGGTAGAATATAAACCGCTACTAGAATAACACAGGTAAACTCTCTGGGTGAATAATAAGGACTGAAACTCACAGCTAACAGTTCAGTTCAATTACATCTACTATATCCTTTTTTTTTTGTTTGTTTTCAATATCTTCGTTTATTTATGAGTTCCAGAGTTATTGTGATACCAACATGTGCAACAACAAAAAACTAGAAGAATTATTACAATAAATGGTAATCAGTTGTTTTCCAAGTGTTGTGCAGTCGCAGTCTTAATGTCACTGATACTGTATTTGGCCAGTTGGACCCAAAATGCTAATTTAGATGTTAATTTACATGAAAAATGCTGATTTTGCAGGGTTCATGTATGTATTTATTTATTTTAGCGTACAGAGACGTTAGCACCGTATACTGAAGTATTGGTTTATAAATCTCAGGTGGTCGTCATTGCAACTGTCATCTATGATGTTGCATGTTTTCTAACATATATAATAATATAGCAATTTGTGACATTTAACTCAAGCCAGATTTATATCTGCAAAGACAGCGCAGAAACCAGTTCCCATGATCCCAAGCTACTTCATGTTATCATCAGACTCCCCCCCCCTTATTTCTTTTCCTAAGTTGTACATCTACATCTTCACCTCCCCTCACATCTGTCCTGTCACAGATGAAAGCTGAAGTGATGAAGATCACCCACAGGGAGAGAGGAGTCGGTTTAACTGGCATTTTACGCCAGACATCCTCGCTTGCTGTTTTAAAATAACAGTGTGAAACAATTATTGACATCCAGTGGTCAGGTTTGAAATGGCAACAACTGGTTTCTACATCCTACATCATTAATAAAGCAAGCAGCTTTAGTGGTCATCCAGCAACCTTTGCTTTTATCAGAAATGTTCATATAGTAATAGACGTTGACGCATGCCTTATTCTTCATTCAGGTGCCATTGCTTGTTCTTACTTTTATAAAGTGCAATCCACTATTTTTTTTTAAATATATAAACACATCAACCACTGATTCTCCAGTTTTCTCCTTTGCCGCCCTCTGAGCAGCACCTTTCTTCTGTGTTCCCTCCATTAGGGAATTTAAAGTTACACTGGAACTGCTGATAGTTTATAATGAGGTCATAAGGTCACTCTTCAATTCAAAACAAAAAAATCAAGTTTTATATCACTGAAACCGTACTAAAACCTTTCCACCGTTATAATGTTGACTACATAGAGACATTTGTTAAGGATGTGTTATGCATTTGTCAGTCCTGTTTCTGCAGTTTGTCCTTGGCAGAGTGTGGGGTAATGCATTATCTCTGCTTTCTCTCCCATGATGCATCAGCCATAACTTTGGATCCACAGACCCATCCATCTTTGGAGTCTCCATTCCCATTATGTCAGTGGTGAGTCAACATCATCTGTTATCTGCTTGATTATAAGACAGAAAAAAAATCCATAGTGACCTTCTGGCTGGTTTATGCCACTGTTAACACTGCCATTAAGTTTTGTTAGTGTTTAGCTGCTCATAACAAGAGTTTGAAAATGCTTTTTTTTTTAAATAAATAAATAAAAAACAAGCTTCTGAGTGAAATGGTGGTCCAAACCTTTATTATCTCTTATTACAGACGAAGATAATTTAAAAGGAAATTACAGGAAAATCACAGTCACTGGAAACCAATAAAAATCTAGGGTGTAATATATTTTTTAAAAATCATCTATCATGTTCTACACAGCAAAAAAGTAGGATGTAAAATAACAAACACATATATAGACAAATATAGCTATAACCCAAAGCTGTTTTTATTCAACAATTGAACATTCTCACAGTTGTTATTAATAGATTTTTTTTCATATTGAGGAAATAAATTAAGGAATCCAAAACAAAAAAAAATGGTGCCAAACATTGAGCTCTGCAGCTCATCACACAAATGTTACTGACAAATGTGGCTCAATTTAGAAGGAAAATAATCAGGCTTTTCAAAGGTGTAAGATTTATTGCCAAGAAGTACTGTTACAGCCAAAAAAAAAAAAAAAAAAGACCAAGGAGGATGCCCAAGCATCAAGAAAAAAAAAAAAAAAAAGCAAATACCACCGCTTGAGTTTTCCTCAGGATACCTGTAGCCAGGGGAAATAAAAGCTTTAAAAGAGTATAGACTTGTAAGTCTGCTTCCTCAAGGATAAAAACATTCAATTCAATTCAATTCAATTTTATTTGTATAGCGTCTGTTACAATGACAATTGTCTCTAGGCGCTTTACAGAGACCCAGAGCATGACCCCCGAGCAAATATCATCAACTAATATTATATAATTAAATCCAATCAATGATAATGGCAGGTAAAAAACTCCCACGTAGGGAGAAAAAAAAACCTTTATACCAAACAGTGGCAAGGAAAAACTCCACTTTAAGAGGAAGAAACCTTGAGCAGGACCTGGCTCATATGGAGGGACCTTCCTGATGAAGACCAGCCGGGTAGAGAAAGAAAAGAGGGGAGACAGGACAGAGAGAGGATGGAGGACAGAGAGAAGATGGAGGACAGAAAGAGGATGGAGGACAGAGAGAGGAGAGCACAGAAAAAGTAAAAAATAATAATAAAGAAGTAGTGGAATTGTTGTAGGGTGAATGCAAGCGAGCTATGGAGGGCCCTTGGGCGTGCGGTCAGCGTAATGAGCCATGATAGGCTCTTGAGTATCAATAATGTGCGGGTGGGGTGTAGGTGAGGTGTGTGAGAGAAGGGGGAGGAGGGGGGGGGAGGAGGGGGTTTGGGTTTAAGAAAGGAGAAGGGTAGGATTTCAAGCAAAAGGATGCAATATATAAACATAAACAGATGGAGGCAGCAGCACTGGGATGAGATGGCCAGAGGACCAGGTCGCCGATCACCACGCCAGTCGGCACCCAAACACAAGTGGAGGAGAACCCCGGGATGGACAGAGGATGGAACTGCAAGTCAGCATGAAACCCAGGAAACTCTGGCCTGCAAATACACAGAAAGAAAAGGGGGCAGAAACAGCACAACAAACACAGGAAAGCAAAGAAAATGGAGCACAGTTTCAGTAACAGGGTGCTCCCAAATAATTATACATGAGCTGGAGGAGGAGGAAGGGAGGAAGAAAGGGAAGAAAAAGGAGAAGAGCAGTGGAGACACCACTCAGCAGATCATGCTGGTGTCTCCCTGTAGCGTAGGCCTATAGCAGCATAACTATGACGAAGCTGTGATTAAGACGAGCTACTCAAGTCTTACTACTACAACTATAGTTATAACTATTAGCCCCTACACACTATAGTTAAGACTAATTGTAGGCTTTACTGAACAGAAATGTTTTCAATTTAGTTTTAAAAATGGAGATAGTATCAGCCTCCTTAACCCAAACTGGTAGCTGGTTCCATAAAAAAGGTGCCTGGTAGCAGAAGGCCCGTCCTCCAAACCTACTTTTAGATATTCTAGGAACGACGAGTAATCCTGCACTCTGAGAGCGGAGAGCTCTATTAGGAGCATAACATGCTATCAAGTCTTGTAAATAGCGAGGAGCTAGGCCATTAAGGGCCTTATATGCGAGAAGCAGAATTTTAAACTCAATTCTAAATTTCACGGGAAGCCAATGGAGGGAGGCTAACACGGGAGAGATGTGATCTCGCTTGCGGATTCCTGTCAGCACCCTCGCTGCTGCGTTCTGGATCAATTGAAGGCTATTTAGCGAGCTTTTCGGACATCCTGCTAACAACACATTACAGTAATCCGGTCTAGAGCTAACAAACGCGTGGATTAATTTTTCGGCATCACCCTGGGAGAGGATGCTCCTAATTTTGGCAATATTTCGGAGATGAAAAAAGGCAGTCTTGTAAACCTGATTAATATGCTGCTTAAATGACATATCCTGATCAAAAATGACTCCAAGGTTTTTCACAACTGTGCTGGAAGCCAGCGTAAATCCAGTCAATCCATTCCTCAGGTGTTTGGGACCAAAGACAATAACCTCTGTTTTATCCGAGTTTAGAAGCAAAAAGTTAGAGGACATCCAGGACTTAATATCATTAAGACACCCTTGAAGTTTAGCCAAAGGTTAAATTTCAAGCTTAAAAAAAAAAACATGTTCCTCTGCTGTAGATGGCGGACCAGCAGGCAGCCATGTTTGGAGAGTGCTGCTTTGATGTCGGTGACGTAAAGATCACTATGGGAACAGGCACCTTCATGAACATCAACACCGGGAACAAACCACACACATCTGTAGCAGGTTAAGGAGGATCACACCCTTCAGACACATATCCACAGTTTTCCAGACAGGCTCCTTTCACCTCCCTGCTTCTTCTGGCAGGTCTGTATCCTGTGGTGGGATGGAAGATCGGCTCAGAGCTGGTGTACCTCGCAGAGGGAAATGCAGCCGACACGGGAACCGCCATCAAATGGGCACATGAACTGGGTAAGCCAGGACGGGTGTCCGATAGCTGTAGCTCCCCGGGTTTTTTTTTTTCAGTTGTTGCATTGTGAAAACAACACAGTTACCTTCGATAAACCTTTTAAAGTTATTCTCGATGAAGTAACGGGGTCTCTTCACACAGAGCTCTTCTCTGACGTCCAGGAGACCAGCAGCATGGCTTACAGCGTCAGCGACTCAGATGGCGTGTGCTTCGTCCCTTCGTTCAGTGGCCTGCAGGTTAATGGAGAGCATTATTTATTTATCTAGATGTGCACATAATATTGGCATCATGGATACACACCTACAGTCATGGAAAAAATGATTAGACCACCCTTGTTTTCTTCAGTTTCTTGTTCATTTTAATGCCTGGTACAACTAAAGGTACATTTGTTTGGACAAACATAACGATAACCACAAAGATTGCTCATAAGAGTTTTATTTAAGAGCTGATATCTTACCATTTTCCATGGTTTTCTTGATTATAACCTAAATCACTTAAGTTTTTACATCAATAGCTATGGCGTTGTACTGCCAAAAACACTGCTTTTATGCATTCAGTGTTTTCTTTTCTGTCTGTTTTAGTCACATGATGATGTTTAGTGGTACCAGGTATTAAAATGAACAAGAAAGTGAAGAAAAAATGGTGGTCTAATAATTTTTTCCATGACTGTATATTTGAGTTCTCCGGCCGATACAGGCAATGGTTTCTATTTGGTTTTCTTAAATCTCTCTGAAACATGCTTCTCTCTTCTTTTTTTTTTCTCCTTCTTCTTCTGCCTTCCATTGTGAACTGGCCTTTGTAAGTGTTTTCACCTGAATGTTCAGTTCATCCACAGTTTTCCAGTGGTTGTCTTGAGAGAAACCACGTAACGCTTTGAGTGCACCCTCGCCACCAAAACAGCCTCTAACCTTTTCATGTTTGGTTCTAAATTGGTCAGTTTCAGTTTAGACACCTGACGTGTTTGTGTACCTGCTTCATTGAAGGCTCCTCTGAATGATCCTAAAGCCTGCGCTTCCTTCATGGGCCTCAAACCCTCCAGCACCAGAAGTCATCTGGTCCGTGCTATTCTTGAGTCTGTTGCATTCCGGTGAGTCACTTCTTTTCTGTCTTTCTTTCTTTCTTTTTTTATAACATCCTTGTGTTTCATTTTCATTTGTGATAAATTATATTCTTACCTTCTACTCTTGTATGTGTCTTCAGAAACAAGCAGCTCTATGAGACGATGTTAAGTGAGACATGCATCCCCATCACAAAGATAAGGTGAATTATTTCTAACCCATTTTGCATGTTAATAAATGTGCTGACTCAGAAAGGCTTCACCCCCCAGTTTAAGGAGAATTATCTTAGATTTGTATTTTAGCTGGTAGACTGGGCGTGAAAGAATTGAATTGAACTATAATCCATCCTTCATCTCAGGGTGGACGGTGGCGTTTCCTCCAACGACTTCGTCATGCAGCTGACCGCGGACCTGTTTGGTCAGAAGCTCATCCGACCCCAACACCATGAGATGTCTTGTCTGGGAGCTGCTCTGGTTGCTGGACTCGGAGTCGGTACGCAGATGTTGACCCACACTCACGTACAGCACGAGCACATAAACCCGGTGAACTGAGACTGGGATTGGAAAGTAAACTTTACCGCTCCTGTAGTGCTGATGAGATGCTTTTTGAGCGGGAGTTCTGATGTTCTGGTGGCTGTTTGTTTGTTTTAGATCAGGGGGGTCAAACTCAAAACATGCTTCAGGTCGCGGGCCGAACAGGATAAACATTTATTGAACACACTAAAACGAAATGTTTTTGGAACATAAATATGTATAAAAACAGACTGAAATATTATTCTGTAATAAACTTAAACCCTAAATAACTTATATTCAATATATTGCTCTCCATAAAAATATCTTGTTAAATGATACAAGTTAGAAATATGAGCAACTTAACATTAAAATAACAAATAAAATTCCTTTGCTCCTATGTCAATGAATATAAAAAATAACTTAAATATCCCAAAAGATTTTGCTCTCCTTGAAAATATCTCCCATCAAAATTATACAAGTTAGAAATATGAACTTCCTAGAAAACCTGGAAATATACATAAAATGTGTGCTTTTCAGCAATAACAATTCAAATCATTCAGTTTTCTTTGCTCTTCTGACATCTGAAGCATTGCATTTTGGGATCTGTAGTTCTGTGCAGTATTGTGTTATCAGCGCTCCATATCAATGGTCCATTAATAACGATAATGTAAAATGATCTTGCGGGCTAAGTTTGATTACACGGCGGGCCAGATGTGGCCCGCGGGCCTTGAGTTTGACACGTGTGTTTTAGGGACACCTGAAAGCAGGCAGCTGTTTTAGAAACGCTGCACAGCACTAACTGAATCACCTGTAGATGGGACGAGACGTACGACAACGCAACAGCTCGTGATCAAGAGTCCTATCTTTATTTGTCAAAGAAAAAGTAAAATGCAAAATGAGGTGCTCCTGTTTTTATTTTTTTTATAGAAGCTGATTTGCATAGAATTCTTCACATAACATGATTATTATGTCACACGTGTCTCTGCTTCATCAAATCAAGCAAAAAGGATTAATTTGTTCTTGTTTTTGGACAGACCAGGTGCTTTTACTGAATAATATAGTAAATGATACGTCTCAATAAGTGGACAGATGTGAAGATAATTTTTATATTGTCTTTACTTTTCTAGGACTTCTAGCTGTGATTATGGTGTACAAGAGTCATTTAAGTCTCGCTGTGTCCTCAACTGTCTCTGCAGGCTTCTGGAGGACCCGTGAAGAGCTGAAAAAGTTGCAGAGCGCCGATAAGGTGTTCCTCCCCCGAGGACCAGCCGCAGACGGAGCTTCCACCCCGAACTGGGAGTACATGCCCGCCCTCCGGAGCTGGGAGAGAGCCCTGCGGCGCTCCATGAACTGGTACAAGCCCTGACGCTGGAGATCCTCGCTCTGAACAAACAGACGAACAAGTTTTGAGTACCTGTGAAAGCAAACGCTTTGTTTTAAATCGTGTAAAGAACCAACAACCATCAGCTCATGCTGTAGATGAACTGTGTGAATCCTGGTCCACCTTCTTAAGAGACTTGCAAACAAACAAAGAAGGTCTCGTTCATGGTGATGGAGACTTGGTGACTTCTAACTGTCATTACTTTGTCATTTTGTTTATGTGAGAGCAGTTTCTCTTCCGTACTGTAGAATAATACATCTAGCATCTTTCCCGACATAATGGCAAAGTGGTTGAAAGCACAACTGTGTGAGAACACACACACCTGTACAGGTCAACACTAACCTCAGCTTTTATCAGTGGCATTGCACCTTTAATAGTTCTAAAGAAGTTGCTTTAGTTTTACGTGATTTGTTCACATCAGTGTTGTTGAACCAAAAGTACACTTCGTTCATTTCCCATTTTTATGTCTTATCACACGGGGGTGCTAAAAGCTGCCTTTTCAGCTTTTTGAATGCATGAGTTCACCATAGCAACCACATGCCTAATGTTCATAAAGGGACACTAAGATTGCTTATAAAAGATTAAAACATGACCCCTGCTTTTCAAAAAAGGTGAGTGGTAGCATGAATGATTCAGTGTTTTTTTTTTTTTTCTTATATTTATTCAATAAAACTGTGGATCTCTGTAACAAACCGTTTCCTTATGGGAAATCTGGAGCAACTTTATTTTACAACAATAAACCTAACATACATATTAACAAACCAGTATGGTGATGTAATGGAGGCACTCTGACCTCAGAAAACCAGTTCCATGTTGAACCCTCAGCTGAGTGTTTCTAAGTTTTTTCAGCCTAAATGCAGTTATTGATGTAATGATGCTCTTTAAATGTGACTCTATGAACAAGGAAATTTTACTGTATCTCAATATTTGAATGTCTTTTTTTTTTCTGCCTCAACTGGAGTTTATATTGAAAACATCTGTCAGTGTCTAAAAAAAAAAACTTGTTTGTCTTTTTGTTTATTTTTTGTTCTGGTTTTTGTTTCCATGATCCACTAGAACACTTTTGTTGGTAATTTATTAGAAAAAGTATTAGATTGGGGATGGCACCAGTTCAGGATGTTACCGTTTATTATTTGTTTTATTTCAGACTGGTGTCATCAGGGACACAAATGTTGTTTAAAGTAGGAAATGAGACATTCCCTGATATTCTTTGTTTTCTTGTGCAGCTCTTCTGTCAGTTTTTAATGATTAATTGTTTAATTTTAACGAGGAGCTTGACTCAGTCATGACTCAGGTCCTGTAATTCACCTGATGAACTATTTACATGCTTAAAACTTAGGATTTTTCTCTGTTTAAATGTGATGTAAATGCCTGGATCTTTTTCTTGACTCGTACTACTCCTGGCACTGATTGGGTATCCGATGTTGCACAGTGATATTATGCTTAATGCTCAAATTACTGCCTTAAGATAAGATTAAGCATTCAGGTTGTGTATTTGTGAGGTTTTCTAACACTGGTGCGTCATTCAGTTTTTGAATGGCAGATATTATCCCTCACTTGTGGGGAAATAATGTGTCAGTTTGTGTATTAACTTTCGTGAAATGGCTAGTATTAAAATGTGAGCCAGTGGCCGCGGCCCTGTGGGTGGTGTTGTCATTAAATAATTCCCGTCTTTCTGCGCATGCTCGTTCTCTTGCCCGTCTGTCGCGATGACGCTTATATTCTGCGCTGGGCTTGTTTTCAAAATGGCAGCACGCAGTAAACGGTGTTCAAGAGCAGAGACGATTTATTTAATAAATAGCTTGGAGGAACTGGAAATAATTAAAAGAACAGATGGCAGGAAACATAAAAATTGTGAGCTTTTCAAAGCGGCCAGGTTAAATGAAGGAGGTTTCACAGATAGAGACGCCACCCAGGTCAAAAATAAGTGAAATGTTGTTGCTAACCGAGTTAGCTAAGTTTGTTTTCTTCCGGTAGACGTAAAGACGTCCACCCCCCCCCCCCCCCCCCCCCCCCCCCATCCAATCAGAACCCTTCCCAACCCCCAGACCTAAAACGGAGTTGGATAAAGCCGAACAAATGTGTTTTCCATGTAAACCTTTATTCGGAATTACTATTTCCATGTAAACTCGAAGGAAAATAGTTTAATTCGGAATTATTTAATTCCTAATTATTAATTCCGAATTAAAAAACATCATGTAACCGCAGCCACTGACGGTGTGTGTGTGTGTGTGTGTTTACCTCTGCGTGGACTCCAGGAATCATCAGAAACACAGACTGTCAAATGTGCCCACAGGCTGAGTCTTATTGATGTGACCAACCTCACTGTCGGGGTTGCCATGGCAGCTTACGGATGGACTGACTGAGAACAAACGGGGTGTGTATTCCCGCTCATGGTGGCGGTCTGGTGAAGAGGGCACTAATTGAGTGTACGAATGGGGGCTTTTTTTCCCCCCCAAACAATAGCGGGATTGTGCGTCGGCTCAGAGGAAGATCATAGTTGAGTTTTGTGTCCATCACACAGCTCCGTACTGTACATCCTCTCCACGCAGCCCCTCACCCACCCCCCAACACTTCCTCCAGTTCAGCCCTCCATCTGGGCTTTCTCACTCAAGCCTGGATTGTTTTTTTTTTTTTCCTTGCCAAAGCGATTGGCCTGCAGCGGGATGCCTTCACAGGGAAAAATGTGCCGGAGTGTGTTGGACGGGCCATGAATCAGAGCAGGCCGCTCTCACACTCATCAGTAGAAATGTACCGGGCCTGGACCCTGGACCTGGACCCGGGCCTGGACCTGGGCCTGGGCCTGGGCCTGGACCCGGTGCTGGACCCGGGCCTGGACCCGGGCCTGGGCCCGGGCCTGGGCCCGGTGCTGCGTTGTATGAAACGTGGTGGACCTTCCCCTTGCAACAAATTCAAAGTGACAGCAGGAAGTGAATGCAGTGCGACCACTACTTCAGCCCCCCCCCTCCCCCTCCCCCATGCGAGCTGAACCCTGGTCATTATATAACTCCCGCTCCTGTTTTGTCTCTCTGTCTCTGTGACACACTGGGATTGTTCGCTGGAGTATCAGGGAGCTGGAAGTTCAGCTTGTTGTTTTTTTTTTTTTATAGATTTTTCTTTCTGTCCCTGTTTCCTCCTCTGTTCTCTCTCCATTCACTTTATGGAGTTCTATACAGTCATGGAAAAAAAAAAATGATTAGACCACCCTTGTTTTCTTCAGTTTCTTGTTCATTTTAATGCCTGGTACAACTAAAGGTACATTTGTTTGGACAAACATAACGATAACCTCATAAGAGTTTTATTTAAGAGCTGATATCTTACCATTTTCCATGGTTTTCTTGATTATAACCTAAATCACTTAAGTTTTTACATCAATAGCTATGGCGTTGTACTGCCAAAAACACTGCTTTTATGCATTCAGTGTTTTCTTTTCTGTCTGTTTTAGTCACATGATGACGTTTAGTGGTACCAGGTATTAAAATGAACAAGAAAGTGAAGAAAAAATGGTGGTCTAATAATTTTTTTTCCATGACTGTATGTATGAAATGACTCCACGGTGCAAAGTATATCCTCTGTTAACTTTGATACTTCTGTTTACAGTCAAGCACTCTGTATACACACACACACACACACACACAAGTTTCAGCAGTGCTCAATTGCCATAGCAACAAGGATTGGCAAGCACCCCAAATATCTGTGTTACAAATATCTTCAGCAGCTACAAATACCTTCTTACAAATCCCACATGGTTTGTTGTGAGTGTTTCTGCTCCAGGACCAGGACAGAGGCTGCAGCTGTGTGAGTCGGAACCAGGACTATACTGAGCTGCTTGTTGGTGTTAGTGAGTCATTTAAGAGCTGAATGCAGAGGATCTTAATGTGCAGTAATTCAGGATGTCATACCACAGAGGCTGTAAATACCTACAGTAGCTGCGGGGCGATGATGGACGTGGTTTCTGTGTGTTTGCTGGAGGAGATGCGTCATAACAACGGAGACCCCAGCTCTTTTTGTTTTTTTTTTTTTCTTCTCCCCCTAAAGCTGTTAGTCTGTAATATAATCGTTGATAGGAAAGATAAGGTGCGCTCTATTTATAATGTGTGCGCTTAGCTGTGCGCCTCTCAGCCAATCTCCATCCATCTGGGCGCACTGCATCAGCTATCACGACGAGGCTTAATTGTGTGGACGTCACAGGGTTTTTTTTTTTTTCTCTCTCCCTCTTTCCTCACCTTCCCCTTCTCGGTTTTTTTTTCTTCCCTCTTGTTCCACCACCAGAGCATCTCTCTCCAGCTCTCCCTCTTTCCTCACCGCCCACTCCTTCCCAACCATTGATCCGACCAACCACTCACCGCCGCCTCGCCGGCTTCTTCGCCTCATTGCATCGCCCCGCTGCGCTTTTCTTGCATTTTTTTAAAGGGAGGAGAACCGGGGGACAATTTTTTGGACCAAATAAACCACCCACCCACCCACCACCACCACCACCCCCCCGATCACCATGGCGAGCACGGAGGATAAAGCGGCCAACAAGGAGAACGTGTCCACTTGGAAGGACTCCATCTACAACCCGAGGACGGGGGAGCTGCTGGGACGCACGGCCAGCAGCTGGGGTAAGGATCCCCGGTACCGGTACCGGTACACGGTACACGGTACACGGCGGCCAAGTACTGGCTGTCTGCGCTCTGACATTCACGGGGCTTACAGCGGATCAGACGCGTCCCCCTTTCAGTCCTGCTGTCTCCCTTTTATTTTTTCAAGGCGGTCATACACTTCTGTCTCTTTCTTGTGCGCATATATATATATATATATATATATATATATATATATATATATATATATATATATATATATATATATATATATATATATGATTAAAATGACTGTCAGCTGCTAAATAGGTGTAGAGGAATTGGCTGAGGAGCCATTATAGGCCACATAATGGTGTAAAGGAGAAGCCTGCACCAAGAGGATGATGCTTCCAAAGGTGTGCCTCAGCCTCCTTTTGCTGCATAGGAAGAATTAACAATTCAGGTGATGGTCAGTTGAGTTTTTTTTTTTTTTTTTTTTTTTTTTTTACTTGTAATATCCACATCAACAGGGATATACCAGCTAATTGCATTTTGCAGAGTAGACCCCAGCTGATAAAGCCTCTCGTTACCTAATCATGACTGAGGAGCGAGCGCGCCACTGCGTTCCTGAGCCTGACCAGGC
Organism: Hirundichthys speculiger; assembly: GCA_018398805.1. Taxonomy (NCBI): domain Eukaryota; kingdom Metazoa; phylum Chordata; class Actinopteri; order Beloniformes; family Exocoetidae; genus Hirundichthys; species Hirundichthys speculiger. The sequence goes on from JAGFBZ010002500.1 coordinate 245,079, forward strand.
CCCTGGGTTTTATGGAGAGATTTGTTCAGTAACGGTGAAGGTGGAAACCAGCATCCCTCCTCGCGCAGGCTCTCAGAGCGCCCGGGCCCCTGCGCTGCTGTGCAGCGGGATGCTCCATTGCAGTTGCATGGCCGCCCACATTAGCATGCCTGTCAAGGTCAAATGGGATTCCCTCTCTGTTCTTTCTCTTTTTACACGCACTAGGCAGGTGCATTGTGGGATACTGTTGGAGAGGATTTAGAGAAGGAGGAGGAGGAGGAGGAGGTGGTGGGGTTGGGGGGGGGGGGTGTACAGCAAGAGGTTGAAGGGGTTCATCCCTTTATTTTTTGCCACCTTAGAGGACATCACTGTTGTACATGTTGGATGGTGGTGAACCATTTTGAGTTCCTCAACTGCAGCTTTGTAATTCTCTCCGCCGGATGGAGGAGGTGGCAGACGCTCTGAGGACGGCAGCATAATCACTCATTTATGTCTGATTTAAAAAATTGTGTGAAAAATGGCCTCATGTCAGTTAGCATTTCCTCCTTCTTTCAAAATGGTTTCTCTCAAAGGGATAGCCGACTCAAACCACACATTTCTTTCATCTAGAAGATTAGGAATGCAGCAGTTGAAGCTTGTGTGGTTAATGTTCATAACTCCAGTCTATCTCCTTCCTTCATTTTTCTTCTCTTTCTTTCTTTCTTTCTTTTTTTTTTGTTCTTGGTCCAGCCCTCATCCTGCTTTTCTACCTGGTTTTCTACTGTTTCTTGGCGGGAATGTTCGCCCTGACCATGTGGGTGATGCTGCTCACGCTTGATGACTACGTCCCCAGGTACAGAGACCGCGTTCCCAATCCAGGTGAGTGTCTCCACATCACCATACGTGGCAGAAACTGGGACTTTTGGCTGCTGCAAACGGCAGCATTTATTATTCATATTAGGCGCACCGATCACAATAACGTGCTACAACTGCTTTTTGTATTGATCTGTTTTGGAAGTCTCTTCCTGTGTGATGGTTTCTCGTGCAACTGTAACTCAAGACAAACTTGTACAGATTTATTTGATCCATCATTTTTTTCCTAACTTGATGTCTTCGTCAAAGGATTGGTGATCCGTCCGAAACACGTTGGATATCTCATTCAACAAATCTGACCCCCTGAAGTATTCACAGTACGTCCAACACCTGGAGTCATTCCTTCAAAGTAAGAGCCCTTCACTCTGAAACTCTAACAAATAAGAGTCACCATAAAATGAGCGCCACTCTCCCTCACCCAGATCTTTTTTTTTCCATGAACTCATGCTCTATATCAGGATACACCTTTATCGATATCTGTCTCTCTCCCAGAATATAATGACTCAGAGCAAGAGGATAATAAGGAGTGCATTCCCGGAGAGTACTACCTGCAGGATGATAGTGGAGACATGAATAAGAAGGCTTGTCGCTTCAAGAGGGCATCCCTGAGCCTCTGCTCCGGCCTCTGACACCACCTTCGGATATAATGAAGGACAACCCTGCGTGCTTCTGAAAATGAACCGGGTAACGCCCACTTTAACCTGCGTTTGCCGACAGCTCCCAAAATAAACGAGTTGATTCATTTATAACGCTGGATTTGCACCTCGGTGTCAACAACAGCTGCTTCTGTCTCCACAGATCATCGGTCTGAAGCCTAACGGGGAGCCTTATATCAACTGCACAGTAAAAGTAATTTAAACATTCCCCACATTTCACATGCACTTCTTGCCCGTATGCGTATTACTGTCTTTTAATTTCCATCATTAAAAACACTGATGACCATCACGGTTTTAATATTTCCTTTCTGTTGATCTTTCTTTCATTTTTTTTCCTTCTTTATGCCTGTTTTGTGTCTCATATCTTTCTGCATGCTGTCACTGACGTCTTTAGGGTAAGATGAAAATGTGAATTACCAGGATAAGGCCAGTAAGAGTGTTAAGACGATTCTCGTATGTTCCAGGTTATTACGAGGATGTCTTTTTGTCTTTTTATCTCTAACTATGGTCATTTTCTTGCTAGAACTGTGACTTTTTCAGACTCACCATATTCATTTAAATCTCCACTAACTCCAAAGGTTTAATGTTTTTTTTTTCCTTTTTTTTACATCCTGTGTCATGTTGTCTTGGAAGCCATTAATTCAACATTACATTAATTCATTTAATCTAAAATGTACACTAACTATGGAAGTATTTCTGTGCCATCTGAGTTTGAATACGAATTTTTAAGATTGAAATTTTTCAGCATCAAAATCAGACATTGAATTTTAAAAAACATCAGATTTCTAGCACTGAATTTATTTTTTGCCTCTGAATTTTATTTTGTTAAAATAAATTCAGTGTTAAAAAAAAAATTGTTGTCTTAAAATATTCAGTTTTTCAAAATTCAACACCCAAAGAAATTCAACACCCCAAAAAATTCAGTGTAAAAAAAAATCAACATCTCAAAAAAATTCAGTGTAAAAAAATTCAATTTCTAAAAAAAAAAAAAATCAGTGTAAAAAAATTCAACCTCAAAAAATTCAGTGTAAAAAGAACCAGACTCAACATCCGGGTCACCAGGGAGAAGCAATCGATCCCTGTCTCAATTCAGCCAACGTCCAGCCAATCACGTTACGCTCCATTGGTCATGTGACACCCACCCAGATAGTAAGACAGACCGGTCGGCCATGGCAGCAAACTCAGGTGATTACTATCTGGGTGGGTGTCACATGACCAATGGATGGTGAGTCTGGTTCTTTTTACACTGAATTTTTTTAGGTTGAATTTTTTTACACTGAATTTTTTGAGGTTGAATTTTTTACACTGATTTTTTTTTTTTTTTTTTAGAAATTGAATTTTTTTTACACTGAATTTTTTTGAGATGTTGATTTTTTATTTTTTTTTTACACTGAATTTTTTGGGGTGTTGAATTTCTTTACATGTTGAATTTTGAAAAACTGAATATTTTAAGACAACAAATTTTTTTTTAACACTGAATTTATTTTAACAAAATAAAATTCAGAGGTAAAAAAAATTTCAGTGCTAGAAATCTGATGTTTTTTAAAATTCAAAGTCTGATTTTGATGCTGAAAAATTTCAATCTTAAAAATTCGTATTCAAACTCAGGTGGCACAGAAATACTTCCATACTAACACATGATGGTTTTTTTTTTTTTTTTTTTGCAGAAGGACGGTCCAGTCCCAATGCACTATTTTCCCACTGAAGGGCGCATTGATAAGATGTATTTTCCCTATTATGGCAAGAAAGCCCACGTAAGTACTCGTCCACAGCAAGACTACATCCACAAATGTCCGCGTTTAACTGACAGGAAAGCTGATTGATCCCTGATGCAGGTGAACTACGTGGAGCCCCTGGTGGCCGTGAAGCTGCTGATCACTAAAGAGGACTACAACAAGGAGCTGTCCGTGGAGTGCCGGGTAGAGGGCTCCAACCTCCGCAACAACGACGAGCGGGACAAGTTTCTGGGCCGCGTCACCTTCAGGATCAAGGTTGTGGAATAGAAGCGAGCACAGCTTGTTGAAGGAAACCAGATAAGGCTGCCCACATTTGCTAAGGATTCGTGTTTAAAACGTTTTTACAGGGAAGGAAGTGTCAAATAACGTCACCAAGACAGCATCATTTTTTTTGGATGTGGCGACACAATTTTATAGCAGTTGAGTTGGGCTGCCGGCAGGAGATACACCGGTGTCAGACGTTGCTTTGGTGACATTTATGACCCTTCCTTCCATCTTGATTACTTTCTGACCTCTTCGAAGATCCCCTGAACAAAACACAGGCTCTGGTCCTGTCCTCATCCGTCGTCCCTTACATTCACCTGCTGCACTGGTCCATTATTTACTCAAATAGCTTCAAATAGCTTTTTTTTTTTTTGCATTTTTTTGTTTACTTTTTTTTCTAGTATTGATGTGATTTGATACCTTATAGCCATTGCAACCAGGTCATTTGGAGGTGTTATGTATAACTGCTGATATATATATATATATATATATCTATATATATATATATATATATATATATATATATATATATATATATATATATATATATATATATATATATATATATATATAGATATATATATATATATATATATGATGTTTTTGTATTTTTCCTGCTGTTAGGATGAATGTGTTGTTTTCATTTCTTATGCTGTTTGAGGGACAGTATTATTACGGGGGTTTCGAGGATTTTTATCTTGCTGTATAGTAGAACTAAGAAAGTAGAACATTTCAACACGTCTCCAGAGTATTCGCATCTATCATTGCACAAACTTCATAGGAACGTACTTTGATAATCAAGTATAGCCACTGTATCCCTTGTATATGAAATGCCAATTACAAAGTCCCTTTCAGCTATAAATCCATTGTGATCCTTACCATATTTAGGGAATTATAGATAGATCTTCGTGCTGTGGTCTGCGGAGCCACAGCCCAGTCTTGTGCTGTCTGTCTGTCTGTCTGCATGTCCGTCTGTCTGTCTGCCCGTCTTCCTGTTTACACACCTCTCCACTGCAATAGCACAGGTGAGCCCTCCAGGACTGGATGAGTAGTCTGGCTCCACCTGGTCAGGAGCTGAGGTGACGCGCTCACAGAAGGTACAGCATAAGATTCGCTCTTAAGGCGGAGAGGCACTGGAGAAGCGTTGCAAAAACAAAAGAAGTTCTCTGTAACTACGTACTGTATATCTTTATGTAATCTGTATATCTAACTGGGTCTCAAAGATTGTTTGTTAGTTTACTCTCTTCTTCAGCCTGTTTATCTGATTGTCTGCCAATCTATTACTCTTTAATGTATATATATATAAACACTATCTACCATATTTACTTAATTCACACTGTATTTTTGTCACAAAACACAATGTCTGTGCACTGTAAAGAAATAATTTAAGCAAAGATTTACAGGAAATTATCTTATTCAAAGGTATGTTTACACAGTCTTAAAAGGAACCCACATTTCAAGGAACAACTTGTAACATCTCCTCGGGGTGCCTTAAGACTTAATGAAATAAAATGTGGAATAAAAGTGATTTTGAAAAAAAAAACAGAAAAAAAAGAGATATGTTTTCTCCTGTCTCTGCTTATCTCTTAGTTTGGGTCGGTACAAAGAAAGGAAGTAAAGGTGTTGCATTCAAATTCCCACGTCAAGTACAGTCATGGAAAAAATGATCAGACCACCATTTTTTCTTCAGTTTCTTGTTCATTTTAATACCTGGTACCACTAAACGTCATCATGTGACTAAAACAGACAGAAAAGAAAACACTGAATGCATAAAAGCAGTGTTTTTGGCAGTACAACGCCATAGCTATTGATGTAAAAACTTAAGTGATTTAGGTTATAATCAAGAAAACCATGGAAAATGGTAAGATATCAGCTCTTAAATAAAACTCTTATGAGCAATCTTTGTGGTTATCGTTATGTTTGTCCAAACAAATGTACCTTTAGTTGTACCAGGCATTAAAATGAACAAGAAACTGAAGAAAACAAGGGTGGTCTAATCATTTTTTCAATGACTGTATTACCAATGAAATCTGGAGGACAAACACCTCTGTGGTTGATTTTCAGAGCTCACGTCTTTAGAAATGATCTGTGACAACTGGGAAATTAAATGATTTAAGAGTCCTGTACACAACTGCATGTGAAGCAGTTTAGCTTTATCTTTAAGTTGGAGACAATTAGATCAACTCAGGCTTATCAAAAAAAAAAAAAAAAAAAACTCATGAAGAATTGAAAGGGTCATGAGGTGATTAGATTAGTTTTAGAAAAGAAAAAACATGAAACTTTGGGCTGTTTTTTTAACTGATAATTTTGTACAGTGACATAAATGAAACACTGGGAAAATACGAACTGTTCAGATGTTGGAGCTCCAACTAGACTGTATTTTTCTCTTTTTATGTGCGCAGTGTCACCAGAAATCATGGCTTAATATATAACAAAAGTGCTTTGTGTCATCGGCTCATCTTGCGCTTTTTGTGTAAAATCTAAATCTGTAGCCGAATGGCGGTGAATGAAAATTGAAGTATTTCACATTTACATTGCAGTTAAGTGCATTGCTTTTCTCATTACTATTTTATGGCGTTTAATTCCTGGTCTTTAAGTATTCAAGTATTTCTTTCTAACTATACGGCAGCTGACTCTTCTTTAAACCCTCTCATTTTAAGTGCATTGCACAGCTGCCGCCACTAGAGGGCGCCAGAAACAGGACGCCACTCTTCAATCTGTGGCTGAGAAACTGAGGAGGGTCTGAGGCATTGGCACGTTCATGCAGACGTTCAATATCTCATGGATTCAGTGCATCATGTGCATGAAGAGAAGCCTGTTCATTGCAAAATGAGCTCTATTTATAATTACTCTGAGAGGTTGATACTGATAATTATGGGAAAGATTGGACCTGTAACTACTCTCCACAGGGGCTGAACTGGCCATGAAGGCCTGAAAACATCAGGTAAAAAAAAGTCTGATCAAACCTGTCTGGTTGAAATCTGCGCAGTTCCTCGCTCTCCTCCTCTGTGAGCAGCAGGACCAGCTAAATGTGAGATAATCTCTTGGGGTTTAACTGGAGAAAGAATCCATCTTAATTTCTTCTAAGCTCTTTCTGTCCTTGGGTTAGACTGCTGTAAACAGGTAGAGTAGAAAAATACATGTCTCCAGATTTATGGCAGTTACAGTAAATTATTTTTCTCTACTTTTATTGATGTATGTTTACAGTTTTCTCAGAAAGGCCACCAGTATGCTAAAGGTTAATTCTGAGGACTCATATTTTAGGATTATCTTTGCATGCTTCCTTCATCCTCAACTCAAAGAAAAAGGAATTATAAAAGCAGACTGTTATAATCTTTTTTCTGCTCTCCATCCTGCACTTGGCAGTAAAACTGAAACTCTTCAGAAGCTCTGAAGCTGATTTAGGCAGAGATGGCAAAAGGCTAATACGAGTTATCACCTTATCAGCTAAAAGTTGAACTTGCCAATTTGCGGTGGCTTAAAGCCCAGCTTGGCAGTAGTCAGCATCCTGAGAGGGATTAATGCAGCTGATATTTTTAGGTTTTACTCCAGAGTCCTCAGCAGCACCGTCTCCGTGGTTAAATATAGACCCAGAGAACATGCGTAACATGCTGCAGTTTGGGCCGGTTCTCCGTCACAGGAAGGTTTCTTCAGTCTGGAGACCAGATGACACATCAACATACAAAACAGAGATTTTTTTAAAAGACATATATTTTAATTTATTCAAACGATTCAAGATTCAAGGAAATTTCTGGGTTACATGTGACATTTCTATTGTTTCCTCTCATGTTTTATATTTACAAATACATGATCATACATTTATTACATATAAACATTACCTGTAAAAACTCAACTCTGCACGGGATCTGTTTAATTTAAAAACTTCAGCAAAATAAATACCCTGAGATAAGTAACAATGATATTCTTTGAACTATTCCAAGTGTCTAGATTCAGCTCAATCACCAAAACTGTGGATTTTCTTAGCATCCGGCTAGTTTGAGTTATTCACTCTCGTTTCAAACTAAAAAAAAAAAAAAAACGTGCCCTGAATCATCAGGGTCTCGGGGTGGACGTTGAATTCCTGGTACAGGAATTTGTTGCCCAACTCCTCTAAATTTCCATCCATCTGATGCAGCAGTGAGCTGCTATTTCTGTCCCCCAACGTCCCGGGTCTTAAGTCTTTATCCGTCTCCAGGTGGAGCCTCGAAAGCACCAGCAGCAGCAGGACTCAGCGCTCTTCTGTTTTTTAAAAGTATCCCTAAATTAGAAATTAATCACGTCTTTCCCTTTCCCTCAGTGCATAGATATATTTCTTTTATTTACAATACATACAGTTCCTTTTTTATAGTTTTACAAAACCTACATGGTGAAGAGCCACCTGCATGAAGATGCTGCGATCAGCCATAACTGTGAGGTTTGGGATCACGACTTTATATTAAACGCTACAAATTTCTCTTCCAAATGTGACTGAAAAGCACTTTGTAGAAAGAGTGTGACTTCATGATGGCGTCTACTGTATCAGTGACGTGAAAATGCTACAAAAATAATATGCTTTTCAAGAATAGATCAGTTTCAAGGTCTTTGTATTTTAACATTCTTTCATTAAGTAATCCTGGAAACAGCGTTTTAATGTAACAGAGGGTTTCTTTATTTAATGAATTATGTTTGTGGTTCTGGCAGTAAAGCGTTTAAGAGTACGTCTCTGACACTAGTGTCTTTAATGAAAATAAAAGCCTACTCCTAGCAGTCTTTTTTTGGTCGGTGTGGTTGCGAGTCGACAGAATGAGACGTCTTCAGGAGAAGCTTTGATCCAGAAACGATGAGTAAAATAAATACATCATCACATCTTTCATATTTGACTGAACTTTGTCTCGAGAGCAGCTGAAGTCTAAACCCTGAGCGTCCTCATAAGGGACGGACGGTATGTCTCTCTCAACAAAGATGCTCATCCTTGTGTCTCATAAGACATGATCCTTTTTTTTTTTTTTAAATATATATGTGTATATATTTATGTTACTGTGCACAAGACTGGGAAAAAAGAAATGATTGAGGATGATCAGGTTCTAGATGAGGAAACACCCCCCCGCTCACAGCAGCGTACACGTGCCAGACTTCTTCTCGTCATCGAGACCTCCTGCGCCTTCTTTCCTGTTGGGATCGTTGAGCTCGTCGAACAGTCCGGTTTCGATCATCTCCTGCTGCCACGGGATGGGCACGGCGCCTGTGCCGAACTCCTTGAAGAACTTCTCATCCTTGGCGTCAAACTCGATGCCTTTGATCTCGGAGAACTCGGCGATGTCGCCAGTGTCTTTAGCGTACACGACGTTGGGTTTAGGGACCCAGGGGGGGTCCACCAGCCCCGCCTCCAGCCGGGGGAAGTTGATGGCCTTGAACCATTCGTGCTTTCTTGGGTCCTCCATGTTGTTCCTATTGAAAAGCCAAAAAAATATTTAAAATATTAATGACATGTATAAATGAAAACAAATGATTAATGCAGCAAAAAATGGCCATACAAAAGAGAAAGCAGCTTACTTCATGCCCAGACGCTCATCTATTTTCTTCTTGAGGAACAGCTGAATAATGTCCTTGGTGGGTGCATCGAAGCACTTGTGTTCCCACTTGGGCTCCTCGTTTTGGATGCGGCGCTGCACCTCCTCCTTCTCCACCTTCTCCTTTTTGCTCTCGGGGCCCTTGAACGGCGTGTAGCCGGCCACCATCTCGTAGATGCTGCAGCCCAGCGCCCACCAGTCCACCGACGTCCTGTACGGCGTCTTGGTCAGGAGTTCAGGAGCCATGTACGCTCCCGTACCCGCCTGGAGGACACGGAGGAGGGGTGAAGAGGACAGCCATTTTATGTGTGTGTACATTTATAATCGTTCTCAGTTTAATTTCTATTCCTCACTTTCTCGTCACAATTTCCCCGTATCGTCCTCCGTTCCCTTGAATGACCCCACCTGCAGCCTCAAACCTGGAGCCTAATCCTAATGCTAAGCCTGCTGCCTGTCAAGAGTTGTATGTCTCTGCACACTGACACGGTCATGTCTTATATAAGGCCCGGACATTTCTGGACGCTTTAATCACCAGCAGAAACCCATCCAGACTCGTAGCTGCTAATGCTAACTAACACACGCGTGCTGCAAGGTTTCACTGAGCTGAGAGCTTTCTGCTTGCTACTGCATGTATGTCATAAAGAAAAAAAGCATGCTTCCTATGTACCATATAAGCTCAAACAGGGCCTACAAACACTTTGCACTGATAAATGTATCAACATGGAGTAAAAAGGCATCCAGATTCTGTATTTGACAACCCTGAAATGTTGTCCTGCATCAGTTTTCACTCTGACAGGAAGTCCAGGTTTCCATCTGCGTCTCCAGCAGCGGTGGAAGACTCCCGTCGGTGTGAGTTACCACAGATTCACAACAGTGCAGAGCAAATATAGTTATCAAGAGTTTTGAAAATGAAAACAAAAGAAAGGGAAGAAAAAAAAGGTATTTTACGTGTGACTGTTCACATTTAGCATTAAAAGTTGATCTAATTTCAATCCGGACATATTTCATTCCAGATAGAGTTACCGTGTTTGCAGACTCTCTTTTTCTAACATATTGAGTGCAAGTTTTACGTGGGTTTTTTGGATCTAATCAGGGACAGACTTGTGTAATGCCCAATAAGAGGATTACGGGAGCAAAGCCAGGCTTGCCTCCAGGAGGTTAGCCCAGTCGCTGTGGCTGGCTGAGGAGCATCGGAGTGACGGATAATGAGCTTACTGGACTTTCACAGAGCCCACAGCTTACTCTTTGCTTCTACAGGAACCCTTTTGCAACTTAAAAAAATATATATTATCCATACCTTAGTAAAGACTGGGAGTAATATACTGGAATTATTGAAAGAGAAAACCCGATAAGAGACAAAATACCACATTGTTCCTAGACTCTTTAGATTCTCCAGTCTGTAAAATGCATAATTTAACAATTTTACATTTTTTTTAAGCCTTTTTGTTTTCTTCTTTCATTTTCAAAGAATGTTTTTTTTTTATTATTTTAAAGGGTATCTCACAGCTCTTTATTTTATTTTTGTCATATAAGTTTATCAAATGAATTGTGAGTTTGTGCAGCCAGTGTGACAGCGTGGTATCTAAGAGAATAAATGATATACTGGAGGTTTTAGTGATTGTTCCGGGAAGAAAATGCAACACATCCAAAGTAACTGGAACGTAACTTTCTACATCTCTGCAGTCAAATAATTTAATAATAACTTAATAACGGCTGCTTGCGGAGGAACTGGTCCTCTAAAGTTTCGAACCCTTCCCCAGTATAAAATGGCGTCTATAAATGGCCGGGCTAAAATCTGGCAGCTAAAGGATCAAATGAGTTATATAATGGACTCAGAGATTCTCATTGTAAAGATCTTTAAACAAACCTGTAATCCCTGTCCGGATTAAAATTGAACACCCTTCCAGAGACTGACTGGGTGTCCATAACCTAAACTCAGCTCGTCCTCGTCCCACAACCAGTGATCCCAGTTTAGGTGTGTGACTGTGTGTGTGGTGTGTGGCAAGAAAGTGTCATTATGTGACTATGTCATTATATAAATATGTTTAAAAAAAAAAAAAAATGTGCAGGTAGTTTATGTGATTCCAAGTGGACTCTTTTCTTGTTCATCCATTTACTCACCATCTGAGTGACAGTCTTCCCCGGAGCGAGCTCGATGGCCAGACCCAGATCCGACAGTCGACACTGGCCTTGGCTGTCCAGCAGCACGTTCTCGGGCTTCATGTCGCGATATATAATATCCATAGCGTGCAGATGCAGGATGCCGGTGGTGATCTGCGCCGTGTAGTGGATGATGCGCTTCATCTCGATGCCCTTGTCCACGCCTTTGCCGTCGTAGCCGATGTTGTAAATGTGATACTTGAGGTCTCCTCCGTTCATCAGGGTCATGACAAGGCACAGGTGGGTCTTGGTGTCATAAGCGTAGGCCAGGTTGACCAGAAATAAGCTGTTAACCTTCTCCAAGATCTGCTTCTCCAACAGGGCCATCTTCTCGCCGCCCTTCTTCTTCAGCCGCTTTTTACACAGCTTTTTGCACGCGTACATCTGGCCCGTGTTCTTCACCTGCACAGCACACACCTGGAGGGAGACAGACGGTCTGTTAGAAACGAGGACTCAGGTTTTCCAGAAACAACGTCATGTTGTCAGAGCTGCTGGTGGGACAGGAACAATTTCACTTTACTGATCAGAAGACCAGAAAATAACAGTTCTCTGTTTAAAGGTTTGACAGAGAGACTCCATCAAAAAGTATTTTCTTTCATATAAGCACAATATATTTAATCCATGGTATTATATAACTGATAATTTCCTTGTTAATGTTGTTTCTGATGGAAAGCTTGAAAAAAAAAAAATCCAGAGGTCAACCCAGCTTGACCTTTGCCAGCTGTGTCTAACATCATCTCTCTCATCTTTCCAAGAAAAATTAACCTTTTCACATCTTTATCAACAAAAAGAGGAAAAATGGTTCGTTTTCCACGGAAGAAATTATGTTACATAATACGTTACACAATAGAAGTTAACTGCTTTTGCAATGTACATTCTCCAGCAGCTTAACGTAACATAGCACACACACACACACACACACACACACACGTGAACATTGTTCAACTCTAAGATAAGAAAAACACTTTAACACTCACAACATGTAAAACTACTTTACAGCAACTACTGCCGTATTCACAAAGAAATTATGAACAAGTATTTTGTATTCGTAGCCTGATAATACTTTGAGAGACATCTGCCATGAGGTGTGTTTTTATGTTTCGTAACTTTATAGTCAGTTTGAGATTAGGGATGTCCGATAATATCGGCCCACCGATATTATCGGCCCGATATTGGCATAAAAATGTAATATCGGTAAATATCGGTATCGGGTTTTTTGGGGTTTTTTTTTTTTTGTTTTTTTTTTGCACAGACAATGTGTTAATTCCACAACAGGAGATATGTGATGTTACCTAAAATTAGTTTTGAGGAAAAATAGCCCGCATATATCGGTATCGGAAATTGAGAGTTGGACAATATCGGCATATCGGATATCGGCAAAAAAGCCAATATCGGACCTCCCTATTTGAGATGCTTATATACATACGATATCTCTGTATTAAAGGGTTTTAAGGAGATACCTGGAGACACCTGCAACCAGGTAAATCATTTTCAAACATGGCACTCTTACCTCTCCAAAGCCTCCTTTTCCCAGAGTTCTGAATTCATAGAAGTATTTATCGCTGATGGGCTGTTTCTCGTACTCCTTCCACTGAAGGAACTTGTCGAAGAACGGGCTGGCCTGGAAGTCTGTGAACGGTTTGGCTTTCAGAAATTCCCGTACGCCATCCTGGACCTTCCCTTTCATCACCTCCTCAAACGTGGCGTCCGTGACAGCCTTGCACTTCTCGGCCGGCTCCCCGGTCAGGAACGACAGGAAGGTCTTGGAGTCGGGTTTGCAGTACTTGTTCATGATGTTCTGGCGGGCCTTGTCTTTCGCCGCACCTTCGGCCAGATCCCAGTCGTACAGCTCGTCCAGGAACTCGGCCGCCAGCTTGAACTCGGCGTTGTTCGCCAGGAAATCTCGGAAAAACTTTTTCCCTATTGGCTGTTTTTCACAGACCTTCGTGAAGTCCTTTTCAATGGAGCCCCTGACGGAGGCGCACTGCTCCGGCTTGGGGAGGGACAAGCTGCGGCGGCGCTTCTTCATCTCCTTGTCGTCTCCACCTTGGGCTTTCAGGTAGGCCGTGTTGGCCACCAGGTTATCCAGTCCCCCCATGTCACACATCTTGGCGGCTGTATGTCGTCTGTCTCCCCGAAGTCTCTGGGTTCGTTCAATCTTTGCCTCAGTGTGAGAGTGCAATTTCCTCCCGAGCCAGTGTGCAAATGAGCTCCTTCACCCGGCCTACCTGCAGACCTAAGACACACTGACACACCCAGTAATTACTCATTTAGAATTAAATACCATGGAGGGATTTTGGCTTAAGGATCTTTGTGTGGTCTATTCAAGGATGCTGTGCGCAGAAAGGGAATCGTAAGCGGGCTCTGGCTTAAGAGGCTTTCAAGTCCTCTATATTTGTTCATGATTTTCAATAGTCCAACGGTGGGCTCTGTTGACTATGTATTTAATAGTGAAGTGCAGAAAAAGATCAAAAATCACAAAAAAAAAAAAAAAAAAGATGCCGGGAATCAGAAGACACAATTTAAAAAGTAGGCAGGAGTTTTTGTTGGATACTTTCTGTTGGGAGAAAATGGAGTGCAGCAGGAATGTTTAATTGATCATAATATTCACAGTGAATGTAAGTTTGAAATGTATTCTTGCACAGAATAAACTTGAAATAGTTTACCTTAGGCAGTCAAGATATGTCGCTCCACCCTCTGGGCTCACTCTTAATCTGTCTGCTTCTTTACCTCTTTTCACACTCTCATTCTCATTATCTATCCTAATTATCAATGATTTACACTTGACCCTGAAAACTACTGTAAACATTCAAAAAACAAACTATTAGGAAACATTTTTGCTTTTATTTCATCATCTTAATAAACAAATAATGTAATAAATGACCAATAATAACGTAAATAACAACCAATAATAATAAATACCAATTTGGATACATATAGATATCTAACACATGACTAAGACAAAGATTGCACATTATTTGGATCTGCAAATAGTTTTATTTAGACAAATCATATTTAGAATTGTATAATCAGCATCCAGCCAAAACACATCATGAACGGTCTGAGCAGCTTTACATAAATACATGGATTAGAGCTGCAACTAGAACGTGTCATCTGCTCTGCATTTTACATATATATATAATATACAAACATGTGAGCACCAAATACTATGAACTTTGCATGACACACACATGCAACATCAACAGTATTCTTGTTTCACTGCACCAAGTCAAGGAGTCAGCAGAGAAACAGAGGATTAAGTCGTCAGTCATGTAACACATTCAGGTTAAACGTGGGGCTGGTGAGACATCTCCTCACTGATACAAACATAACAGTAGATTTTTTAGCAAACTCAGCTATTTTTCCCGTTTAATCAAACTGACCTACTGCACAGTACTGGCTGATCCCTTCTTAAAGGCTCCGTACCAAGCTGCATAAACGGCCCGCACTTATAAATTGCATTTCGGTTCCACAAATGCAGTGAACAACGTCTCGTCCAAGGACACTTCCTCAGATAATAAAGCTGGGGATTGAACCATTGACATCTATCTACTGACACAAATAGCCACTGTGGTAAAAGTGTCACCACAGTCATCTCTGGGCTTCATATATTCAGTGTTGCAGCATTTTACTCATAATGTTTGCATAATCTATGTTTTTCTGACTTAATGGCTTCCTGACATTAACTCCACGCTGCAGCTATGATGTGTAGGATAACTCTGTACAGAAAACCTCGGATACCATTAGCTAATCCTTTCTCAAGCTGTCAGTGTCCTGCAGAAGATCAAGGGCTTTGCTCTGGCGTCCGCCAGCTCCGCTCTCCAAACTTCTGACCTACAAACGGCCACTCGGAGAAATCAGTTTCTAAAAGGTGATCAATGAAGTTAACTGTCATGAAGTCATGATGACACTGTTGCATCCCTGCTGGACTGGTCTGCTGGAGCCCCTCCCAGCTATCTTCGGGGTAAAAGCCAGGGGCACACCTTGGACAGGTGACCGGTCCACTGCAGGGCCACCCTGCCTCACTTCTTGTCTTGTATGTCACAGAACTGTAAATTAAAAATACAAACGCTTTCGAAAAAAGGCACCGTAAGTATGAAACATGTCAAAAGTGAGTCGTGTTGTAAATGGATCACAGTGTCAGTGAAGCAGTTAAGTCTCCTGAGTGGATGAAAGAGGCCACAGGTTGCAGATCAGGGAGGCCAGAGAGTCACAGATTACTCTATAGGTTTCACATTTACTTTACCCCGGATTTGTGCTAATCTGTGTCACTGTCACTAATTACTGTATTTCATGACATGTTTATGGCACTTTTTTTATTTATGAATTTTGAGCAACTTGCTCCGTAAACCTTTAGATGATTAGTCTAGCCTGTAAGGGGGGTTAGTAAAGGAAAAGACAAAGAAAGCGTTCTCGTCCCGCGGCCCACATGCTCTTTTATGCGGTGATTCGATCCTCTTATGGCCTCTCCCAACCTTTCTACAAAAAGAGGCGATGAATTTACCCAAGATAGCAGAAGTAAGAAGAAGATGAGGAAAGAATAAATAGGATTTTTTTTTCTTTTCAATCTGGTATGTTTACCAGATTAAAAAGATCTTTTTTTTCATCAGCTTCATATTACTTTATTGTTCCAACACATCCACTTTTGCATTTTAGGCCTGCAAACACTCCAAAAAAAAAAATATTAGCAATTTAGTGCTAGTAAAGAAATAAAAGATGTAAATAATAATCAAGGAATATATGTGACCTTACAAAAGTCCCTCTTAATATCTTTCAGACCAGCACAACTTAAATTGTTTTTTAAAGAAATGTCCCTAAAAGGTATTACTTCATACCGTGTAATTTCATTTTATACTGGCCTCGAAAGTTTCCAACAACTACAGGAAAGACATGATTTAGGCAAGCAGGATTTCTATAGATCAGCCATTCCCAAACTTCATGATACCAAGGCCCAATTTGAAATGTGAAAAATCTGCGCGGCCCACCGAAACCTTTAATCACAACTGTGATCAAAATACAGGACTAGAAACTATGGTCCGATGTTAATGTAAGAGGTCAGCAAATATAGGTAAAACTTGTCATATTAAGTTAAGATGACAGTAGAATTACACTTAACTGGTTTGTTTTATTACTTCTAAATGTTTTTTTTTATTGTGTCATGGAGATTTTACATTAATTAAATTTTTTTTTTTTTTTAAATCAAGGATTTAAGTTTGCTTCATTTTAATGAGCTCTCACAGCCCACCTGCAGTACCACGACGGCCCACCAGGGGGCCGCAGCCCACACTTTGGGAATCACTGCTCTACATATTTACAGCTCAGGCATCAGTTTGACAGAAATATCAGATGAGTGTGACAGGGACCTCATTAACATTGTTGTTGACGCCTATTAAAGGTAAAATTGACAAAAAAAAGTGGTTTCCAGAATACACTGAAGTTTTTTTTGCAAAAAAGAGAAAAAAAATCAACACTCCATGTTAAGTGTACCTGGGAGCAGGAAGCAAATATCATTTTGACAGAGGACATGTGGTTAAACATACGTCATTGTTAACTCCTCCACCTCCAGTTCAGGGCAGTGGAGGGAATATGGATGGAAGAACATTATTAGGTTCTTTACAACCCTGAGAAGAACATCAACAGAACGGCAGAACTGAATCTGGGTTCTGTTGGCGACATTGTAACAATGTGATGGCTGGCCACTGTCATATCTTCTGGTGTTGCCCGGTAATCCAACCTTACTGGTTAGGAGGACTTCAAGAAATAAAATCAACTCTTGGTTTTGAAAATGAGTATCAATTGAAAACTGTATATTTGTGTAATTTACCAACTGAACTCATCCCTCAGGATCACTACCTCCTAAAAATACTGCTCACAGCCAGCAAGAAATCAATAACGAGAAAAAGGCTTAAGAGGGAAACCATCGACTGTGAGAGAGTGAACAACCGCTGTAAAAGAAATATATGAAATGCAAATACTGGTCGAAATGGCTATTGTATGTAAATAGAGAAATGGTATAGAACAGTGCCTTTTTTATTTTTCCCGTATCTACTCTTTATACTGCAACAGATGTGAAATGTCGTCTAATGTTTCAAGACTGACAGCATGTTGTTCTGGCACCTAAAATTCCCTTGTTGAAATCATAGTGCACAAACTTCTTATTAGCTTCCCCCCTCATCATTCTACATAGTATAAGATCAATATCGAACAATTCAGTGGATCTGGAGGACTTTCAGTTTATAAAGGGCAACGCCAAAGCTGAGCACATGTGAACTGTAAACCTCAGACGGTACTGCATCAAGAACCATATTAATCAATAGCTTATGTTTACTCATGGGAGAAGAAGTGGAAGTGATGGAGTACAAATATCTCCATGTTCACCTGAACATCAGATTGGACTAGAAATGCAATGCTGAGGTTGTCTACAAGAAGGGACAGAGCTGTCTTTACTTCTTCAGGAAACGTAGGTCTCTCTGAAGAAGGCTGGCTCTGTTCTGGAGACTTACTTCACAAATGACCTGGATCATCCTCTTCACAACTCTGCAGACCTAACAGAGGAGAGGAGCTGCCAGCAGCTGAGCAGGATGTTTGAGAAATAAAAGTGATGCAACACAGATGCTACAGCAAAAACCATCTACAGTCATGGAAAAAATGATTAGACCACCATTTTTTCTTCACTTTCTTGTTCATTTTAATACCTGGTACCACTAAACGTCATCATGTGACTAAAACAGACAGAAAAGAAAACACTGAATGCATAAAAGCAGTGTTTTTGGCAGTACAACGCCATAGCTATTGATGTAAAAACTTAAGTGATTTAGGTTATAATCAAGAAAACCATGGAAAATGGTAAGATATCAGCTCTTAAATAAAACTCTTATGAGCAATCTTTGTGGTTATCGTTATGTTTGTCCAAACAAATGTACCTTTAGTTGTACCAGGCATTAAAATGAACAAGAAACTGAAGAAAACAAGGGTGGTCTAATACTTTTTTCCATGACTGTATAATGAATTTATCTGAAGATATTTTGATCATGACAGTTACTGCAACAATTAAGTTTCCTTCAGGATCAATAAAGCATTTTTGAATTGGAAACCCTTTGTCTGACCCTGAAATAGAGATTAATCAAAATTCCACATTTCTTTGGAAGAAATGGGCATCTTTTGCTCCAGACCAAAAACAAAAAGGGCCACCCAGACTAGAAACCAAACCCAGAAGCAAGTCTCTGTGATTGTAGTTGTTGTATCTGTGCTCTGGGCAAACGTCACTGATAGCAGCATTAATGCAGAAAAGTGCACTGAGGTTTTAGAGCAACACAAGCTTCCTTCTTGAGCCCATCTGGTCCAGAGACATCTATGCATTTTTCAAAGCAACAATGCTAAAATCACATTCTGCAGAAATGAAATGGAAGGAAAACAACCTCAGTGGTGTTTATTTGTCCCATTTGTGTTACTGCAGTATCATGACAGTGCAGTAATAAAGGGAATAAGAGCAACCTGATTTTTTGATAAATTACTTGTACTAATATGATACTTTATTTTAACACAGTGAAAACACTATGTTGTATTTTTGTCAACAGACCTCCTAAAATGTCATACACTTCTAAGAGACTTTTAGGAGACAGCAGCTGAACCAGACCATCTCTGACAGAAAAGGAATGAGATGTAATGTGAGAAAAACAATTGTGGCTTCATAAATAATCAGAACAATAACACTTATAAATTTATTATAGTGGGACCCAAAAATGAAATTATGATTCTGTAAATGAGCATAAAATGTGTTTTTAGCCATCTCTGTAATACTTCAAGCAGCTGGCATTAACAAGAAAAAAGGTGTTTTCCATGCACATGAAAACAAACCTTTTCATACATTCAAGATTTGAATTCTCTCCAAAACAGACATAGAAGCCAAAGAAGAGCTGAGCTTCACCACTGACTCAGAATAATAGTTTCATGCTTTAAAAAGATTTTATACTGTTTACTTGTTTGTTATATAAACAGCTGTATCTAATCTTATATTGCATGAACTTTCCCTCCATTACAGATTCCCACAAGCTATATTCAGCCATTTCCAATGGTCAGACACCGCCACCACACTTTTACATTTACTCAATCAAAACTGCTCACCAGTTGGATAAAAGGAAACCATGAAGCTCTGGGGTCAGTTCCTGTGGTCTGTGTTTTCTACTCTGGGATGTGGTTCTTCATAGTCTCAGCAAATCTGGATGTTACACAGTTTTTCACTTGTAGATATTTACAAACATTTTATTATTTTGATTGAAAGTTTTTTCCATTAGAGAAGAATTGATCATTTTCAATCTGATCTCCAGGCCAAAAATGGCCAAATATCTTCTGATTAGTAATCACTGCAGCCTCTATAAGTATTATCCTGCCCCCCCCTAAAAGCATGAAACTACCCTAAAACATAAGAAGAGAAAAAAAAATCCTGCACTGGAACAAAAGACCTCCCTGGTCTGAATCCAGTTGATGAGTCAGCGTTTAGTGAGCCAACGCTCACACACACTTTGTGTAAGTTTCATCAGATCTGAGGTCAAACGCACTGAACCCTGAAGTGGAGAGAGGGAATTATCTCACGGTCAGACCATCATCTGGTAATGCTTTGGCTAAAATAGATCAGGCTCCCACAAAAACCCTCAAAATACTAACAGACATACTTCTATCTATGATTCAATTATCTTCATCCCTAAATTGAAGCAGTTGTTAAAATAAAGAGGTCAAAATATGTAAGATAAAAAGAGCTTCAGAATTTGATCTGTAACTGTAACAACATGTCTGTTTACATCAAGTACTCTGGACTCAGCAGCGACACCCACAGGCTGAAAAAGGTTAGTACAACAGCTGAAGCTTTGGCAGTGGCAGAAGTGGATACATGGTCCTCTGTCCCCCTGCATCCTTCCAACAACAAAAATACCCAAATACCTAAACCTAAACCTTGTCCTGAAAGACAAAGGAATTCACGGTCTCTAAACATGAACTATTGCAGACAAAACAGAATTTAAGCCAGAGCAGGCCAATAAAACAGGCGCTGCGTTTGACTTCTGACCACTTCCTGCTTGAAACGTGTCCACGGCGCCCTTTAAAAACAACATCCATGATTCAGTTTTAAGAATCCTTCTTAAATTGAGATAAATTTTTGAAAATCTCTGAACATTATTTCTATATTTCTTCTAGGCTTTTCAATCAGTACAGAAAAACACACGTCAAAGTGGAAAAGTGACTCTGTTTTTAGTCGAGCAGTAAATTATAATCTCATCACTAAATTACATATTTACCACTAGCATGACCTAATGCTGGACAAACAAGAAGATAGAGACAAGGATGATGTCAGATGCTGGACAAGAGCAGAACTAGAGCTGCAGCCGCTTGCGCCCCCTAGAGGACTCTTTCTTACTGCAGCACACTCACAATCCTATCAAAACTCACACACATTATCTGTCTTCTAAGAGTACAGATCATGACGTAACTGTAATCTAATTAACAAAAAGCTGACAAAGCCGAAGCTAATGGTACATGGTGAAATTTAACACACTCTTAACACAATTCCTGAATTCATATATATATATATATATATATATATATATAGTATGTATTAAAGCTGGGCAACAAATAAATATTTTAATTGATTTAATTGATTAATCACAATTAATCACATTGTATATGCAAAATCAAAGTGTAAAGTTCACTTTTATTGAAATGTTCTGCTGCCATATGAACTAAAGTGCCATATTAAAAGTTCAAACACTTTTAATATCAGCACTTGTCAGTAACACATAATTAGTCTAAATCTCATCTTGAAAAATGTAAAATAATATAAAGCTTATTGCCACTGCCAGGACATTAATGTCATCCTGTTTGTTTATGAAAAAAAAAAAAAAGTCTACCAACAAAATCCTGAGCCACAGAACATTAAAACAGGTAATTTTAATAGCAGAAACTTCTAACAGGGAGTTCAACTTGTCAGTTGTTACAAATAACCTTGTTTCTGTTGAATCCTCCGTCTGGGAGAACTTTAAAATGAAAATGTCCATGTTAAAGAATCCGTGTATGATTCGTTCTTTCCATTTTCAACTGTCAATCAAAAATTAAAAAAGGAAAAAGGGGCGTTTTATGTCGTTTTTCGTTTTTGAATCCAACATAAAAAACAAAAAAATGCCCGGTTTTTCGTATTTCAATTTTAGACTAGGATCAAAAATACGAAATAAAAAATGGGCCACGGGACCGAATTTGTTTTTAATATTTTAACTGGTCCCGTTTACGTGACCCGGAAGTGGTTTTGTGCTGCATTTCCGGTAGCATGGCGGCGCTAGAATCAAATACTAGTTTGATCAAGGACTTATTCAGCAGCGGTTTGACACACGCTGAAATTTCCTGCACCTTGCAGCAGATGAGTATCCTGTAGTGATGGTGAGATGAAGCCTCATGAGGCACCGAACCATTTGAGCCGATCGGTTTCAGAAAAGGTTCATTACTAGAAGCTTCATCTGCACACGACACCACCTACTGGTCGAGTGTATAATCACAGGCAGTTGGACCTCAATCATAGCTGTTTGTGGCGCATTGAATATTTGTCTGTCATGGCCCTTGGGAATGATTCTGAATTACAAAGAACATCAATGACTATGAATTACAAAGAATGCATGACCAAATAAATTCTCTACATACATTATCACATATGTGTATAATAAAATATGCCATGGATGTATTCTCTGTGTGTATAGTTTCCCAGTATGGAAGTATCATATGTGGCAGGTTGTGTAATGTTTTTTTTCTTTTTTGTCACTTTAAAAGAATAGCATGGGCCTGAACATGCAGAGGACAGTGAAAGTGCTGGTCAAACTAGGAAGATGGAACTGAATATGTTTGTGTAACTTGAACAATGATGTACAGGACAGGGAAAACTTTTGTCATTTTTATTAAGAAGTAACAATCTCTCAACAGGTTTTCAGCGATTCCTCTTTTTTTTTTTTTACACAACCTCTCTGGCCTTTCACATGGTACAGAAGATGTTGTTGTGCACAAAGGCGCAAATAATATTTTTCAAAAAGTAGGTTGTCTGATAATCGAGGTCAAAACTTTTCTACTGTCATTACACATCTGCGCCACTAGATGGCGCTGCACCGACGTAAACAGTAGGTGAATGGAGCGTCACAGTGAACAGATGTAACAGATCTAATGATAAATGGAGTAAGCATGCGACAGACTTTTTTTAATACATTCTAGAAAAGCTTTATACAGTAATTTTTTAATGTCTACCCAAAAATGTTTTAGGAATTCGGACGTTAAAAACCGTCGATCCCTGGTGATTTACTGTTTTTCATTTGTTTTAGTGCATTTTCAATTTCTGTTATATTTAATTCTTCTTCAAGTATATGTTTGTCTTCTGCATCCAGTTTTTTAATGTCATCATTGATGCTTTCAAATAGAATGTCACATTCTGATTTATTAAATTTTGACTTATATAAGTTACTATAGAAGAGACAAATTTCTTCCTGGATTAATTTCTGATCTTTTAATACAACTTCATCTTTTGTCATAAGCTTATTTATTTTCCTCTTAGCCTGTCTTTGTTTTTCGAGTCCAAAGAAATATGCTGAACTCTTTTCACCCTTTTCGATCCATCTAGCTCTTGAACGAATATAAGCTCCATTTGCTTTTGCTGTGTAAATGTCATCTAACTGGGACTGTAGTTACTTTATTTCAGTTTCGTCTTCTAAGGATATTTGAGAATTGTTTGTTAAAGAGTTGATTTTATCAATTCAATCCTTTTGCTTTTGTTTCTTTATGTGTGACAGTTGTTTGCCTGTGTTGATTGCTATACGTTTGGCCTCAAATTTAAACCATTCCCATTTATTAGTATCACTCATGTCTAATTTCTCAACCTCCAAAATAAGAGATTTCACCTGATCACAGAAACCAACATTCTGCAATAAATTATTATTAAACTTCCAAATATTTGGAGAATTCTGATGTTGCTTGGATGTTACTAAGTTTAGACTTATCATGCAGTGGTCTGTGAGTGGAGAAGGTGAAATGTCACAATTTGAAATATCGTTGCATAGCTCGCTTGAAATCAGCCAGTAATCTAGTCTAGAGCACTGACCGTTTCCTGCAGAGTTATACCAAGTAAACTGAACAGATGTTGGATTTAACGTTCTCCAATAATCAGTTATGCATGTTGTTGTACATAAATTCAGTATGGTGTCATCGTATACAGGTTGAGAATACCTGTGAGGTATTCTATCTAGCCAAGAGTCTGGGGCTATATTATGGTCTCCTCCCAATATCACTTTGTCTGAACAATATGTTGTTTTCCATTCATTTATAAGTTGACTTAATTTTGCATAAAGATTTATATTAGCTGCTTTGTTGTTATAGCCATAAATGCATATTAAGATATAATGTTTATCATTTATCTCCACTACCACCATTAACCAGTGTCCTTCAGTATCCCATTTCCCATCAATTATACTGCCTGGAAATCTATTAAATAATATCATGACTCCTGCTGAGTGTGACGTTCCATGAGCAAAAAAGGCATAATCCCCCCATTGAAGTTTCCAAAATTTTTCATCAATCATAACTGAGTGAGTCTCCTGTAAAAAAAACACATTGTGATTTTTGATCCTTACAAAACAGAAAAATGGCTTTACGCTTAGTACTATTTTTCAACCCCCTTACATTTAATGACATAAAAGAAATAATGATTGTTTCAAGAGCGCTTTTCGCCTTTCAGCATGCTCAGACATGCCTTAATAACATCCTATCACAAACCACAAGAAAAAACATACATGCTTTAACAAGTCTTCAAACTTTTGAGCATGCTCAACAGCCTTTACAACTGAGCATGCTCAGACAGCCTTACAGACTGAGCATGCTCAGACAGCTTACACACTGAGCATGCTCAGCCATGCCTTACACTTAGCATGCTCAGAACAGCCTTACACACTGAGCATGCTCAGACAGCCTTACACACTGAGCATGCTCAGACAGCCTTACACACTGAGCATGCTCAGACAGCCTTACACACTGAGCATGCTCAGTTAGCCTTACAGACTGAGCATGCTCAGTTCAGCCTTACACACTGAGCATGCTCAGACAGCCTTACACATGAGCATGCTCAGACAGCCTTACACACTGAGCATGCTCAGACAGCCTTACACACTGAGCATGCTCAGACAGCCTTACACACTGAGCATGCTCAGACCTTACAGACTGAGCATGCTCAGACAGCCTTACACACTGAGCATGCTCAGACAGCCTTACACACTGAGCATGCTCAGACAGCCTTGCACACTGAGCATGCAGACAGCCTTACACACTGAGCATGCTCAGACAGCCTTACACACTGAGCATGCTCAGACAGCCTTACACACTGAGCATGCTCAGACAGCCTTACACACTGAGCATGCTCAGACAGCCTTACACACTGAGCATGCTCAGACAGCCTTACAGACTGAGCATGCTCAGTCAGCCTTACAGACTGAGCATGCTCAGACAGCCTTACATACTGAGCATGCTCAGACAGCCTTACACACTGAGCATGCTCAGTTAGCCTTACAGACTGAGCATGCTCAGACAGCCTTACACACTGAGCATGCTCAGACAGCCTTACACAGACTGAGCATGCTCAGTTAGCCTTACAGACTGAGCATGCTCAGACAGCCTTACAGACTGAGCATGCTCAGACAGCCTTACACAGAGCATGCTCAGACAGCCTTACACACTGAGCATGCTCAGACAGCACACTGAGCATGCTCAGACAGCCTTACAGACTGAGCATGCTCAGACAGCCTTACACACTGAGCATGCTCAGACAGCCTTACAGACTGAGCATGCTCAGACAGCCTTACAGACTGAGCATGCTCAGACAGCCTTACACACTGAGCATGCTCAGACAGCCTTACACACTGAGCATGCTCAGTTAGCCTTACAGACTGAGCATGCTCAGACAGCCTTACACACTGAGCATGCTCAGTTACAGCCTTACAGACTGAGCATGCTCAGACAGCCTTACAGACTGAGCATGCTCAGACAGCCTTACAGACTGAGCATGCTCAGACAGCCTTACACACTGAGCATGCTCAGACAGCCTTACACACTGAGCATGCTCAGACAGCCTTACAGACTGAGCATGCTCAGACAGCCTTACACACTGAGCATGCTCAGTTAGCCTTACAGACTGAGCATGCTCAGACAGCCTTACACACTGAGCATGCTCAGACAGCCTTACACACTGAGCATGCTCAGACAGCCTTACACACTGAGCATGCTCAGACAACAGCATGCTCAGACAGCCTTACAGACTGAGCATGCTCAGACAGCCTTACACACTGAGCATGCTCAGACAGCCTTACACACTGAGCATGCTCAGACAGCCTTACAGACTGAGCATGCTCAGACAGCCTTACATACTGAGCATGCTCAGTCAGCCTTACAGACTGAGCATGCTCAGACAGCCTTACACACTGAGCATGCTCAGACAGCCTTACACACTGAGCATGCTCAGTTAGCCTTACAGACTGAGCATGCTCAGACAGCCTTACAGACTGAGCATGCTCAGTTAACCTCACAGACTGAGCATGCTCAGACAGCCTTACAGACTGAGCATGCTCAGTTACAGCCTTACAGACTGAGCATGCTCAGACAGCCTTACAGACTGAGCATGCTCAGACAGCCTTACATGAGCATGCTCAGACAGCCTTACACACTGAGCATGCTCAGACAGCCTTACAGACTGAGCATGCTCAGTCAGCCTTACAGACTGAGCATGCTCAGACAGCCTTACACACTGAGCATGCTCAGAGCCTTACAGACTGAGCATGCTCAGACAGCCTTACACACTGAGCATGCTCAGACAGCCTTACACACTGAGCATGCTCAGACAGCCTTACACACTGAGCATGCTCAGACAGCCTTACAGACTGAGCATGCTCAGACAGACTTACACACTGAGCATGCTCAGACAGCCTTGTACACTGAGCATGCTCAGACAGCCTTGTACACTGAGCATGCTCAGTTAGCCTTACAGACTGAGCATGCTCAGACAGCCTTACACACTGAGCATGCTCAGACAGCCTTACAGACTGAGCATGCTCAGTTACAGCCTTACAGACTGAGCATGCTCAGACAGCCTTACACACTGAGCATGCTCAGTTACAGCCTTACAGACTGAGCATGCTCAGACAGCCTTACAGACTGAGCATGCTCAGTCAGCCTTACAGACTGAGCATGCTCAGACAGCCTTACACACTGAGCATGCTCAGACAGCCTTACACACTGAGCATGCTCAGACAGCCTTACACACTGAGCATGCTCAGACAGCCTTACACACTGAGCATGCTCAGACAGCCTTACAGACTGAGCATGCTCAGACAGCCTTACAGACTGAGCATGCTCAGACAGCCTTACACACTGAGCATGCTCAGACAGCCTTACAGACTGAGCATGCTCAGACAGCCTTACACACTGAGCATGCTCAGACAGCCTTACACACTGAGCATGCTCAGACAGCCTTACAGACTGAGCATGCTCAGACAGCCTTACAGACTGAGCATGCTCAGACAGCCTTACACACTGAGCATGCTCAGACCTTACAGACTGAGCATTGCTCAGACAGCCTTACACACTGAGCATGCTCAGACAGCCTTACAGACTGAGCATGCTCAGACAGCCTTACAGACTGAGCATGCTCAGAGCCTTACAGACTGAGCATGCTCAGTTACAGCCTTACACACTGAGCATGCTCAGACAGCCTTACAGACTGAGCATGCTCAGACAGCCTTACAGACTGAGCATGCTCAGACAGCCTTACAGACTGAGCATGCTCAGACAGCCTTACAGACTGAGCATGCTCAGACAGCCTTACACACTGAGCATGCTCAGACAGCCTTACAGACTGAGCATGCTCAGTCAGCCTTCACAGACTGAGCATGCTCAGACAGCCTTACACACTGAGCATGCTCAGACAGCCTTACACACTGAGCATGCTCAGCCTTACAGACTGAGCATGCTCAGACAGCCTTACACACTGAGCATGCTCAGTTAGCCTTACAGACTGAGCATGCTCAGTTAGCCTTACAGACTGAGCATGCTCAGTCAGCCTTACAGACTGAGCATGCTCAGACAGCCTTACACACTGAGCATGCTCAGACAGCCTTACAGACTGAGCATGCTCAGACAGCCTTGCACACTGAGCATGCTCAGACAGCCTTACACACTGAGCATGCTCAGTTAGCCTTACAGACTGAGCATGCTCAGACAGCCTTACAGACTGAGCATGCTCAGACAGCCTTACACACTGAGCATGCTCAGACAGCCTTACACACTGAGCATGCTCAGACAGCCTTACACACTGAGCATGCTCAGACAGCCTTACACACTGAGCATGCTCAGACAGCCTTACACTGAGCATGCTCAGACAGCCTTACACACTGAGCATGCTCAGTTAGCCTTACACTGAGCATGCTCAGTTACAGACTGAGCTGCTCAGACAGCTCAGACAGCCTTACACTGAGCATGCTCAGACAGCCTTACACACTGAGCATGCTCAGTAACTGAGCATGCTCAGACTGAGCATGCTCATGAGCATGCTCTGTCTGAGCATGCTCAGTCTGTAAGGCTGTGACTGAGCATGCTCAGTCTGTAAGGCTGTCTGAGCATGCTCAGTGTGTAAGGCTGAGCATGCTCAGTGTAAGGCTCTGAGCATGCTCAGTGGTAAGGCTGTCTGAGCATGCTCAGTCTGTAGGCTGTGTCTGAGCATGCTCAGTGTGTAAGGCTGTCTGAGCATGCTCAGTGTGTAAGGCTGTCTGAGCATGCTCAGTGTTGTAAGGCTGTCTGAGCATGCTCAGTCTGTAAGGCTGTGAGCATGCTCAGTGTGTAAGGCTGTCTGAGCATGCTCAGTGTAAGGCTGTCTGAGGCATGTCTGTCTGAGCATGCTCAGTGTGTAAGGCTGTCTGAGCATGCTCAGTGTGTAAGGCTGTCTGAGCATGCTCAGTATGTAAGGCTGTCTGAGCATGCTCAGTCTGTAAGGCTGTCTGAGCATGCTCAGTGTGTAAGGCTGTCTGAGCATGCTCTCAGTGTGTAAGGCTGTCTGAGCATGCTCAGTGTGTAAGGCTGTCTGAGCATGCTCAGTGTGTAAGGCTGTGAGCATGCTCAGTCTGTAAGGCTCTTGAGAGCATGCTCAGTGTGTAAGGCTGTCTGAGCATGCTCAGTCTGTAAGGCTGTCTGAGCATGCTCAGTCTGTAAGGCTGTCTGAGCATGCTCAGTGTGTAAGGCTGTCTGAGCATGCTCAGTGTGTAAGGCTGTGTCTGAATGAGCATGCTCAGTCTGTAAGGCTGTCTGAGCATGCTCAGTGTGTAAGGCTGTCTGAGCATGCTCAGTGTGTAAGGCTGTCTGAGCATGCTCAGTGTGTAAGGCTGTCTGAGCATGCTCAGTGTGTAAGGCTGTCTGAGCATGCTCAGTGTGTAAGGCTGTCTGAGCATGCTCAGTCTGTAAGGCTGTCTGAGCATGCTCAGTCTGTAAGGCTGTCTGAGCATGCTCAGTGTGTAAGGCTGTCTGAGCATGCTCAGTGTGTAAGGCTGTCTGAGCATGCTCAGTGTGTAAGGCTGTCTGAGCATGCTCAGTGTGTAAGGCTGTCTGAGCATGCTCAGTCTGTAAGGCTGTCTGAGCATGCTCAGTGTGTAAGGCTGTCTGAGCATGCTCAGTGTTGTGTGCTGGCTGATGAGCATGCTCAGTCTGTAAGGCTGTCTGAGCATGCTCAGTGTGTGTGTAAGGCTGTCTGAGCATGCTCAGTCTGTAAGGCTGTAACTGAGCATGCTCAGTGTGTAAGGCTGTCTGAGCATGCTCAGTCTGAAAGGCTGTCTGAGCATGCTCAGTCTGTAAGGCTAACTGAGCATGCTCAGTGTGTAAGGCTGTCTGAGCATGCTCAGTCTGTAAGGCTGAGCATGCTCAGTCTGTAAGGCTGTCTGAGCATGCTCAGTCTGTAAGGCTAACTGAGCATGCTCAGCATGTGTGTGTAAGGCTGTCTGAGCATGCTCAGTGTGTAAGGCTGTCTGAGCATGCTCAGTCAGTCTGTAAGGCTGTCATGCTCAGTGTAACTGCTGAGCATGCTCAGTCTGTCAGGCTGTAAGGCTGTCTGAGCATGCTCAGTCTGTAAGGCTGTCTGAGCATGCTCAGTGTGTAAGGCTGTCTGAGCATGCTCAGTGTGTAAGGCTGTCTGAGCATGCTCAATCTGTGTAAGGCTGTCTGAGCATGCTCAGTGTGTGTAAGGCTGTCTGAGCATGCTCAGTGTGTGTGTAAGGCTGTCTGAGCATGCTCAGTGTGTAAGGCTGTCTGAGCATGCTCAGTGTGTAAGGCTGTCTGAGCATGCTCAGTGTGTAAGGCTGTCTGAGCATGCTCAGTCTGTAAGGCTGTCTGAGCATGCTCATTTGTTTAAGGCTAACTGAGCATGCTCAGTGTGTAAGGCTGTCTGAGCATGCTCAGTCTGTAAGGCTGTCTGAGCATGCTCAGTGTGTAAGGCTGTCTGAGCATGCTCAGTGTGTAAGGCTGTCTGAGCATGCTCAGTGTGTAAGGCTGTCTGAGCATGCTCAGTCTGTAAGGCTGTCTGAGCATGCTCAGTTGTCTGAGCATGCTCAGTGTGTAAGGCTGTCTGAGCATGCTCAGTGTGTAAGGCTGTCTGAGCATGCTCAGTGTGTAAGGCTGTCTGATGCTCAGTGTAAGGCTCTGAGCATGCTCAGTGTGTGTGTAAGGCTGTCTGAGCATGCTCAGTCTGTAAGGCTGTCTGAGCATGCTCAGTGTGTAAGGCTGCTGAGCATGCTCAGTCTGTAGGCTAACTGAGCATGCTCAGTCTGTAAGGCTGTCTGAGCATGCTCAGTCTGTAAGGCTAACTGAGCATGCTCAGTCTGTAAGGCTGTCTGAGCATGCTCAGTCTGTAAGGCTAACTGAGCATGCTCAGTCTGTAAGGCTGTCTGAGCATGCTCAGTGTGTAAGGCTGTCTGAGCATGCTCAGTCTGTAAGGCTAACTGAGCATGCTCAGTGTGTAAGGCTGTCTGAGCATGCTCAGTGTGTAGCAAGTGAGCTGTCTGAGCATGCTCTCAGTGTGTAAGGCTGTCTGAGCATGCTCAGTGTAAGGCTGTCTGAGCATGCTCAGTAAGGCTGTCTGAGCATGCTCAGTGTGTAAGGCTGTCTGAGCATGCTCAGTCTGTAAGGCTGTCTGAGCATGCTCAGTGTGTAAGGCTGTCTGAGCATGCTCAGTGTGTAAGGCTGTCTGAGCAT
Organism: Hirundichthys speculiger; assembly: GCA_018398805.1. NCBI lineage: Eukaryota > Metazoa > Chordata > Actinopteri > Beloniformes > Exocoetidae > Hirundichthys > Hirundichthys speculiger. Next base: position 275,565 of record JAGFBZ010002500.1, read on the forward strand.
GCTCAGTGTGTAAGGCTGTCTGAGCATGCTCAGTGTGTAAGGCTGTCTGAGCATGCTCAGTGTGTAAGGCTGTCTGAGCATGCTCAGTCTGTAAGGCTGTCTGAGCATGCTCAGTGTGTAAGGCTGTCTGAGCATGCTCAGTGTGTAAGGCTGTCTGAGCATGCTCAGTGTAAGGCTGTCTGAGCATGCTCAGTGTAAGGCTGTCTGAGCATGCTCAGTCTGTGTGTAAGGCTGTCTGAGCATGCTCAGTCTGTAAGGCTGTCTGAGCATGCTCAGTGTGTAAGGCTGTCTGAGCAGGCTCAGTGTGTAAGGCTGTCTGAGCATGCTCAGTGTGTAAGGCTGACTGAGCATGCTCAGTCTGTAAGGCTGTCTGAGCATGCTCAGTGTGTATGTAAGGCTGTCTGAGCATGCTCAGTATGTAAGGCTGTCTGAGCATGCTCAGTCTGTAAGGCTGTCTGAGCATGCTCAGTGTGTAAGGCTGTCTGAGCATGCTCAGTGTGTAAGGCTGTCTGAGCATGCTCAGTCTGTAAGGCTAACTGAGCATGCTCAGTGTGTAAGGCTGTCTGAGCATGCTCAGTGTAAGGCTGTCTGAGCATGCTCAGTCTGTAAGGCTGACTGAGCATGCTCAGTCTGTAAGGCTGTCTGAGCATGCTCAGTGTGTAAGGCTGTCTGAGCATGCTCAGTAAGGCAGCATGCTCAGTCTGCTGAGCATGCTCAGTCTGTCTGAGCTCAGTGTGTAAGGCTGTCTGAGCATGCTCAGTGTGTAAGGCTGTCTGAGCATGCTCAGTCTGTAAGGCTGTCTGAGCATGCTCAGTGTGTAAGGCTGTCTGAGCATGCTCAGTGTGTAAGGCTGTCTGAGCATGCTCAGTCTGTAAGGCTAACTGAGCATGCTCAGTCTGTAAGGCTGTCTGAGCATGCTCAGTCTGTAAGGCTGTCTGAGCATGCTCAGTCTGTAAGGCTAACTGAGCATGCTCAGTGTAAGGCTGTCTGAGCATGCTCAGTCTGTAAGGCTGTCTGAGCATGCTCAGTCTGTAAGGCTGTCTGAGCATGCTCAGTGTGTAAGGCTGTCTGAGCATGCTCAGTCTGTAAGGCTAACTGAGCATGCTCAGTGTGTAAGGCTGTCTGAGCATGCTCAGTCTGTGGCTGAGCATGCTCAAAGGCTGACTGAGCATGCTCAGTGCTGTAAGGCTGTCTGAGCATGCTCAGTGTGTAAGGCTGTCTGAGCATGCTCAGTGTGTAAGGCTGTCTGAGCATGCTCAGTGTGTAAGGCTGTCTGAGCATGCTCAGTCTGTAAGGCTGTCTGAGCATGCTCAGTGTGTAAGGCTGTCTGAGCATGCTCAGTGTTGTAAGGCTGTCTGAGCATGCTCAGTGTGTAAGGCTGTCTGAGCATGCTCAGTGTGTAAGGCTGTCTGAGCATGCTCAGTGTGTAAGGCTAACTGAGCATGCTCAGTGTGTAAGGCTGTCTGTCTGAGCATGCTCAGTCTGTAAGGCTGACTGAGCATGCTCAGTGTGTAAGGCTGTCTGAGCATGCTCAGTCTGTAAGGCTGTCTGAGCATGCTGGTCTGAGCATGCTCAGTGTGTAAGGCTGTCTGAGCATGCTCAGTGTGTAAGGCTGTCTGAGCATGCTCAGTGTGTAAGGCTGTCTGAGCATGCTCAGTATGTAAGGCTGTCTGAGCATGCTCAGTGTGTAAGGCTGTCTGAGCATGCTCAGTCTGTAAGGCTGTCTGAGCATGCTCAGTCTGTAAGGCTGTCTGAGCATGCTCAGTCTGTAAGGCTGTAACTGAGGCATGCTCAGTGTGTAAGGCTGTCTGAGCATGCTCAGTCTGTAAGGCTGTCTGAGCATGCTCAGTCTGTAAGGCTGTCTGAGCATGCTCAGTCTGTAAGGCTGTCTGAGCATGCTCAGTCTGTAAGGCTGTCTGAGCATGCTCAGTGTGTAAGGCTGTCTGAGCATGCTCAGTCTGTAAGGCTAACTGAGCATGCTCAGTGTGTAAGGCTGTCTGAGCATGCTCAGTCTGTAAGGCTCTGAGCATGCTCAGTCAGGCTGTAACTGAGCATGCTCAGTCAGTGCTGTCTAAGGCTGTCTGAGCATGCTCAGTGTGTAAGGCTGTCTGAGCATGCTCAGTCTGCTGACTGAGCATGCTCAGTGCTGTAAGGCTGCTGAGCAGCTCTGTAAGCTGAGCTGCTCAGCAGCTCAGGCTGTAAGGCTGTCTGAGCATGCTCAGTGCTGTAAGGCTGTCTGAGCATGCTCAGTGTGTAAGGCTGTCTGAGCATGCTCAGTGTGTAAGGCTGTCTGAGCATGCTCAGTCTGTAAGGCTGTCTGAGCATGCTCAGTGTGTAAGGCTGTCTGAGCATGCTCAGTGTGTAAGTAAGGCTGTCTGAGCATGCTCAGTCTGTAAGGCTGTCTGAGCATGCTCAGTCTGTGTAAGGCTGTCTGAGCATGCTCAGTGTGTAAGGCTGTCTGAGCATGCTCAGTGTGTAAGGCTGTCTGAGCATGCTCAGTGTTGTAAGGCTAACTGAGCATGCTCAGTGTGTAAGGCTGTCTGAGCATGCTCAGTCTGTAAGGCTGTCTGAGCATGCTCAGTGTGTAAGGCTGTCTGAGCATGCTCAGTGTGTAAGGCTGTCTGAGCATGCTCAGTGTGTAAGGCTGTCTGAGCATGCTCAGTCTGTAAGGCTGTCTGAGCATGCTCAGATGTCTGCTCAGTGTGTAAGGCTGTCTGAGCATGCTCAGTCTGTAAGGCTGTCTGAGCATGCTCAATCTGTAAGGCTAACTGAGCATGCTCAGTCTGTAAGGCTGTCTGAGCATGCTCAGTCTGTAAGGCTGTCTGAGCATGCTCAGTGTGTAAGGCTGTCTGAGCATGCTCAGTCTGTAAGGCTGTCTGAGCATGCTCAGTCTTTGAGGTTAACTGAGCATGCTCAGTCTGTAAGGCTGTCTGAGCATGCTCAGTCTGTAAGGCTGTCTGAGCATGCTCAGTGTGTAAGGCTGTCTGAGCATGCTCAGTGTGTAAGGCTGTCTGAGCATGCTCAGTGTAAGGCTGTCTGAGCATGCTCAGTGTAAGGCTGTCTGAGCATGCTCAGTTGTGTAAGGCTGTCTGAGCATGCTCAGTATGTAAGGCTAACTGAGCATGCTCAGTGTGTAAGGCTGTCTGAGCATGCTCAGTGTGTAAGGCTGTCTGAGCATGCTCAGTCTGTAAAGGCTGTCTGAGCATGCTCAGTCTGTAAGGCTGACTGAGCATGCTCAGTCTGTAAGGCTGAGCATGCTCAGTCTGTAAGGCTGTCTGAGCATGCTCAGTCTGTAAGGCTAACTGAGCATGCTCAGTGTGTAAGGCTGTCTGAGCATGCTCAGTGTGTAAGGCTGTCTGAGCATGCTCAGTGTGTAAAGGCTGTCTGAGCATGCTCAGTGTGTAAGGCTGTCTGAGCATGCTCAGTCTGTAAGGCTGAATGAGCATGCTCAGTGTGTAAGGCTGTCTGAGCATGCTCAGTGTGTAAGGCTGTCTGAGGCATGCTCAGTGTGTAAGGCTGTCTGAGCATGCTCAGTGTGTAAGGCTGTCTGAGCATGCTCAGTCTGTAAGGCTGTCTGAGCATGCTCAGTGTGTAAGGCTGTCTGAGCATGCTCAGTGTAAGGCTGTCTGAGCATGCTCAGTGTGTAAGGCTGTCTGAGCATGCTCAGTGTGTAAGGCTGTCTGAGCATGCTCAGTGTGTAAGGCTGTCTGAGCATGCTCAGTCTGTAAGGCTGTCTGAGCATGCTCAGTCTGTAAGGCTGTCTGAGCATGCTCAGTCTGTAAGGCTGTCTGAGCATGCTCAGTGTTGTAAGGCTGTCTGAGCATGCTCAGTCTGTAAGGCTGACTGAGCATGCTCAGTCTGTAAGGCTGTCTCTGAGCATGCTCAGTGTGTAAGGCTGTCTGAGCATGCTCAGTGTGTAAGGCTGTCTGAGCATGCTCAGTCAGTGTAAGGCTGAGCATGCTCAGTGTGTAAGGCTGTCTGAGCATGCTCAGTGTGTAAGGCTGTCTGAGCATGCTCAGTCTGTAAGGCTAACTGAGCATGCTCAGTGTGTAAGGCTGTCTGAGCATGCTCAGTGTGTAAGGCTGTCTGAGCATGCTCAGTCTGTAAGGCTGTCTGAGCATGCTCAGTGTGTAAAGGCTGTCTGAGCATGCTCAGTGTGTAAGGCTGTCTCTGAGCATGCTCAGTCTGTAAGGCTGTCTGAGCATGCTCAGTCTGTAAGGCTGTCTGAGCATGTCAGTCAGTGTGTAAGGCTGTCTGAGCATGCTCAGTGTGTAAGGCTGTCTGAGCATGCTCAGTGTGTAAGGCTGTCTGAGCATGCTCAGTGTGTAAGGCTGTCTGAGCATGCTCAGTGTAAGGCTGTCTGAGCATGCTCAGTCTGTCTGAGCATGCTCAGTGTGTAAGGCTGTCTGAGCATGCTCAGTCTGTAAGGCTGTCTGAGCATGCTCAGTCTGTAAGGCTGTCTGAGCATGCTCAGTGTGTAAGGCTGTCTGAGCATGCTCAGTGTGTAAGGCTGTCTGAGCATGCTCAGTGTGTAAGGCTGTCTGAGCATGCTCAGTCTGTAAGGCTAACTGAGCATGCTCAGTGTGTATGTAAGGCTCTGTCTGAGCATGCTCAGTGTGTAAGGCTGTCTGAGCATGCTCAGTGTGTAAGGCTGTCTGAGCATGCTCAGTCTGTAAGGCTGTGAGCATGCTCAGTCTGTAAGGCTGTCTGAGCATGCTCAGTCTGTAAGGCTGTCTGAGCATGCTCAGTGTGTAAGGCTGTCTGAGCATGCTCAGTGTGTAAGGCTGTCTGAGCATGCTCAGTCTGTAAGGCTGTCTGAGCATGCTCAGTGTGTAAGGCTGACTGAGCATGCTCAGTCTGTAAGGCTAACTGAGCATGCTCAGTGTGTAAGGCTGTCTGAGCATGCTCAGTGTGTAAGGCTGTCTGAGCATGCTCAGTGTGTAAGGCTGTCTGAGCATGCTCAGTGTGTAAGGCTCTGTCTGAGCATGCTCAGTCTGTAAGGCTGTCTGAGCATGCTCAGTCTGTAAGGCTGTCTGAGCATGCTCAGTCTGTAAGGCTGTCTGAGCATGCTCAGTGTGTAAGGCTGTCTGAGCATGAGTCTGTAAGGTAGCTGCTCTGTAGTCTGAGCATGCTCAGTCTGTAAGGCTGTCTGAGCATGCTCAGTGTGTAAGGCTGTCTGTCTGAGCATGCTCAGTGTGTAAGGCTGTCTGAGCATGCTCAGTCTGTAAGGCTGTCTGAGCATGCTCAGTGTGTAAGGCTGTCTGAGCATGCTCAGTGTTGTAAGGCTGTCTGAGCATGCTCAGTGTGTAAGGCTGTCTGAGCATGCTCAGTGTGTAAGGCTGTCTGAGCATGCTCAGTCTGTAAGGCTGTCTGAGCATGCTCAGTGTGTAAGGCTGTCTGAGCATGCTCAGTGTGTAAGGCTGTGAGCATGCTCAGTGTGTAAGGCTGTCTGAGCATGCTCAGTGTGTTGTAAGGCTGTCTGAGCATGCTCAGTGTGTAAGGCTGTGAGCATGCTCAGTGTGTAAGGCTGCTGAGCATGCTCAGTATGTAAGGCTGTGGAGCATGCTCAGTGTGTAAGGCTGTCTGAGCATGCTCAGTGTGTAAGGCTGTCTGAGCATGCTCAGTCTGTAAGGCTGTCTGAGCATGCTCAGTGTGTAAGGCTGTCTGAGCATGCTCAGTCTGTAAGGCTGAATGAGCATGCTCAGTGTGTAAGGCTGTCTGAGCATGCTCAGTCTGTAAGGCTGTCTGAGCATGCTCAGTGTAAGGCTGTCTGAGCATGCTCAGTGTGTAAGGCTGTCTGAGCATGCTCAGTGTGTAAGGCTGTCTGAGCATGCTCAGTGTGTAAGGCTGTCTGAGCATGCTCAGTGTAAGGCTGTCTGAGCATGCTCAGTCTGTAAGGCTGACTGAGCATGCTCAGTCTGTGTAAGGCTGTCTGAGCATGCTCAGTGTGTGTAAGGCTGTCTGAGCATGCTCAGTGTGTAAGGCTGTCTGAGGCATGCTCAGTCTGTAAGGCTAACTGAGCATGCTCAGTGTGTAAGGCTGTCTGAGCATGCTCAGTGTGTAAGGCTGTCAGTGAGGCATGCTCAGTGTGTAAGGCTGTCTGAGCATGCTCAGTCTGTAAGGCTGTGTGCAAGGCTGTCTGAGCATGCTCAGTGTGTAAGGCTGTCTGAGCATGCTCAGTCTGTAAGGCTGTCTGAGCATGCTCAGTCTGTAAGGCTGTCTGAGCATGCTCAGTGTGTGTGTAAGGCTGTCTGAGCATGCTCAGTGTGTAAGGCTGTCTGAGCATGCTCAGTGTGTAAGGCTGTCTGAGCATGCTCAGTCTGTAAGGCTAACTGAGCATGCTCAGTGTTGTAAGGCTGTCTGAGCATGCTCAGTGTGTAAGGCTGTCTGAGCATGCTCAGTTGTGTAAGGCTGTGTCTGAGCATGCTCAGTCTGTAAGGCTGTCTGAGCATGCTCAGTGTGTAAGGCTGTCTGAGCATGCTCAGTCTGTAAGGCTAATGAGCATGCTCAGTGTGTAAGGCTGTCTGAGCATGCTCAGTCTGTAAGGCTGTCTGAGCATGCTCAGTGTGTAAGGCTGTCTGAGCATGCTCAGTGTAAGGCTCTGAGCATGCTCAGTCTGTAAGGCTAACTGAGCATGCTCAGTGTGTAAGCTGCTCTGAGCATCTGAGCATGCTCAGTCTGTAAGGCTGTCTGAGCATGCTCAGTCTGTAAGGCTGTCTGAGCAAGTGTGTAAGGCTGTATGAGCATGCTCAGTCTGTAAGGCTGTGAGCATGCTCAGTCTGTAAGGCTGTCTGAGCATGCTCAGTGTGTAAGGCTGTGAGCATGCTCAGTCTGTAAGGCTAACTGAGCATGCTCAGTGTGTAAGGCTGTCTGAGCATGCTCAGTGTGTAAGGCTGTCTGAGCATGCTCAGTGTGTAAGGCTGTCTGAGCATGCTCAGTGTGTAAGGCTGTCTGAGCATGCTCAGTGTGTAAGGCTGTCTGAGCATGCTCAGTGTGTAAGGCTGTCTGAGCATGCTCAGTGTGTAAGGCTGTCTGAGCATGCTCAGTCTGTAAGGCTGTCTGAGCATGCTCAGTCTGTAAGGCTGTCTGAGCATGCTCAGTGTGTAAGGCTGTCTGAGCATGCTCAGTGTGTAAGGCTGTCTGAGCATGCTCAGTCTGTAAGGCTGTCTGAGCATGCTCAGTGTGTAAGGCTGTCTGTGTGAGCATGCTCAGTGTGTAAGGCTGTCTGAGCATGCTCAGTCTGTAAGGCTAACTGAGCATGCTCAGTGTGAGCAGTGTGTAAGGCTGTCTGAGCATGCTCAGTGTGTAAGGCTGTCTGAGCATGCTCAGTGTGTAAGGCTGTCTGAGCATGCTCAGTGTGTAAAGGCTGTCTGAGCATGCTCAGTCTGTAAGGCTGTCTGAGCATGCTCAGTGTGTAAGGCTGTCTGAGCATGCTCAGTCTGTAAGGCTGTCTGAGCATGCTCAGTGTGTAAGGCTGTCTGAGCATGCTCAGTGTGTAAGGCTCTGAGCATGCTCAGTGTGTAAGGCTGTCTGAGCATGATCAGTGTGTAAGGCTGTCTGAGCATGCTCAGTGTGTAAGGCTGTCTGAGCATGCTCAGTGTGTAAGGCTGTCTGAGCATGCTCAGTGTGTAAGGCTGTCTGAGCATGCTCAGTGTGTAAGGCTGTCTGAGCATGCTCAGTGTGTAAGGCTGTCTGAGCATGCTCAGTGTTGTAAAGGCTGTCTGAGCATGCTCAGTCTGTAAGGCTGTCTGAGCATGCTCAGTGTGTAAGGCTGTCTGAGCATGCTCAGTCTGTAAGGCTGTCTGAGCATGCTCAGTGTGTAAGGCTGTCTGAGCATGCTCAGTCTGAATGCTCAGTCTGAGCATGCTCAGTCAGTAAGCTGTCTGAGCATGCTCAGTTGTAAGGCTGTCTGAGCATGCT
>JAGFBZ010002501.1:0-34027 GCA_018398805.1 Hirundichthys speculiger
GTTACGGCTTCACCTTCCCTGACATGAACTGAACTCAAACTCTTTTTTTGCAGTAAAACCTCTGAAGGGAGACCACTTATCCAGGGCTATGGGAAGAATAGCGGGGAAGGGAGGAAAAACTAAATTCACTATTGAAAATGTGACAAAGACTCGCATTGTGCTTGCAGACACGTGAGTACTGAACTGAACTGTAAATTTGTACTAAATATTAATTAACCACTGTTCTTTACATGCAACTGTGCTGGTGATGTTTGTTGAAGTTTAGTTAAGACTCCTCCACGTCTCTCAACAGCAAAGTCCACATATTAGGTTCTTTCCAGAATATCAAGATGGCCCGGACGGCGATATGTAACTTAATCTTAGTAAGAGGGGCTTTCCTTTTATGGCAGATCAGTCTGTGATGTGATATTTGCAGCAGAGCTCTTTGAATACAATTAGTTCTGAGAAGTGACCTTTAAACCCCCTTTCCCCGCAGGAAGTCCACCTTCAAAGGTCTATGGCAACATCAGAGGGTGGTGGCGAGTCGGACGGCAGAGAATTCTGAAGTCTGCTTGAGATGTGTTTTTCTTGCAGACGGCAATAAGATTGAGTTTCAAACAGACTAAAATATTCTCCTCAATAAGATGGTGTCAAACGTGAGGAATAAAGTTATCATGCTAAAAAACATGTTGGTTTCTGAAACCGTAAATCTTTGTAAATAAATATATAAAAAGGGATTTGAGTGTGAAATGTAGGCCCACGGCAACATTTTAGGGTTAGAGGGGAAAAAAAGAAAATTGCAGTGTGGGTAAAAGTGAGGTGATGGTGTTTGAGGTGGAAGAAGTCATTCCAGCAACTTCACTGCTCGTTCAAGCGTCTGCAGCTTCCCAGGACAGGAACTGTGAAGAACTGAAACAGTTTCAAACATGGCCTCATCGTTCACCGGAGCGTCTCTTTACATCAATCAAACTTAATTTATATAGCCACTTTTCATTGATTTAAAAAAAAACCATTTCAAATAAAACAATAGTGAACTGATGAAATTTCCTATTGAAATTCTGTCTATCATTCCACTTTAAATTAATTCCGGTCTTTCTGCGCATGCTTGTTCCCTTGCCCGTCCGTCGCGATGACGCTTATATTCCGCGCTGGGCTTGTTTTCAAAACAAAGTTTCAAGATGGCAGCACGCAGTAAACGGTGGTGAAGAGCAGAGACGATTTTTTTTAAATAAATAGCTTGGAGGAACTGGAAATAATTAAAAGAACAGATGGGAGAAAACATAAAAATTGTGAGCTTTTAAAAGTTGTAGCGGCTAGGTTAAATGAAGGAGGTTTTGAAGATAGAGACGCCACCCAGGTCAAAAAATCCAAAAAGGATGCTAATAATGTAGTCCTCCATGTTGTTGCTAATCGAGTAAGTTTGTTTTCTTCAGGTAGACGTAAATAAGTAAAGACGTCCGCTCCCCTAACCAATCAGAACCCTTCCCAACCCCCAGACCTTAAGTGGAATTGGATAAAGCTGATCAAATGTGTTTTCCATGTAAACCTCAATTTGGAATTACTATTTCCATATAAACTCGAAGGAAAATAGTTTAATTCTGAATTATTTAATTTGGAATTATTGATTCCGAATTAAAAAACATCATGTAACCGTGGCCAAAGTGCCCTTTTGACTGAATGACTTCAGTTTGTCCTGTTGGCTGAACACCACCTACTGCTGGTTTCTGCACATAAACTGCAGCTGAACAGACTCCGACCCGCTGACTGAACCACTGTCCAGACCTGAGAGCATCCGGGTCTCCGGACCCGATAGCATCCGGGTCTCCGGACCCGATAGCATCCGGGTCTCCGGACCCGATAGCATCCAGGTCACCGGACCCGATAGCATCCAGGTCACCGGACCCCATAGCATCCAGGTCTCCGGACCCCATAGCATCCAGGTCACCGGACCCGATAGCATCCAGGTCTCCGGACCCGATAGCATCCAGGTCTCCGGACCCGATAGCATCCAGGTCTCCAGACCCGATAGCATCCAGGTCACCGGACCCGATAGAATCCAGGTCACCGGACCCGATAGAATCCAGGTCTCCAGACCTGATAGCATCCAGGTCACCGGACCAGATAGAATCAAAGGTCTCCAGACCTGATAGCATCCAGGTCTCCAGGTTATTTCAGCTTGAGATACAAACTTGTAATTGTTTTCTTATTGTTCATGAGAATCATCTTGATGTCTTGCTCATAGTTATATACTGTTATCTTGAGGGTAATGACGAAATGCATCATGGGAGATGTAGTTTATTGTCCATATGCGCTTTAAAGTGCCGTAAGCTTATTTTAAGTCGTAAAATATTGGTTCAAAATTTAAGCCAATAGTGCACAAGCTCTTGAGGACCACATAAAATGACGTGGTGGGCCACATTTGGCCCGCGGGCCTTGTGTTTGACACCTGTGATTTAGAGCACGACAGCAGACGTCATATTCAGAGGAAGCGAACTCGCTGCTGACAGTTCTGAGTGAAATGAAGCTCAAACGACGTCACCAGATGACAGATGGAGGCAGCGCTGAGCCAGAAGCACGCAGAGACGCCAGTATCTGCTCCTCCACGTCTGCGAGAAGCGAGCCGAGCCTCGGAGCGAGCCGAGCCTCGGACCTCGTGAGGACGGCGTGTGGGTTGCTCAGTACGGACCTTTGCAGACCCGTTTGAGGGTCCGGGCTGGTTTCGGGGCTCGGCCTTCTGTCAGTCAGAGTCCTGGCAGCGACAGAAGGGCGAACACGCGTGAGTCCTGGATCAGGTTCGGGTACACGCTGAGCTCAGCGTGGCGCCCTCAGGGTTGGCGTGTGGGCGTGCTGCACATATGTGCATGATTACAAACATGCAACGTGTTTTTCTCACACCGTCAGGTCACCTTCCTTCACTGCAGATGACTTTAGGGCGTCCTGCTTCCGTTGAACTCCTTCATCCATCTTCTCTGTGAACGGATCGGGAGCAGAAACCAGCACCAACCACCAAATGTGGGTCATTCTACACCTTTACGCTGATGGACAGCACCGGCGGCACATTTTCAACAGAACCTCCTGTAAGTCAGCTCAGATCCTGAGTGAGTAAAACCGCCAGCTTGACTGGTGGAACCAGCAGCATCACCGGAGCTCCAGACAACAGGTGCAGGTGTGAACCTGCTGGTCCTGAACCTCAGAAGCTCTGTCCAAGGTTCTGATTCTGTTCAGATCTCCCACGTTATTTCACATCACACCTGCAGGCTCCTGTTTTATTAAACCAAACCAGCAGGCAAACGAATAAAACCATCAAATATGCTCATGAAAGAGTCGTCCAGCTCTAAGGGTGCACGATAACTATCGGACCGATAACTATCGGACCGATAACAGGAAATGATGACGTCATCCCGATAAGTCCGACATCACGACGAATAGCCCCAATAACATATATATATTTGTCAACACAGCAGTGCCTCGCTCCCTCTGAGCCTTGAATGACCAGCAGTGAATGTTATGTTCAAGTGACGTCGGCATAATCAGAAAAACGATTCCTAATGCAGCATTGCAGAACAGTACGCTGAAAAAAAAACATGGTGGCAATGGTGTAGAACTTTGCTAAATTTTCAGAAGAAGATAGGTCGCTGGTTATTTGTGACAAATGCTCCAAGCGAAGGAGGAAAAAATAGCACAAGCTTTAATACGTCAAACCTGATCAACCACCTGTAACATAACCATCGCTTCCATGGAGTTTTGAAATCACGCTAACGTGAGCTAACATGAGCTAACGTGAGCAAGCCAGCAGCAAGTCAACCCCTCCGCTCCGCTCTCCTCGCCATCATCTCTCTCATCTAAAGCTTTCTGAGATTAAAAATTAAAACTACTAAACCTCATTTACTTTAAAAAATTACATTCATTTGAATGGAACCACAAGCCAAAATCCACCTCCTTCACATGACTCTTCAACAACCGTCCAGTGACATCACAGAGGGTTCTTCCAGTTCTCTTCATGCTCTCTATGACTGGAAACTTCTCAAGAACATGACTATTCCCACATCCATGTTAAGGAGATCTTCCAGGGACAGTCGGTTTCGGGGGAAACAGCCGGCGTGAAGGACGGACGTAGCGTTTAGGACGGACGTAGCGTTTAGGAATGAAAAAGGGGCAGCACGTTGAGGATTACGGATGCACGTCAGCTGTCTCTTTTGTTACTGGTTCATAAAAATTAAATGGTACAAAATTAAACTCATCATACATGTTTGATGAGTGATTGAAGTCACATGCTGTGACCATGTGACCACGTGACCATGCGACCAGGTCCCTGCTGAGCTCTAAACTGATTTGGCCTGGTTGTCTGAACGTCTCAGCAGCAACATCTGTTTTCTTCTCATCTTCTTCACACATTTTTTTTTTTTTGGGGGGGGGGGGCTGAAGCTGTGACGGAAACACCTGGACCCTCCGTCGCTGCTCAAGGGTCTCACACATCTGTCCCGTATCTGCAGGGATCTCAGCGGGGTCAGCTGGGTCCGTGTGTGAGGGCTGCGGGCTCGGTGTATTACCTGGGTCAGCTGGGGCCGTGTGTGAGGGCTGCGGGCTCGGTGTATTACCTGGGTCAGCTGGGGCCGTGTGTGAGGGCTGCGGGCTCGGTGTATTACCTGGGTCAGCTGGGGCCGTGTGTGAGGGCTGCGGGCTCGGTGTATTACCTGGAAGGAGAGCTTGGCTGGCGAGCGAGGAGCGATGGGACTGAGCGTGCTCCAGAAGTGGATGGTGGAGGGAAGAGCGCTGGGGGTCAGCAGGACAGGAGTCTGAAGACAGAAGAAGTTCAGAGGTCAGGTTTTAATCTTATTATGACTGATTTACTATTCATCTAGTTTTCTTTAACAGTTCAGGTAACAGTCCTTCTAAATACCCCCCCCCCCCCCCCCCGACAGCCTGGCTCCCTCATTATCTCATCTGCTGTGACGAGCGACTGATGCTGCAGTGCGTTTACGTTTGAACAGCGGAAAGGAAGCCATCAGACAAACAGGCGACATGCACGGGCGTTTACCAGAGCGTGGGACGTGATGACCGTCGGCGTGAGCGTGTTGGTCGCTGATCCGGGTGCCAGCAAGCTGTTGACGGCCGCGTTCACCTGCAGAAGGGAGGAGGGAATGGAGGTCACCGCTTCACGAGCAAGCAAACCGCTGAGGTCGGCGTCGGAGAGCCGCAAACGTCTACACACCTTATCCAGGGAGAGGCCGGGGGGGAGGGAGGGGGAGGAGGGCAGCTCTAGGCCCCGCGGCTTCTTCGCTTTGGGAGGAACGGCGTCAGAGGTGGAGGTCACCGTCGACGAGGACGTCACCGGAGGACTGAAGGAATCTGACGGGAACAGAAACATGTTTAAAAAACAGAAACTGTGAGACGGAGATGATGCAGGTGTGTTTTCAGGTAACATCTTTGGAGCAGGAACATCTGGAATCTGTGAGTCTTGAGCTCACGGTTCAGTGTAATGTCAGAACCAGACATCACACACGTTCACCTGCTCAGGTGAGGATCTCATCAGTGCAGCTGATCAGCTTCATGCCTCAGGTGTTGGTCTGTGATTTATTTATATAGCTTTATTTTACTTTACATTTTTTAAGATGAGATTTACACTAAATATGTGTTACTGACAAGTGCTGATGTTAAAAGTGTTTGAACAACAAATGTTATGACACTTTAGTTCATATGGCAGCAGAACATTTAAATAAAAGTGACCTTTACACTACTTTTGGATTCATTATTTGATTTTGCGTATACAATGCGATTAATCGTGATTAATCAGGAAAATCATGCGATTAATCGCGATTAAAAATTTTAAACGTTGCCCAGCCCTAATATCAATATTTTATTTCCTCAGAGAGTATCGAATTTTCAGCCGCGGGTATCGATATTCTAAGGTTCTTTCAAAACCCCCGTGTCCCACCTTTAAAAGCTTACAAGCAACAATTTGCACTGTTTAAATAAAAACAGTCAAGCTAGCGGGCTAGCGGCAGCCGCACGGCGTGGGAGGGTCTCCCTGGGCCCGAGCTAGCGGACTAGCGGTAGCCGCACGGCGTGGGAGGGTCTCCCCGGGCCGGGCGGGCCCCTGTAGACTCCACAGCTGCCTACGCTGGATGGACCAGAAGGATTCTGGGATTGGACGGGCCTGTGGCTCTGTCACCAGGCGGTTTGGCACTGTAGCCTTTATAGCGGTCCTGACGTAGGGAGTCTAATGCATGTTTGAGTCATGTGACTCAAAGCTGAGTCACCGTCTGGTGGTGACAAACGGCGCTGAGGAACAACCGTCATGTGACCAGACTCTGGGAAACACCTGCGATCCGGCTCCTTACCTGCTGGCGAGTCCTTCGTCTCCCTCTCTGCTCCCCCCTGAACTTCGGCCCCAGGCTCCGTGATGGGTGGGGGCGGGCTCTCCACGATGGTGAGGGGCGGTTCTGGTTCCCCTGAGCCACAGATGAGCTGAGGAACCTGGAAGGAGCAGCAGAGAACATGACGCCCTCTTATGAGATTTTGATACAACGCCCCCCCCCATCCAGACCACACCCCTTTCTCACCTCCTCAGCCTGCTTCCTCCCCAGAGTCACCATGTCCATCCGCTCCTTCGTCACCTCCTCCTTGATGACGATAGGGGGAGGAGGAGGACGGGCGGTGGGAGGAGCAGCCGTGACGGCCGCCTGCTGCTGCTGATGATGAGGCGGCGGCGGCTGGTGCTGCTGGGGGGGGGGCGGGTTGATGATGACGAAGACTGGTGCAGAGTGACTTTGGTGGGGGTGAGGAGGGAAGGTGGCAGCGCTGGTGACTCCACACTCCTCCTGCTGCGACCCCTGGGGGGCCACGGAGACGTGGGGAGGAGGGACGGGAGTCCCGGACCCTCCCACGGAGGCCAAAGGAAGGAGGGGGGTGAGGGAGGATGGGTCCCCGACGTTGGTGAGATAAATCTGGGGAGGGTCGCACAGAGGAGGTCCTGGGGGGGTCTGGGAAAGAGAGAGGAGATGCGTTTCACTGGAGGAGACAACAACTTTAACAACCTCTGTTTCCATGGCAGCCAGCTGCTGCTAATCAATCAGCAGCTGTGCAATCGTCTGTAAAAGCAGTCTGCTGATCTGGAGCATTTAGGTGTGCCAAGGAGGAAAGACATCAGCAACGAGCTAAGAGTAGGGGTGCACGATAGTTATCGACCTGATAGTTATCGGCCCAATAATTATCAGGCCGATAACTATCGATAGTTATCGTGCATCCCTACTGGATACCAGAGTACTCCAGACCCAACTGTGAGTCCATCAGTCCACCAGCCTACAACAAACCTGGCTGCTGGTGTTCGCCGGCATCTGTGGACTGAGAGCCGGAGTCTGACAGGGAGAAGTCTGAGAAACGACCACCTGGAGAGCAGAGTCCACTGATGGAGAGGATTTAGACTCTGAGAGGACGCAGACCTGAGGAGGAAGTGACAGAAGAAGAGGGTGTTGATGAAGAGAGAAGTGGACACGTTACTCTTCCCTCCGTCAGCCTCTCACCTCTCTGGGCGTGCGGTCAGCCTTGGGGGCGGAGTCCTGCTGCAGCAGCAGCTCTGTCTTGAGGGGCCGGGGGTTGGGGGGCGTCTGCAGGGACTGGATGGTGAAGGTGGAGTAGAGGCCGGACTTCATGTAGTCGTTTCTGGAGCTCTTCTGGGAGCTGCAGGGTGACGAGCGCTGTGGACACGACCGACCAGTCAGGCATCATTTCAACGAGCGTTTGTGCTCTAAGCCAACCTTTCTCCACAGGGGTGTCGTCAAAAAAAAGACCTATTCTGACATTTCATATACAGTGGTACCTCTACTTACGAACGTTTCTACATATGAAATTTTCAGGTTACGAAATGCCTCAACAGGAAAATGTTGTCTCTAGTTACGAAAGAAATTTCAGGATACGAAAGGCTAAAATCCAGTAGCGCTGCTACTCGCAGCTCCCAGAGTTTACTGAACGTAAACATAGCTGTCGGCTCTGTATTTCGGTTTGAAAGCGGTGCGTCCGAGCTGCTCTGCCATTGGCTATCGCTTAGCATCTTCCTGGCATCCCATTGGCTAGGAGGGCCCCTTGTCTGTATGAGCGTAACCCAGCAACCAGGTAAACAACTATTTTTACCTCCGCCAAGGAGGTCATGTTTTTGTCGGCGTTTATCTGAAAATGAAATGAAATGAAAAATACTTTATTTATCCCATAAAGGGAAATTCAATGAAGTAAGGGCTCTCTCTCTCTCTCTCTTTTTTTTTTTTTTTAAAATAAAAAACAGACAGAAATAATAATAATATAATAACGGTGTTAAGTCTTGTTGTGGAGGCTGATGGCTGCTGGCAGGAATGATCTTCTGTATCTTTCCGTCTTGCAACGGACCTGAAGAAGCCTCTCACTGAACACACTCTGTTGTTTGATCACTGTGTCGTGGAGAGGGTGTGAAGAGTCCTTCATCTGTCTGTCTGTGTTCAAGATAACTCAAAAAGTTATGGATGGATTTTGATGAAATTTTCAGGAGTTGTCAGAAATGTGAAAAGGAAGAACTGATTTCATTTTGGATGTGATCCGGAAGAAATCCTGGATTCTGAATCACTTTCAAATTTTCGATAATTGTTGCGTTTAGTGGAGGTCTGCGCTCTCTGAGTGCTTTTCTAGTTCTAACATGCATTTCTTACAGGTTTTTATGTCATTTCATGTATTATTTATAATTATTTAAAAAAAAAAATAATGTTTGAATTTTGGGGGTTTGGAACAGATTAGGACATTTACATGGAAAACACGTCTCTACTTAAGAAATTTTCAGGTTACGAAACTACTTTCAGATCCAATTAATTTCGTCAGTAGAGGTAGCACTGTATAAATATATGAATGCATACATAAATACATACTTTTTGCCTATGAATGAATGAATAAATAAGTAAATAAATAAATAAGATACATAATTGGACATGAAATGAATAATAAAAATATGTCTCACATGCCCATTTCCCAATGTTAACAACGTCAGTACGGGGTCAGCGTGACTGCCCCGTTAGCTTATGTCGTAATATCATTTAACCGCTGGAATTTTATTTCACAGATAGCAAAGAGAACTTTTTAGCAGCATCATGGATCATTTTCTAAAAAGAAAAGCCCCACAGGAACGGAACATCACAGAGGAGTCGACTTCTTCATCAAGCCTTCATCCACCAGCTCTGAATCTGCTCCATAGGTACCAAAGCTAGCTGCTAGCGATAAGGCTAAAAGAGGCAATACAAGGCTGATGGATGGAAGCAAGCACATCACGGATGAAAAGAAGCTTTCCTGGTGAGGCCTACTCTGGTGCATTTATCCTGTTCAGGTTATTTAAACTAAATAAACGGGATGTATGCATTTACAGTCGGAGCGATGCAGTGTGGCTTTGGATTATATTTTACTCTGGGGTGGCGTGAGATTTTATTCACTTTTGAAAGGTGTCGTGACTGAAAAAAGGTTGAGAAAGGCTGGTCTAAGCAGAGGTCAGACGTACCTGAGGTAAGGCCTTTGACGGACAGGTTGAAACCACGCCCGCTGGTGCTTTTGACTGGCCGTTGGGGTCGGTGGTTTCCCTCCGCTGGTTCTCGTCGGTGCAGCGCCCCCCCTCAGGCAGGGAGGAGTCGGGCTGACTCACAAACTTGTACACAAACTTCTGTCCACTCACCTTCTTGATGATGTTCTGGAAGAAGAAGACGATTTAGCTCGTGTATGTGGATTTATGGTCCTGAACCTATGCAGGGACTTCCTTTACAAAGCATTTCAAAAGTAAGTAATTCAAAGTAATAAAGAGATTAAACATGAGTAAAAAGCTTTGCTTTTATAGCCTAAACTCCTTAAATGCCTTAAGGTTCTGTGCTGGGCCCATTATTATTCACTATTTACATAAATGATCTTGGACAGAATATTCCAAACTCAAATTTTCATTTCTATGCTGATGACACTGTTATATACTGCACAGCACCCACTCCTACTGAGGCCTTTCAGTATTTACAACTTGCATTTGATAGAGTACAAGAACAACTTTGTCATCTGCAACTAGTTTTAAATGCAGACAAAAAAAAAATGTATGTTCTTTACCACTTCAAAAACTGCTAGATCAGCACTGTCTGTGAAAATTTTAACAAGAAATGGTCAACATATTGAATTGGTATCTACTTTTAAATATTTAGGATTTTTAATTGATGACCACTTGTCTTTTAAGGAGCACATTCAGTATGTTGTAAAAAAACTGAAACTTTTATTAGGATTTTACTATAGGAACAAGTCTTGCTTCTCTTTTCATGTGAAACAGAAATTGGAACAACCTTTTTGCTTGTTATTGATTATGGAGATGTTTTGTATATGAATGCTTCTGCTCATTGTTTCCGTATGCTAGATAGTGTGTACCATGGGGCACTGAGATACATTACGAACTGCAGTCCCCTTACTCACCATTGTGTACTCTATTCTAAGGTTAACTGGACGTCTTTACATGCTCGACGCCTCAGTCATTGGTATGTGTTCATTTACAAAACCATTCTGGGTATCACTCCATCCTATTTGGCTTGTCTTTTAGCAAGGAAAAAAGGAAGTCACAATCTCCGATCTATGGATACTCTGCAATTTGTTGTCCCCAAAGTACGAACCGAACTGGGCAAGAAATCATTTAGGTTTTCAGCACCTACTGCTTGGAATAAAATACAATCTGAACTTCAACTTAAAGCCCTTGTTACACTGAATGAGTTTAAAGCTCTAGTGAGATCATTGCAGTCTACCGTATCTGTGTGCACGTGTTTTATGTGAGCAAGTTTTAATGTTGTAGATTTTATGTGTTGTTTGTTGTTTTAATGTAACTATGCTGCTGCCCTCTTGGCCAGGTCCCCCTTGAAAAAGAGATCTTTGATCTCAATGGGACTAACCTGGTTAAATAAAGGCTAATAATAAATAAATAAATAAATAAATAAATAAATAATACAATAAGTTTGATCTCTGCTTGTGAAGCAGTGGTCGTGTCATCAATAACACTGACAGTAAATGTCTTGGACGGCTGTGTTGCAGCCACAGGTGCGGCCTCAGGTGCGGCCACAGGTGCGGCGTTGGTACCTTGTCGTAGTAGTATCTCAGCGCGCGGCTCAGCTTGTCGTAGTTCATGTTGTGCTTGTTCTTGCGGAGCCCCCACAGCCGCGCCACTTCCTCAGCATCGATCAGCTTGAACTCGCCGTCCTCACCTGTCCAGGAGATCAGGTGCCGCTGCCGCTGGTCCTCCAGCAGGTGGAGGAGGAACTGCCACAGCGTGATGGACGGGTCCATGGCTGAAGGAGCAGACGGAGGAGGAAGATGGTCATGGCCCACATCAGTACATTTTAATCTTAAAACATTAAACTTCTGTTAGTTTCATCCACCATACTACCCGATTCCTTTAAACACCACACCAGATTTCTAATTTTCATCAATTTATATTATGTTAGAAAAAGTAAAAAGACTATCAGTGAAACTATCAAGCAAAGAATAAAGATGAGTTTACATGCAGGAATAAATAAAGGGCAATCCTAACTTTAAACTTAATTTATGTAAAAACAGCAGCTGGTTGGTTGATCTCAGACCTCTAAACATAGCGCGCTCTGCGCTATGTTATTCAATGCCACAACACAAGAGGGACAATCACGAACTAGCTAAACTTACTAAACGTATCTCTTGCATTTTTCCACTTCCTCACCATCTCGGCCGTATCCAGACCCACATTCATCGCTATCTCCCTCCATGAATTACTAGAATATGTGCTGTCTTTGTAGTGTGGAGAACCAGAATCGTACATATGTGGGTACTTCCTCATTTCTTCAATGACGCGCTCTTTTCTATGCGGATAAAGAATTGACCAATCAGAGGGCTCCTTTCGCTCCTCTCTGTGGCACTGTCTGCGGTCACCTACAGTTTTGGGTAGGTGACTGGGGAGTGTCTGCGCAGGGTGGGGGGTAGGGCTGAACGATTAATTGCATTTGCGATAATCTCGCGATATCATAAAACGAGATTTTCTAACCGCAAAGGCCACGATATGATTTGTCACGTGATCTGGCGACGTCACGTGACGTCCGAGTGAGCCCAGCTGAGCTGAGCAGAGCAGACAGGGCAAGCAGTGTTGCCAATTTAGCGACTTTCCAGACCCCCCTAGCGACTTAATTTGTAAAAAGCGACTAGCGACAAATCTAGCGACTTTTTCTGGTGATTTAGAGACACGCGCACTCAAACCGCTAGGTTTGAAGCCATTACTTGGCTGCTGTCTGCCTCGCGAACCGCGCTTCTCTGTCTCTATCTCTCTCTGTCGGGCACAGTGCGCAGCCACAAACACCCCGCCCACCGAGCGAGACAACTCGAGCTCCTCTCCACCCCCCCACCCCCTTTTTCCTTGCAAAAAATCTCTGAGCTCCTGAGATCTATACAGAAGAATCTTTCTGGCTAACAGTGCCATACTCATTTTGCACTTCAGTATGTTGTGTACTGCTGTTACTGAGTAAATATAATATTTCTATTAGTATTCAAAAAGTTTTTTTTGAAAATGTCCAATTGGTTAGAGCAGATATTTGTTCTTCTTTATTTTCCTGTGTGATGTTACTGACTGGAGATCAGTAAGCTTTATTTTTTCTATATCTGTATATTTTATTTATTTGTTTATACACTGTCCTGTCAATCTCAGACAGTGTTTAAGAAATGCAGTCCACATGTTTACATAAATGTTACACATGTTTCATGAAACGTGAAAAGTTAGATGTTGAAGAGGTAAAGCCACAGATTTGTTTGCTTTATTGTTGTAATCTGCACTTTAAATAAATCTGATATTGTTTATTATGACCGTGTTTGAAAAATACATGAGAAGCGGACCTTAAAGTAAATCGCATATTAAATCGCAATCGCAATATTGAGGAAAAAAAAAATCGCAATTAGATTATTTTCCAAAATCGTTCAGCCCTAATGGGGGGGCATCTCTGTGTCACATACAGACGACCTGATTTCTGAGCATAAACCAGGCTTCAGTATGAAACTTTAAGAGTCAGGTGGTGCTGTTAAATCTCAGACTGGACCCTGAACTGGACGGTAGGGGTGAGTATTGGCAAGGACCTCGCAATACGATATGTATCATTATACTTGGGTCACGACACGATATTATCACGATGTCGCGATATACAGTGATCCCTTGCAAATTCGCGCTTTAAGTTCCGCGGTTTTAGTTATTTGCGGATTTTTCAGAAATATATAATTAAAAAAAAAAAAAAAAAAAATCACAGAAACATCACAGGATGTTGTGCGCGTTCTCTTACAGTGAAGAAATGCTGTGAGCCAGCCTGGCCCCTTAAAGAAGATGGCCTTATTGGTAATGATTAGGCCTTATGGGTAATGTAGTGTGTGTGTCGTGGGATGGCAGAATGAAAATGGGGTTAGATGAAAAGTGTAGTGAGCATCAACAGCAGCCCAGCGTGTATAGATTTACATTCTCTGTTAACCGACAGGAGCCCAACAATACAACCTGTGTGATGTTTAGGGGTGTAACGGTACACAAAACATTCGGTTCGGTACGTACCTCGGTTTTGAGGTCACGGTTCGGTTCATTTTCGGTACAGTAAGAAAACAAAATGCAAAATATAAATGTGCTAGTTGTTTATTACACCCTTTTGTGCTTTTAAAACAATAAGAACATTAGCCTAGACAAAGCTAGAATTTTGCTCAAAAATATAAATACAATATTCTGAAATGTAGATATTTTGAAAAACAAAATAAAAATAATATTGGCTCAGACTTTTTCTTAAAGAAAATATCCATCTGATGTGCAAAATTGAACAGTTGCAACACTGAACAGTTTCAAGTTGTTGCTCAGATTAAATAACATGAATAAGGCTCAGACTGTTTCTTTAAAAACAAATCATTTTATTTTTTCATAAAGTCCCGGTATGATTTTCTGGCTAAAATGTAGACGAGAAGGTAATTGATATCGGGGCTCAAATACTTTTACCATGTTTGAAGCCAGCGTTTAGGGTGATTAGGGTCTTAAATCTGCAGCTATAAAACACAACTTCGGCTCCCCGGTGAAATATAAACAGGGACAAAGAGAAGTTGATAAAACCAAAGTGGTTTGCCGACATTGTTCATCCGAGATCGGGTATGTTTCTGGCAACACGTCTAACCTGCTAACTCATTTGAAACGGCACCACCCCAGCGTGAACATCGCTACAAAAAGAGAAAGACGACCGAGAGTACAAAACACAGCTTCCCACCGCATTTAACACTATGTCGCGGGAGGCTTATTGCCAATGCTAGCGGCATTAGCATTAGCCACGACGTCCGCTACAACTGCTGTTTGTTGTGCTCCATGCGGTCCTCTACTTAATATGTCCGTGTGGAAACTCGTTCGGTACGCCTCCGTCCCGAACCGACCACGTCATACCGAACGGTTCAATACAAATACATGTACCGTTACACCCCTAGTGATGTTACAAGTTCCTGCAGTGCCAGAATAAAGTTCCCGTTCCACGCAGAGAAAACCGGACTTTTTCTTTTGTTGTTGTTAGCGTGTTAGCCGCTAATTATGAGCCAAATACCAGCACAATACCAGTGGTTTCTTTACTACGGTTCAGAGACCAGAGGCTGTGAAGGTAACAGAAGACCACAGCCTTTGTCTTGTTTCGCTGCAGTGTCTCGCTACTTTTTTACGGTTTTTAAACATATTTTAAAACACATTATTTAGGCTCGAGGGGCTCCAGCTCCCGTTCGCGGATTTTGATGTTTTTACAAACATCATGAAATTACAAACTGAAAAAGATTAACATTTAAAGGATTTTGGCTTGTGGTTCCATTTAAATTATTACCTTTAATTAAAGTAAATGAGGTTCAGTAGTTTTTTATTGTCTTCTATTTTTTTTATCTCATGGAAGCTTTAGATGAGAGGAATGAGGGAGAGGGGAGGGGAGACTGCTGTTGGCTTGCGCACGTTAGCATTAGCTTCCGTTAGCTCACGTTAGCGCGATTTCAAAACTCCATGGAAGCGATTGTTATGTTGTAGGTGGCTGATCAGGTTTTACGTATTAAAGCTTGTGCTTGTATTCACTCGGAGGATTCATCACAAGTAACCACCAAACTATCTTCTTCTGAAACTTTAATGAAGTTCCACGCCGCCATGTTTGTTGTGATCAGTACGCTGTGCTGCAGGCTGCATTCAAGGTGTGACGTAAATTCCGACATTCCCTCGTTTGGTAGTCGTACTTTCGGCCTTTTCTATTTTTTCTTTTTTTATGTGTAACATGTGGGAAAATACTGCGAATATCAATTAAAGTCAGCAACTACTAAAATTATGACTGACTTAACGAGTTGTTTTCTGGCATGAGGGGGTATTCTTGATTTTCCTTACTGAGAAATTGTTTTTCTGATTTTGCCGATGTCACTTGAACACAACATTCACTGCCGGTCATTGAAGGCTCAGAGGGAACGAGGCACTGCTGTGTTGACAGAAATACATATGTTATTGGGGCTATTTGTCGTGATATCGGA
This sequence comes from Hirundichthys speculiger, assembly GCA_018398805.1. Taxonomy (NCBI): domain Eukaryota; kingdom Metazoa; phylum Chordata; class Actinopteri; order Beloniformes; family Exocoetidae; genus Hirundichthys; species Hirundichthys speculiger. The sequence goes on from JAGFBZ010002501.1 coordinate 15,508, forward strand.
GTTATTAGATTAGATTAGATTTACTTTATTGGTCCCCGTGGGGAAATTCATTTTCACTTGACTGTACATAACAGAAAGACATCATAGTGTAACACAATCACAAGACAACAATGACAGTAGAGACATAACAGTGGGACATGGACAGAAACTAATGAAAAACAAAACAAAACTGGTCAGTCTGTCAGCGGGGCCTGTTGTTGAGGGCGGCTATAGCTGCAGGGATCAGGCTTTTGCCAAACCGGGCCCTCCTATATTTTTGAGCCCTGTACCTGCGCCCTGAGGGTAGTGGAATGAAGTACTGGTGTAGAGGGTGAGTGGTGTCCTGGACTATTGTGTTTGCCATACGGGTGATAGATCTGTTATTTAATTCTGTGAGGTTGGGTGTGGGCAGGCTGATGATTTTAGCAGCTGTATTTGTGATGCGTAAGAGTTTGGTGCGGTTGGTGACAGAGAGCATGGTGTAAAAACATGTGGAGCAGTACAGGAGGATGGGTTGGATGATGCTTTTGTAAAGTAACAACAGGAGATGGGGTGCAACGTGAAGTCCTTTGAGTTGGCGGATGGCTGATAGTCTCTGTTGGCTCCTTTTTTGAATGTCTGTGGTGTGCTGGTCGGGATAACATCATAATTTCCTGTTATCGGCCCGATAGTTATTGTGCATAGTTATCATAAATATGCTGGTAAAGAGACAGGCTGAGAGGTAATGAGGTGTGACGTTCAAGGACGTCGGTACATATTCACACACTTAAAAACAAAAAAGGAATATCTTCACATACAGTCTCCTGACGGTCTGCAGGAGGAAAAGCTGATGGTGATAATAACAACGATATAATGAAGACACCCGTCATCTGTGACAGAGGACGATGAAGACCGTTGTGGTGGAGCAGAGTAATGGAGAAAACAGCAGCTCTGTGAAGGTCGATTTTTAAAACAGAAAACCACTCCGCCGTGGAGATGAAGCTCATCATCAGCTGACCTGCTACACAGACAGCCAATCAGACAGCCTGGAGACAATCACCATGGTGACCTTTCATCAATGATAACCACCACAGTATTTCCCTCAGTATAGTGTACAAAGCAACATACAGTGGTTCCTCTACTTACGAAATTAATTGGTTCTGGAAGTAGTTTCGTAACCTGAAAATTTTGTAAGTAGAAATGCGTTTTCCATGTAAATGCCCTAATCTGTTCCAAACCGCCCAAAATTTCAACATAATTTTCATTATGAATTATAAATAATACATGAAATGACATGAAAACCTGTAAGAAACTAGAAAAGGTCAAAGGTCGTCCACCTGAATATATAAACGGAGTTCCTTCATTTCTGTGACTGTTCAGCCGGATCAAAAATCTAAATCACAGCCTGATTTGTGCCAAACATGTGAACTTCTGTCAGTTTTAGGTCATTTCACCGAGACTTCCCTTCAGCACACATCTCATCAGAAACATGTCAGGTCTCAGCACTGAACAGACACGTGCGTCAGTGTCGCCATGACAACCTGTCAGCTTTACATCACAGGCTGTAAAAGTCTCGGGATTCATTTGTTTGCCGAGGACAGCAGGTTTTTTTTTTTTTCCTTCTTTTTGCGCTCGAGAGGAAATAATCAGGTTATGTTTAGCACACAGCGTAAAAATGATGGATTTTTTTTCACAGCAGATCCTTCTCAAGGCGACAGGACGTCAGCACTGGTGTTCAGCAGAACCAGAACCAGGAGGAGGTTCTTGTTAGAGCTACAACACATGACCTGACCCTGCTGAGAGAAGAAACACGTGTGTTCGTGTTTACTGATTGATGGCACATTTGATGACGGTACAGATGGCGAGCATGAATGCACGGCAGCATTCAAACCCTGAACAGTCTGTTAGGGGTGCACGATAACTATCGACCCGATAACAGGAAATTATGAGGTCATCTCAATAACCCTGATATCATGACGAACAGCTCCGATAACATATATATTTCTGTCAACACAGCAGTGTCTCGCTCCCTCTGAGCCTTGAATGACCGGCAGTGAATGTTATGTTCAAGTAACGTCGGCATAATCAGAAAAATGATTTCTCAGTAAGGAAAATCAAGAATACCCCCTCATGCCAGAAAACAACTTGTTAACTCGGTCATAATTTTAGTAGTTGCTGACTTGAATTGATATTCGCAGTATTTTCCCACATGTTACACATAAAAAGAAAAAAAATAGAAAAGGCTGAAAGAACGACTAGCAAACAGGGGAACGTGGGAATTTACGTTACACCTTGAATGCAGCCTGCAGCACAGCGCTGATCACAACAAACATGGCGGCGTGGAACTTTGTTAAAGTTTCAGAAGAAGATAGTTTGGTGGTTATTTGTGACGAATCCTCCGAGTGAATTCTACGAGGAGGGAAGCACAAGCTTTAATACGTAAAACCTGATCAGCCACCTACAACATAACAATCACTTCCATGGAGTTTTGAAATCGCTCTAATGTGAGCTAACGGAAGCTAATGCTAACGTGTCCAGGCCAGCAGCAGTCTCCCCTCTCCCTCATTCCTCTCATCTAAAGCTTCCATGAGATTAAAAAAATAAAATAAAAACGACTGAACCTCATTTATTTTAATTAAAGGTATTAATTTAAATGGAACCACAAGCCAAAATCCTTTAAATGTTAATCTTTTTCAGTTAGTAATTCTGATGCATGTATTTCCATCAGTTCAAGGAGCCTTTATTTTTTATATCAGTCAGTAATGAACCTTATTTAAGTTGATGTGAGATATCAAATAGGTTTGTTTGATAGCTTTAAGAAAATGTTTGAGTGGCTTCCGATGGTTTTTCATTGGAAAAAATAAATATCTGTTCATTTAAAGAGTCAAAGCTGCTTTTGGTTTTGTCCATAGTATTGATGTAATGTAATGATGTGTGTTATCGGTTATCGGTATCGGTTTTAAAAAACAGCTATCGTGCATCCCTAAATACATTATCTAGACTCATCTGTCCAAAGCCAGCAAGACTCTAAGTCTTATTTATTTAACCTGATAAACCCGACGAGGACGCCAGCGTCCTCGTGTAATAATTTTGTCTAAAAATGACTCATACAGAACGATCACTTCATCTGTTATAGCTGTGTTTGGACAGATGGTCTGTCGGGGTACTGCAGGTGGGCCGTGAGAGGTCATTAAAATTAAACAAGTATGTTTTAAATCCTTGATCTTTTTTGAATATGTTTTTAATTACTGTAAAATATTCATGACACAATTTAAAAAACATTAAGAAGTAATAAAACAAACCAGTTAAGTGTTATTCTACTGTCATTTTAACTTACTATGACAAGTGTCACCTTATTTGTTGACCCCTTACATTCACAGTAGTGATTAAAGGTTCTGGTGGGCTGCGGAGATTTTTCACATTTCAAATTGGGCCTTGGAATTCTGAAGTTTGGGAACGGCTGGTCTAGGGTTTAAAACAAAAACATTCAAACAAAAATAAGGAAAATCATAACCTTTAATTAGAGGGAATATAACTTGACTTCAGACAGAATACAAAATGTTTGTTAACATATTGATTTTATTTAATAATATTAATAATAATAATAATAATAATAATAATAATAATAATAATGATGGTAGTAGTAAATTATATTTGTATAGCACACTTTGAAGTCAGAGACCTCTCAAGGGGCTTGACAATCCTATAGTATAAAAACAGAATGAAAAGAAAGTCTACATTAAAATGCAAAAGCAACACCGAATAAATGAGTCTTTAGGCTACTTTTGAAAGCGGTAAGAGAGTCAAACATCCTAATAAAGTCAGGTAATTTATTCCAAAGTCTTGGCCCTAGGACAGAGAAGGTGCAGTGATTCCTTTTAATTCCTGATTATCTATAAGGACGTCATTATTCTCTTTTTATCACTATTACGGTTATGTCGTTTAATTTGGACACATTTTGAAGTACGCATTGGCAGTATTTGGGTCTAGACGAGACTCAACATGTCTTATAAGCATAGAGCTTATTTCCCAGGTATTATTTATGGTGTATTTATTTATTTATTAATGTAGCACCGGTATTTATTACTGTAGTTGATGTTTTTAATGTTGCACTGACTGTTCGGCACTTTTTAAATTTGGTTGTACTTGTTACAATGACAATAAAGGATTGTTCTATTCTATTCTAGGTAGAATAACCAAAACCATAAGGGTCTGGGCTCAGCCCCTAATATTGTAAGTCCCAAGAAACACCCCTGCAACTTGGTAACAAACACGGGGAACCGCCAATCACGTTCCCAGAAGGAAAAGAATTTATGGCCCCAACATGACCCACATCTGCAGATTTCTTTGGCCAAAACTGGGCTTTGACTGATGGTGGTGACTCAGGATGAGTTGACTGAATCCAGTTGTGAATCTACCAGACATGGTCAGATTAAGAATTTTCTCTGGGCCACAAAGACCCTTCACAACCCACTTGGACCCAATCCGTCCCACAAGACACCCCCATAACTCAATCTCAGACCCGATCGTGCCTTAAATCACTCACCACAGCCATAGGGCCCACGTCATGGGCCTGTCTAGGCCCCAGATGTGCCCTTTGGGCCACGTCTGGCCCTCGCAAAAATTGCCAGTGTCATAAGTGAGACAGACATGCCGAAAGTAGTCCAGATTTAGTCCAATCTAGTGCTGGGCGGTTTGACCAAAAATTCATACAGTTTTTTTCAAAATTATATCGGTTTCACGGTATATCATGGTATTTTTTTTTTTAAGGCACAACTGGGTGATAACCACATTTTCTAATCATTTAGAGAGGAATTGCTGCAGTAAATTGTCTTAGAATTACCTATTTTACTGTCACGAGGAGTGAATATTGTAGAAAAACATTCACATCTACACTAGTATTAATACAGGTTTACATGGCCTCACAAAATGATACTATTTACAAAGAGGTGGCACTCATTCTAAGTGAAGGAATCAGAATGATGATAGTTGCAGTTAAAATACAGAACCATTTTATTTTTCAAATATTACAAACAACTTAAAAAAACATATTTTGTAAAAAAATCAACATTAACTACACAATGTAAACAACGTTCTAAAGTTGTAGCCGCGGGAGGCAACACCAGCCTGGTGTTGCCTCCCTACAACTTTAGCTCGGCAACATTTGCAGATTATTGTAGTTTGTTGGACGTCGTCTTTTTTAAATCCAAAGAACTTCCACCCGACAGACACGGCTCCTTGTTTAGGAAGAAGTTCCTCAGTCTCATGTTGCCGTTCTGGAGCTTCCACTTCAGGACTTTCGCTGTCCCGAACTAGTAGCGTGTTGCGCCTCCAGTGCAACTGCAAAACAGTCCCCTGTCAAACAATGTTCTGCGGCTATTACGTTCCGCCGCGCGGCGTTCCCAACGTTGTGTACGCTACAGTACATACTCACCGGTATTACTGTTTATGAAAAATTCATAACATAAGAAAAATAAACACCGGTATTCAGTATGAACTAGGGATGCGCGCGATTAGTCGTCTAAACGATTAAACGTCTGATCACTTACTAGTCGGCACCATAAATATTAGTCGTTTAAACCAATTTGTGTTTTATTCATGTACAAGGCCGCTTAACTGTCATACAGCCGCCCGCCACTAGTTGGGGTTACAGAGCCGTCAGACAGCAGCCCCCCTCTCTGCAGCAATGCTCGAGTAGACTGGAGTTTTAAAACGGCACGGTGGGAAGATGGCCTCTCGCAAAACCAGTGCGGTTTGGCGGTACTTTAACCTGATAAACCCGACGAGGACGCCGGCGTCCTCATTGTGTAATAATTTTGTCTAAAAATGACTCATACAGAACGATCACTTCATCTGTCATAACTGTGTTTGGTATCATTGAACTCTGCAGAGTCTCCTCTTTGCAAAAATAATGCAGTTTTTCTTTCATCTCTTATATATCTTGCACAAGAGGTGCCTAAAGATATAAAAGCCGAAAGTCGTGAAAGTCAGCACTTACCGGTTTTCGTCGGTAAAAGTCCCAGAAAACACGGAGAACGGTTTGAATCCGGTCCCTGTTTGTTGACAGAGGCTTAGCTTGTCTATAAATACAGAAAGATGCTCACTCGAGCGATTTTTGGTTGCTGAGAAATGCCCTGAACAAGCTTGGTTCTTCATGTACGGTTGAATTCTCGTGGTCATTTATTGAGATTTAGTGTCAATAAATGTCATTACTTATAACCAAAGCACTTTTTAGCAATTCAGTATTATATTAGAAGTGTAAAAAAGTCTTGTTTGATTTCCCGATAGTAGTTTTTCAAGCAGAGGAATCATCTTCCGGAAACAAAGACGGCTTTGTTCGAATTTCCGGTGACTCTCTTTGCAATGCATTTGATTGACAGCTACAAGGCGGACCTTAGATTCGTCATTTCTACCTTTTAGAGCAGGGGTGCCCAAATACTTTTCAGTGGAGGGCCAAAAATTAACCAGGGTGGAGGGTCACGGGCCAAAACTAAACATTCATGTTGCAGTGCATTTAATTAAATTATTATGATATATATAACTATGCAAAATAAACAGTCATACAAAGTAATTTAGAAAATGAATAACAACACTGTTTATTGGAAGCAAAAAAATAATAAGCACCAGGCCTATGTCTCTAAAAAACACGGGACACAACATGTCCCTACAAGACCAGTATATTACAGTCTCCACTGTCTTGAAAAATCACTTTCAAATAGGAATATAATTGAACAACAGCTTTAGCTTTTTCTTATAAGTCACTGAACTGTGTTTACATTAATTTCAGCTCAAACATTAACCATACAGAGCAGAACATGCTCCAAAGTGCCAGACATTTCACACCTAAGCCTCCAATACATTCTTCAGTGCTTGAAACAATACTGTTTTCATAGAAATACATTTGGTGCAATGAGTAACATGAAACACAAAATGGTCTCATGGGACAAAAATGCTACAATCATCACTGCGTTGAACAATCACTTTTAGGCATACAGTCCTCAGTGCATATTACATGCAGAATGCCTTTCGGTGGGAGACATGAAGCCTGCCCTTGGTCTTTAAAAGTCTCTCAATATCAGGCTCCAGCTGACTTACTGACAAAGTGAGAATGTCATGTAGGTGAGAGTCAGAGAGTGAATTTCTCAGTTTGCACTTATTGAGATTCAACAGGCTGAAAGCCTGCTCACAGACATATGTACTTCCAAAGAGAGACAGCATCACCTGTGCATGTTTTCGGATCTTGGCATACCTGTGTGCTGGAACACATCTGTAAAAGTCCTGTAAGGGAAACTCTCTGAACTTGCTACGGAGGTCTGAATCAGACTGAAGCTCCAGCAGTTCCATCTGAAGCTCCTCACTGACTGCATCCACATGTACAGAAAAGGGCTGCGCAAACAGCTCAAATGCTGCTGCATTTTCTTCAAAATCTTTGAAGCGACAGTCAAACTCCACCTCAAGATTGCTGAGAATGTCAAGGTATTTTGGTGTGTCTGCCTCCATCAACCCAACTTCTTTGAGGCTGTGAAAATGTGCCAAATTTCCAGAATGCAGAGACACAAAGACAAAAAGAACAATGTTAGATTCAAGAAAATTGGGGTGCATTTAATGCATTTAACACAAAATATGGATGCATAGGTCACACAATTAACATGGTTAGGATCAATAACGAGCCTAGTTATTTATGTATTGTCCCCAATTTATTTATTTAATTAATTAGATAAATAAATTAAAGTTTAATTCGTTATTTTGTGATAACAGTATTGAAATCAGACCTCACCTGTTGAGAGATGTCTGCTGAGCAACAGGAGTTTTTGCTTGAAGGCTCTGATGTGATCATACAGCTGACTGATTATCTGGTCTTTCCCCTGAAGCTGAAGATTCAGGATATTCAGCAGCTCTGTAATGTCCACGAGAAAAGCCAGGTCGGAAATCCAATGTATGTCGGTTGGCACTTGAATGTTGTTTTTCTTTGTTGCTTGAAATGCCCTGATCTCCTCACGCAGTTCAAAGAAACGCCGTAAAACCTTTCCTCTGCTCAGCCACCTGACCTCCTGGTGGTTACAGCACGTCTCCATACTGTGCATCCATCTCATCCAGAAGTGCTTGGAACTGACGGTGTGAGACCGCCTTTGAGCGAATATTATTAACGATGGCGATGACATCTTGCATCACACGTTTTTCAGGCCGATGGATTTGGCACACAGCTGTTCTTGGTGTAAAATACAATGGTATTTTAACACCGACCCACCACTCTCGCGGACTTTGTCTGACACAAGTGCAGTGAGACCGGTTCTCTTACCGACCATAGCCGGGGCGCCGTCGGTCGTGATGCCAGATAGCTTTTCCCACTTTAAGTTGTTCCGATCCATAACTCGCTGTACTGCCATAAAAACATCCACTCCTTTTGTTGTCCCTTTTCAGTGTTTCAAGGCCCGCGAGTTCCTGACACACTTCAAAGTTCTCATTAACGCCTCGCAGGAAGACGAGCAGCTGTGCAGAGTCCGATATATCCGTGCTTTCATCACACGCAATGGCAAAGGCAGAAAATTGACCTGCTTTCTGGACAATTTGGCCCCGAACGTCTTCGGCCATATCCTCCACACGGCGGGTGACAGTGTTCCGTGACAAACTAATCTGGGAAAAGGCCCGCGTCTGATTTGGGCACACGGCGTCGGCAGCAACTGTCAGACATTGTTTCACAAAATCACCCACTGCAAACGGTTGTCCGCTTCTGACAATGATGGAGCTAAGCTGATAACTTGCCCGAGTAGCATTCTCTTGTGCAGTTGACGGCTGGAGTAGGGTACGCTGTTGGGAGGTTAACTTTGCTAGCAGGTCTCTAGCCTTCACCTTTCTCTCGTCTCCAGTGTATTTTGAGAACTGATGGGAATGCTGCGTTTCGTAGTGGCGACGGAGATTGTATTCTTTTAAAACAGCAACTCTCTGCTTGCATATTAAACATACTGCCTTGGAATCAATTTCAGTAAAAAAGTACTCGTGTTCCCAACAATTTTAAACTTTCTTTTGTCAGTGTGCCAATTCCTCACACGCTCCATGCCTCAATCCCAGTATCTTCTCCCTCTCTGATCAGTTCGACCCGGATTTCAGGTGACGAGAGCTAAACAGCGCCACCCTTCCCCCAATGTAACACAATGCTGATTTGTGGTCAATAGAGGAAGTGCAACAATAAATAAATATTTAAAGAGATATTCCGACTGCTGGCAGTGGGAAAATAATTATTTAACTATTAAAAATTCGTGCATGGGCCGCGGGCCAAAACTAATCGGTCGGCCCGCGGGCCCCAAATTGGGCGGCCCTGTTTTAGAGCATAGATCAACCTTTCCAATGACGCATTGCATGTGTAATTCAACTTTATCTGAGCCGTTCTACGCCTGCGCGTAACGGTGCGCCCCACCAGTCTTGCATGTGCGCATTTACGCAGAGCGCTCAGCGGTGCAAGCAGCAAAATAACTCGCGTAAAATAAGATAACTTACTTCACGGTTAAATGGCTAAAAGTAAGTCAAAAACACGTTTTAGTGTCCAGGAGGCACTGGAGAAGATTTTTGAGGACTCTTCAGACAGTGAACATTATTCCTGCCTCCTCCCTGCTTGACCTTCATGCAATTGAGCCCTCATAACCTCAATACCTTAACTGTAACATATATTTTAAAAAGTATATATGCTCCACATCTAGTCATATATATATGTAGTCATCAAATATATTATGAATTGGTGGTTTTTACACAGTTATGTATGTTAGTATGTGATTTATGGTAATACCAAAAACTAGTTGAAACTTTAAAAATGGCAAATTTGTGACTATTTTAACTCAAACTGATGAAAAATACCAAAATGTAAAGGAAAAAGTACCTATTGTCTCAGAATATCATTTTGGTTACCATGTGTTCATTTGGAGTCTCCAAAGGCCTTTTTGGAGCTGCGCCTAGATTTTTTAATGAAAAGACCACTGTAAAATGGTCATATGTTGTGCTATCTTCTTCAAATTTGAAACACATGTTCAGTTATAGTGTGCCTACAGCCTCATAGTGTCATTTACCATTTCAGATAAATATTCAGACTATTATTCATCCTGAAAGTCATTTTTTATTTCAGGCGGAACAAAATTTTAAATTTTTTTTACTGACTTCAGAGTTCCATTACTCTGTCTCTGTATCACCTAGAGCAGCGGTTCCCAAACTTTTTTAGCCGCGCACCCCCTTCTATGTCTCAACTGGGTTGACGCACCCCCGATCCCCCACCCCTTAAAAAAAACGCAACAAGCTTTATTATAGCCATATTAAAGTCGCCATGTTTATTCATGCTAAAATGACCAGAACAAACATATAACATAATAATCACAATCACAACAATGCGCTCTCGCATTTAAATTAAACGGAAACACTGTAACACAGTTCCAATATAATGAAACAAAGTTATGCGCAGGCTTCCACTTTTAAGAGCAAAGAGGATGGATGACATGCTCAGACTCAGTGGCAGAAAGCAGATAAGTTGAGGAAAATGTTAGAATATTTTGAACATTGAACAAAAATAGCAGCAAGTTTAAATGACCGTGGAACTAACACCATCATCATAACACAAGTTATGGAAATAAAATTTGAACGCCAGTAATTTTAATTCTATTCCAACAAAGTTCCAATAAAGATATTTTCCCTGATTTCAGCAAATTGAGCATATTTGCGCGAATGAATAAAGTAGAGGCCACAAGCTCGGTGCAAATGCAGTGGTAGAAGAATATAACTTCTTCTTCTACGTTTCACTTTAAGATGACATGCATTTTGAATAGCCTGCATTTATTTATTCATTAAAATTACAGTTTTTGATTTAAAATTTTACAAAGGAAATGTTTATTTACACATCTTTATTGTGTGAAAACAAAAAAAATTTATCAGACCGCCATTACATTTTTCATCTCGCGCACCCCCTAGAGGCAGCTTGCGCACCCCTGGGGGTGCGCGCACCACACTTTGGGAATCCCTGACCTAGAGTGTTCCTGACAGTTTTATAAGAAACTACAGAGTGTCTTCTTTATGGAACACTTTATTGCATCCATGTGGACAGAACAGTTTAGAAGTTACAATCATTTTAATTGTAAAAGTAATTGCAAAATGCAATTGTAAAAATTGCTAAAAAAGGGGGTCAGATTTTATCAGGTTAATCTATAAAATGAAAACAAGGTAGTATGTAGACTGTGTCAGAAACAACTGACATACAATCACTCGACTGGAGCAATGCGCAACCACATTCGACTCAAGCATTTGGATGTTAATCTGCACGAGACGACGGCTGCTGATGCTAGCGGTGCTAGCCACACTCAGGCCGATTTGACATTGTTTACCCGGAGACGGTGATCTCCCGTCCGGTCTGAGAAATCCGACATGGTTGTTGAACATTGTGATTAAAGGCTTAAAGAACTCTTGTTACACACAATATTTTTTGGGACAATGTTTCAAATTCTGTTTTGATGTTTCAATAAATTGTGCTAAATTTTCGCTGTTTTCTGAGTGTTTTCCTTTTTTTTTTTTTAAGACTAGTCGACTAGTCTTAATTAAAATTTTCGTTTAGTCGACAGGGAAATTAGTCGCCAGGAACATCCCTATCCCTAACTAGTAGCGTGTTGTGCCTCCAGTGCGACTGCAAAACAGTCCCATGTCAAACAATGTTCTGTGCCACTTACATTCCGCCGTGCGGCGTTCCCAACGCTGTGTACGCTACAGTACATACTCACTGGTATTACGGTATATAAAAAATTCATAAGTAAAATAAACACCGGTATTCAGTATGAACCGGTATACCACCCAGCACTACACTGTACCCTGAAATCATCCAGACCCTCCAGATCCACCAGTAAAAACAGGCCACAAGCTGCTGGCAGCAAAATTAAAACAAATCAGGTCCAAACAGCAGCTGGCCTCATGACCACACACACACACAGCCTGCAGGCCTCAGCAGCTGGCACGCGCGCACACACACACACACACACACACACACACACACACACACACACACACACCTGTTGCTTCCCTCCAAACTGCACAGAAACACAACCAGAGCAGATCCAGCATGAACCGGTGTCTCACCGTTGATGAGCGGGTTGGAGTCCATCTTCAGCAGAAACTCACTCCTCCTCCATGCTGTTGCTGTCCTGTTGTTGTTGTTGTTGTCGTCGTCGGTGTGTGCGCGCGCAGAGGAGCCGTCTGCAGCTGTCAGAGCCCAGCTGAGGAGGAGGAGGAGATGTCCAGCAGCGTCTCTGCCGAACTGTCCTGGTTATGTAACACCGCGGAGCTGCTGCCGGGCTGCTCTGCCTCCATAACACCGTGGCTCACCGGGGGACGGTCAGCCCGCGGAGCCGCTCCAGGAGCGGCGCATCAGAAGGGGGCGTCCGCGCGGAGCCGCGAGACTTCAAACAACACCTGCCGTCACCTCACGCGCTCGCAACAACGTTTCGAGCGCAGGCTAACAGCCCGGCTAGCCCCGCTAACGCTCCGAGACTAACTTTTCTCGGGCATGTCGGGGGGGATAAAAGCTGAGGTACCTTCAGCCGCTCGTCTGGATCCAACCCGCACCGTCGGACATCAGCTGCGGAGGGATTTTGTAAAGTTTCAGCGAGTTTGGGCTTCTGTAGCAGCCGTTAGCCTAGCCTAGCCTAGCGTCGCCTCCTCCCCCCCGCTGCGACACCCCCTCCCCCCCCAGAACCGCATCTACTTAGTTTCCCCACCACCGTCCACGGGGCTCACACACGCGGGGCAAGTCGTCCGTGAGCTCGGCCGGCTGTCTGCGGGCCGTGTCCCAGGAGAGCGGCGGAACTCCGCAGAGTCTTCCAGGTTTCTTCCTGTCGGGTTTTCACCACGAACGCCTCCTCACTACTTTATACCGCCAAGTTAGCCGCATTCAATCTGCGCACTTCCGGTGGCGCCTTCAAAGAGCAGGAAACATTTCAAATTATCATCATCGTTTTTTTTAATTTCTGTAATAAATCAATCAAATTCGACAACAAAACGAATACGTTCCGACTGTCAGCCCCCAATCCGATTTTTATTACCGTCAAGTTAACCTCATGTCAGCCTGCGCACTTCCGGTGGCGGCTTTAAAGCGCAGGAAACATTTCAGAAAATTAGTCAGATTGAACAACGAAAAGGACTTGTTCAGATTGTTACAGGGTGTCCGCGGGGTTTTAAAAAGTATTAAAAAGTGATAAATCAAAAAAGCAAAATTTAATGGCCTTAAAAAGTGATAAATTTGGTTAAAAGGTATTATTTTTAAAGAATAGGTTTTTTTTTTCTTTTGGGCAATGACTGGTTTCATTTTGATCAAATAGGCAAAATCAAATAAATAAATCCTTTCTTGCTTACGCCGCTACTTCAAAAACGAATGTGTGATATAAATTTGATATTGACGTCATATCAATGTATTCACTGGTCGATAGAAATCTGAAATCGTCCTGCCTAGCTAAATCCAAGTGGAGACGCAAAGCAGTGCCAGTGAACCAGTATCTCTTTTTCGAATTCTAGCAGGTGGCAAAAAATTTAGAAATGGGGAAATGTGCGTTTTCCCAATCCTGGCTCCGGGATCCAAGCTTTCAAGCTTGGATAAGGCCTGTCGTCGGGAACGACCGGCAAGCATACTGTAAAATATGCCTCAAAATAATTAATATTAATTGGATAGGGGCTAATGTGCTCAGGTCGCACATGAAGTCAGAGAAACACGTGAGGGGAATGCGCAGTCGTGGGCAGCAACAGTCAATCACCTCGACAGCTAGCGCTAGTGCTAGTGCTATACCAACGACCACACCACTGCAGCTGCACGAGCAGACCAGACCCGTGGTGTCGTGGTGGTTGTAAAAAAAAAGGTATTAAATGGTAGTAAATTTGACTCAAAGATTGCTGTATATACCGTGTTAAATCAAATCCGATTTTAAAGCATATCTGGTTGGCATATAGGTAGATTTGTTGACATTCTGAACAGCCAGGAAACAGATAAAATGTGATTTTTCTAACCTCGAGGCCAAACATCTCCACTTCTTCCAGTTTGTACAGTTAACTGCACTGAGAGACTGCTGTGACCAGTTCTGGGTTGGTCTGGAAGTGTTTGGAGGTGAAGCAAAGCAACCTGAAGCAGCTGTCTTCACCCCAGTTAAAGGCTGCTACCCGAGGCTAATACAATTCAGTTCAGTTTTATTTGTATAGCATCTATTTCAATGCAAGTTGTCTCTAGGTTCTTTACAGAGACCCAGATCATGACCCCCAAGCAAATATCATTAACTAAAGTTACAATATTAAATCCTAATCAAAGAAAAAATGGCAAGTTAAAAAAAGAAACTTCTTTGAGAAGTGGGAGAAAAACAAACTTTTAAGCTAAACAGTGTCAAGAAAAAACTCTGAGAGGAAGAAACCTTGAGCAGGATGTGGATCATATGGGGGACCTTCCTGATGAAGACCAGCTGGGTAAAGAAAGAAAAGAGGAGGGAGACAGGACAGAGAGAATGGAGGACATACATCCTGACAATACAATATGAGACAAAATGTATCAAAAGTAATAATACATTAGCTGGAGAACTAATAGTTCTATGTTCTTCTATTTTGACTGGTTCATTATTAGAACATAAACTACAGAGATGACTATATAAACAGATGTAGGCAGCAACACTGAGGTGGTCAGAGGATCAGACTGCAGGTCAGCATGTTAGTTGATATCCCAGAGACGTCTATATTGACAGGTGGAGGTAAATGCTGGGATGACGTCTATATAGACAGGTGGAGGTCAACGCTGGGATGACGTCTATATAACAGGTGGAGGTCAACGCTGGGATGACGTCTATATAGACAGGTGGAGGTCAACGCTGGGATGAACGTCTATATAGACAGGTGGAGGTCAACGCTGGGATGACGTCTATATAGACAGGTGGAGGTCAACGCTGGGATGACGTCTATATAGACAGGTGGAGGTCAACGCTGGGATGACGTCTAAATAGACAGGTGGAGGTCAACGCTGGGATGATCTCAACGTCTATATAGACAGGTGGAGGTCAACGGCTGGGATGACGTCTATATAGACAGGTGAGGTCAACGCTGGGATGACATCTATATAGACAGGCGGAGGTCAATGCTGGGATGACATCTATATAGACAGGTGGAGGTCAACGCTGGGATGACGTCTATATAGACAGGTGGAGGTCAACGCTGGGATGACGTCTATATAGACAGGTGGAGGTCAACGCTGGGATGACATCTATATAGACAGGTGGAGGTCAACGCTGGGATGACGTCTATATAGACAGGTGGAGGTCAATGCTGGGATGACATCTATATAGACAGGTGGAGGTCAACGCTGGGATGACGTCTATATAGACAGGTGGAGGTAACGCTGGGATGACGTCTATATAGACAGGTGGAGGTCAACGCTGGGGATGACATCTATATAGACAGGTGGAGGTCAACTGGGATGGGATGACGTCTATATATGGACAGGTGGAGGTCAACGCTGGGATGACGTCTATATAGACAGGTGGAGGTCAACGCTGGGATGACACATCTATATAGACAGGTGGAGGTCAACGCTGGATGACATCTATATAGACAGGTGGAGGTCAACGCTGGGATGACGTCTATATAGACAGGGGGAGGGCAACGCTGGGATGACGATCTATAGAGACAGGTGGGGAGGTCAACGCTTGGGATGACATCTATATAGACAGGTGGAGGGGTCAACGCTGGGATGACATCTATATAGACAGGTGGAGGTCAACGCTGGGATGACGTCTATATAGACAGGTGGAGGTCAACGCTGGGATGACGTCTATATAGACAGGTGGAGGTCAACGCAGGTGGGATGACATCTATATAGACAGGTGGAGGTCAACGCTGGGATGACATCTATATAGACAGGTGGAGGTCAACGCTGGGATGACGTCTATATAGACAGGTGGAGGTCAACGCTGGGATGACGTCTATATAGACAGGTGGAGGTCAACGCTGGGGATGACGTCTATAGACAGGTGGAGGTCAACGCTGGGATGACATATATATAGACAGGTGGAGGTCAACGCTGGGATGACATCTATATAGACAGGTGGAGGTCAACGCTGGGATGACGTCTATATAGACAGGTGGAGGTCAACGCTGGGATGACGTCTATATAGACAGGTGGAGGTCAACGCTGGGATGACATCTATATAGACAGGTGGAGGTCAATGCTGGGATGACGTCTATATAGACAGGTGGAGATCAACGCTGGGATGACATCTATATAGACAGGTGGAGGTCAATGCTGGGATGACGTCTATATAGACAGGTGGAGGTCAACGCTGGGATGACGTCTATATAGACAGGTGGAGGTCAACGCTGGGATGACGTCTATATAGACAGGTGGAGGTCAACGCTGGGATGACGTCTATATAGACAGGTGGAGGTCAACGCTGGGATGACGTCTATATAGACAGGTGGAGGTCAACGCTGGGATGACGTCTATATAGACAGGTGGAGGTCAACGCTGGGTGATGACATCTATATAGACAGGTGGAGGTCAACGCTGGGATGACATCTATATAGACAGGTGGAGGTCAACGCTGGGATGACGTCTATATAGACAAGGTGGAGGTCAACGCTGGGATGACTTCTATATAGACAGGTGGAGGTCAACGCTGGGATGACGTCTATATAGACAGGTGGAGGTCAACGCTGGGATGACGTCTATATAGACAGGTGGAGGTCAACGCTGGGATGACATCTATATAGACAGGTGGAGGTCAACGCTGGGATGACGTCTATATAGACAGGTGGAGGTCAACGCTGGGATGACGTCTATATAGACAGGTGGAGGTCAACGCTGGGATGACGTCTATATAGACAGGTGAGGTCAACGCTGGATGACATCTATATAGACAGGTGGAGGTCAACGCTGGGATGACGTCTATATAGACAGGTGGAGGTCAACGCTGGGATGACATCTATATAGACAGGTGGAGGTTCAACGCTGGGATGACGTCTATATAGACAGGTGGAGGTCAACGCTGGGATGCCATCTATATAGACAGGTGGAGGTCAACGCTGGGATGACGTCTATATAGACAGGTGGAGGTCAACGCTGGGATGACGTCTATATAGACAGGTGGAGGTCAACGCTGGGATGACATCTATATAGACAGGTGGGAGGTCAACGCTGGGATGACGTCTATATAGACAGGTGGAGGTCAATGCTGGGATGACGTCTATATAGACAGGTGGAGGTCAACGCTGGGATGACGTCTATATAGACAGGTGGAGGTCAACGCTGGGATGACGTCTATATAGACAGGTGGAGGTCAACGCTGGGATGACATCTATATAGACAAGGTGGAGGTCAACGCTGGGATGACGTCTATATAGACAGGTGGAGGTCAACGCTGGGATGACGTCTATATAGACAGGTGGAGGTCAACGCTGGGATGACGTCTATATAGACAGGTGTGGAGGTCAACGCTGGGATGACGTCTATATAGACAGGGTGGAGGTCAACGCTGGAGATGATCGTCTATATAGACAGGTGGAGGTCAACGCTGGGATGACATCTATATAGACAGGTGGAGGTCAACGCTGGGATGACATCTATATAGACAGGTGGAGGTCAACGCTGGGATGACGTCTATATAGACAGGTGGAGGTCAACGCTGGGATGACGTCTATATAGACAGGTGGAGGTCAACGCTGGGATGACATCTATATAGACAGGTGGAGGTCAATGCTTGGATGACGTCTATATAGACAGGTGGAGGTCAACGCTGGGATGACGTCTATATAGACAGGTGGAGGTCAACGCTGGATGACATGACGTCTATATAGACAGGTGGAGGTCAACGCTGGGATGACATCTATATAGACAGGTGGAGGTCAACGCTGGGATGCACGGGATGACGTCTATATAGACAGGTGGAGGTCAACGCTGGGATGACATCTATATAGACAGGTGGAGGTCAACGCTGGGATGACGTCTATATAGACAGGTGGAGATCACGCTGGGATGACATCTATATAGACAAGTGGAGGTCAACGCTGGGATGACGTCTATATAGACAGGTGGAGGTCAACGCTGGGATGACGTCTATATAGACAGGTGGAGATCAATGCTGGGATTACATTGATATAGACAGGTGGAGGTCAACACTGGGATGACATCTATATAGACAGGTGGAGGTCAACATTGGGATGACGTCTATATAGACAGGTGGAGGTCAACGCTGGGATGACGTCTATATAGACAGGTGGAGGTCAACGCTGGGATGACGTCTATATAGACAGGTGGAGGTCAACGCTGGGATGACATCTATATAGACAGGTGGAGGTCAACGCTGGGATGACATCTATATAGACAGGTGGAGGTCAACGCTGGGATGACGTCTATATAGACAGGTGGAGGTCAACGCTGGGATGACGTCTATATAGACAGGTGGAGGTCAACGCTGGGGAGGTGAATCTATATAGACAGGTGGAGGTCACGCTGGGATGACGTCTATATAGACAGGTGGAGGTCAACGCTGGATGACGTCTATATAGACAGGTGGAGGTCAAC